>BROG01000552.1:47500-504212 GCA_030159075.1 Atrina japonica
CATTAATGAGTATTTGGCGCAGTTAAATCTAGTTTTTCTCAGTTAAACTTTTGTTCTCCAGTCAATTTGGGTTACGAGAAAAATTGGGATTAACTGGAGAAAAAATAGGTTGAAATCGTAACCCAGTTAACTGGAGAAAACCTAAGTTTAACCATGTAAATTCTAAATATTTCAAAAGCTATGATAGTGATCTTTTTACAGAGGTTACTCTCAGACGGATTTGGCTATGCATTTTGATTTACTAATTTACCTTGTGTTATACCACTTTCCCTTTAGAAAATCTATCTAAATTGTTTAATTGACAGAAATGATCGTCTTGAGTATTATAACTTTGGTATTATGTTTATAATATCAAGAATGTTTGACCCACTACAACATGTGTACAAGCTGACATAGATCTAAACGTGAAACTTTGAAGTAATGTTGTTTATTTTTATTCCAAATAGCAAACAGCAGCGTTTTGTTTTATTTGGTTTTTTTTGCAAGGATTGAATAACTTAGATATTATACACGATCAAGGTCTTGAAGTTTATTGAAATGAAGGACATACGCGGTCAATAAATCATTTGTGTCATCAAGGAATGTTTGTCTGTACCAATTAGACTCTTGAAGGAAACGATATTGATCCAATACAATTATCTTCTTTGTAAGAAACTAGTATACGCCCTTTGTTAATTTCAGTCCTTTTGCTATCCGTATAAATTAATATAAACATAATACCAAAGTTATCAATGTATTAGTTGGGTTTTGATAAATTTCTTAAAATACACTTAATTATTATACTTGAATTTTATTACAATGATTTATATTTTACGTTATAAACCTGCATTGTGTATATGCAAAAATTTGGTTTGCTCATAACCGCGTTACCAATTTACCTCCGTGGTTCAGTGGTTAGAACATCGAGTTTTGAAAAATGAAGTCTCCCCTTCCGGTCAGCACAGGTTCGAGCTCAGCTGGAACCAAAGTTGATTTTTTAGGTTTGTCAGTTCACATGCGGAAAGCCGGTGGTCTCTTCCCAGGTACATCGTAACCGAACTGTCTCCTTTACCATTAAAACAGACTGCCTCCGTTTAATGTTAAACAAAATTGTTTATGTGCTTGTATGGGCAGATGCATAGTTGATAACAAACACCCATCATTCTTTCTGATTTATGCATAAATAGGTTGTTTGCAAATTATAAACTCTGGGGTTTATGACAGTAGTAGACTGGTAGAGAAATTATATCACATTTCTATTATAAATTTTTTTTATTGATTTTATATTCAATTGTACACATTTATAACAGTTTATCAAACATTACAACACTTACACATCTCTAGTCAGAATGATAAAATTTTGTATCATTTTTAATATAATGCATATCACAATATACATGCATCTGGAAAAGTTTCAATTAAGTTTTACAATTCGGAGTTGTTGTTCGTGCTGAGACCGTTGGTATATCTAATTTGTCGTATAATAATGGACTTGGAGTTTCCAATGTCTATTGGTACTTCTTCATTATACATTAGGTACATGAGAAGTATTGCAAAATGTAACAGCCACCTTTACCTTTTTTAGATAACCATGTGGTTTGAAAACTTTAAATTTACAATATTATGACTGTCCAATATATTGGATTTACACCCATGCATTTTTCTTGATAATTGAAAGCAAATTTACATTACTTGTAAAAGGAAAATTTTCCTCTTGATTTGTTTGCTGCAATTAAAATTCATTTCTAGCTATGCAGATCCTTTAGAATAACAAAGTTTTTTAAGTTTAGAAAATATGAAGTTTTTGCAAAAATGACTAAACCGCACTTTTAATGGTGAGCAATATATACTATAGAGATTGTGTATTTTATTTTATAGTTACCTTGGTATGCATTCCACTCACTGTTGGACGACATATATACACGCCGTGGCTGTATGGTGAATTCTTATGTAGAGCTATGGGATTTTTGCAAGGTATGTTCTAATATTCACCCGGTCTGCAATATAATATTCATGTGTTATTGCCTTTCCTGTTATTACCCTCTGGAAAGGAACATCTTTGTTCTTTGATTATGGCGTAATGTGCTACTGGTGTGACGTCAACTGTGTTTGTATTCGTTTTGAGTTTTTGTTTTTAGGCGAGTTGAGTAACGGATATATTATATAAGTGGCATCTACACTAGAATTGAAAAATGAGTCTTCGAGTCTTTAGATATCATGTCATCTCATTCCTAATGGCAATTCCGAATGCCTGTGACAGTTGTATAGTCAAATAACATAGCTTATGGGATTATTGATTTCAAATATCTCATTCAAAAGTTTTGTATTTCCATTCTAAGATTTAAACTGTCTCCCTCTCTTACTCTCTCTAAAACTAAAACATAACTGTTGCCCGCCGTTCAGTGGCAACCACATCCTCAGTTTCGTTTTATGTATTAAAAGTATTAACTACACGTATTTCTTAAATGGTATAGGTGTTGTCTAGGGGTGGAAATGTACTTTAAACAGTACTGCTTCATGCCGTCACATTGCTATTCAGACCGTGGTGTTCTCAAACGAAGGCGATAATTTTGATACATAACGAATAGAAGAAAAGACAATGAAAAAATATGAAAAACGAGAGTGATTGATCAATAACAATGTATATCACGAGCAATGTTAACTGCAGATAGAGGTAGACCCATGTAATTTACGGACGGTGCATAAAGATACATTCAAGCTTTATTGTTCTTGTACATTGCAACAAAATATACTTATTCTGGACATGTCACCAGCTTTAGATGAAATACCACAATATTTACCGGTCTTATGGACTGACGCCAATGCAGTGAGAGTTATTTGACGTGAAGCACTTACTCTAACACTCACTTCTGAACCCGCAGTCACCAAATTTACTCAGTACTCCAGCTCCACTTTTATTTCATTATTTTGACGATAAAATCGTTTGTAAAATGTTTGGGTTTGAATGATTAGGAAGCATATTAGTATTTTTAATTATTCACATATAAATTTTTGCGTCATACTCAGGATTTTCCTGTAAAAATGAATAAATATATTGAGTACGGTACTCAAAATTTGAGTACGTACTCAAACAATATTATAATATTTCTGAAGGTTTCTTCAAATGAGCAATGATGTTGATCCAGAATACTATCTAATATCTCTGAGAGGGGAATTCATAATGTTTAACAAGATCCCCATATCGACCATAAAACTTCTTAAACGACGACTCCAAGCGTTCAACAACGTAACCATGTGTAAATAGTTTATTGGCCAGTCGTTTAGCTCTCAGAATAAAACATTCATAAGAAGAGCATATCTGGCATAACGTTTAAGTTGTGAAATGAATACGCCAGGAGAGGCAGGAGAAGATGGAATATTACTACTTAGAAACGGGAAGTTTGTGGTATGGAAATTGAAATCGTCTCGTTTGTCAAAGAGGGATGTGTGAAGTTGACCGTCTTTTCAATCGACAGGAGTAAATCTAAGTAAGAAGCAGACGTTGTGCTCTCATTGATCTCTAGCTCAACAGGATACATCTGGCCGAGGTAGTTCTGAAATTCTGAAGATAAATTTTGCATGTTTTTACCTTAGAATCGTGAAAAGTTAGTTGAGCTTGAGAATTGAGTAAATATGGTGACTTCGGGCCCTGATGTCGAGTGTTTGGCTAAGAACCAGTAAATACTTTTAAAAGTCTAAGATATAACCACGAACGTGCCGCTTTACCACTAGACAACCGTCAGCAGTCAAGCTACATTTAGATTTCAGTCACGAGGGATAGATCATGATGATGATGATGATGATGATGATGATGATCTAATTTCCCGAGGAAGTCCTTGTCTGTATCAAAGGATTTTTTTCCAAACCCGCCACGTTCGAGCCCCAATTTATCTGCGGGCGTAGTCGATGTTTTATCAATGAGCCACCGAGCGGCGACGATAACGGAGATAACCGGAAAAAATAAAAAGTACATGAAGGTCATTTCACTTTTAAAATATGTTTTTTTTTACTTTTTTATTTTTTTTTTTTGGCTGTTTGTTTTTTATATATATACAAAAGTTTTCAGCCTGTAATTGACCGTTGAATAGTCACTCGTTTATAAGATTTCAAGACTTTAAATTGGGATTAACTACAATATTTCGATGACTGTATGTAATTTTTCCCTCGAGATATGTTTGTGATGTTGCATTTCAAATAATTTCACATTCACTAAATAAGCGTAGTGTCATCTGAAACACTTTTAGCAAAACAAGTTTTTGTATGTTTCAAATGACACTGTAACAATGCTAAAACTTAATATTTTAATCCCATTTTCAAATTAAACAATTCAAAATTGAATATAGTTCTAGGGGAATACTACCAAGCACATTCCTAAATGCAGTCTCAACATTATCACATTTATACATATACCAGATCTATCATTACCCGATTGCTCGCGGTGGCATGGTTGGAAGAGCGTTCACCTTAGCAGTAGTAAAGTACATGTCTTCTCCATATAAGATAAAAATTCGTGTTGGTGTGCTACTTAAAACCGAGGTACAGATTTCGGTAAGTGTCGTCCATTTACCCGCTGAGTGCCACAGGGCTGATTTGGCCAATTGTTTTATTTACATAATGCCATGAGTCATTTTTATTTTTTTTTTATATTCTCAGAGTGCCCACATTTGTCCAATGTAAATATATAAAATTAATAAATAAGATAATAGAATATTTATCATTTACTACTTTGACAACACTCTATAGGTCGGATCAGAATAATGTATAATTCATCTGTAGCTTGGCAGAATGTAATACGAAGATATATATAAAATCTCACTTACCAAAGTATAATTATATTTGACATATACGGACACGGACGTGGAGGAGTAAGCATCCTCTGTTGACCGACCACACCCATTGGGAGTCCACAGTCAAATTCAAATGAAATAGGTGATGAAGTAATAGATTATGTGTTATGATGTAATTCGACTTCTACATTATAGACCTAAAGCTTCAAGTGATGATCTCTCTGTTTGACACTAGTGAATGTACGTCACGGGAAAATGTATTTTCTAAAAACTATGTTTTTACCTTTTGTTGTTGGCACACCATTTTCATACAAAAAGAAGAAAACAGAAACAATTATTTATGTACGTAATTTGTGTATCAAATGCCATTGTAGGTATCTACGTGGAAGGCAGCGTCCTGACAATTGTATGTATGAGTGCTGAACGATATCTCGCTATCCGGCATCCATTGAAGGTCAAATCTTGGTGCAGTCAACGTTTCGTTAAAAGTGTCATTGCATTTACGTGGATAACAGCAACCATCGCCATGTGTCCTTTAGTAATATATAAGCATCTTCACATTGAGATACTGCCTCCGGATAAAGAAATATTCTATTGTATCGAGCAATGGCCGTCGGAGCAGGACAGAACCATATATGATATTTTTCTTCTGTGTATTATCTATATCGTACCCGGATTCATTGTTGTTATGTTATATGCACTAGTTGGCTGCAGCCTGTGTAAAACTAATCATGAGTTACAGAGGGCCAATTCCAGAATAAGCAATGATGCTAGGATCATGGGAGGCAGACGTAAATTAGCACGTATGATGATCATAGTGTCCTTCCTTTTTGCTTTTTCCTGGATGCCTTACTTCATTCTAACTTTATGTTTCGACTTTATAAAGGATTTAAAAAGCCAAGAACTAATGCATAGTATATATCCTTTTGCGTTGCTCTTAGGGCATTCAAATAGTGCTCAGAACCCTTTAATATACTGTTTCCTCCATCGTGGCTTTCACGACTTTTTGATGAAATTAGTAAGATGCAAGTTCTCTCAACTAAAGCAGGTGAGTCAAACGAAAATATCAATATGACAAATATATATATCTCAAAAACATTGTACAAAACGTTATTAAACCGCATCGGACAATTTGACACACAAATTTATTCAGAACAAACATGTGCCTGTTTGCACAAATTTTTGTCTAGGTAACTTGTTGATTTAATTGAAACTTAAACTCTTGTAAAGACACTTTAAGTTTTCCTTAGGTGCTTATAAAAGGCGGACAGCAATATGTGGTAGGTGAATTTTGTTTTTCATAACACCAATATGAAAAATTAAAACAGATTTTAAATCGCTTATCAATAATATGTTTTACAGAGACATATGTCGTACACCTCTTCGATGAAGCGGCGAAGTACTGCCTGTTTAGATAATGACTGCGTTCCAGTTCAAGAAGAAAGGAAGCAATTAGTGAATCAAGATAAAAAGACCGGAAGCGGGGTGTGATATCCATCACCAGAAGGATGCGATACCTGTTGCCAGCAGGGTGTGGTCTCCATTGACAACTGCTTTGATATTTGTTGGAATGCCTGCAGGAAGTGATTGTCATCGACATAAAAAGATAGATTGCATTTATTTAGTGATATATATTATTTTAATATGTAAATTTTATTACTTTAAACGATGACAATATATTTCAACTTATCGAATTAATCAAAATATTTGGAAACTCTTTAAATATTTAATGTGTACTTTACCAGAGTTTGACCACATTATACAAGTACTAAAAACTTAAATATTTTTCATGAATACGATTTGCCTGAATTTTGCATTTTTAGATATAAATATAGACGTGAAGTCCTATGAGAAGTATGAACAATGGAGGAACATATATCATATGATATAAAAAAAATATAAAATGAGCAAATAAACGGTAAAGTCATACGTATCACAAACATTTCTTTGGCTACAAGAAATACACTTGCAGCACAGAATGAAAAAATCTTTGGAAGATTTTAGGCTATGAAAAACGATTTAACAGATAACAAAATGAATGCACTTAAAAGGGTTAGGACTTTTATGTAAGCTCATGCAAGGATGGACATTTTCATAACAAAGTTTAGACGTGAAAATAAATCATGCGGTAACGAGATTTAGACGTTGAAAATAAAAGACTCACTGTTAACAATGATAAGATAAATTAGATAACTCCTCATATAATAAGGTTAGGTAATTCAAAAAAAATTAACATTTAACAAGGTTTCGACTTAGAAAAGAAACGCTGTAACGAGATTTAAGCTTTGGACAAATCACTTATGTCAACAATATGGAATCAAATGAAGTTAACCAACAACGATGTTAACTCGAAGTCATCTTTTGTTCTGATGAGGAAAAAGCATTTGTTCAAGATTTATGAAATTTGTTGTTTGAATTTTTTTTATTTAATTCATGCCAACTTCAGAGATAATTATTGAAAATAATCATCCTTTCTTGTATTGTACCATTTGATGACATAAATTTAGAATACTTCTGCATTTGGCTTTATAACATGATCATAATACAGATTTGATAATACTGAAGTTGGACCAGTTTTCTTGCGGAAGGTCGGTGGTCTTTACCCTGGTTACCGGGGTTTCTCCTCCACCTATAAAAACTGGACGCCATCATATGACTGAAAGATTGTTGAGTATGGCGTAAAACAAAAAATCAAATCAAATCAAAAGATAATATCATCATTTCGTATTAAAGGAATAATAAGAGTGGATTAAAATACATTCTACCATAATCTGTGTTGCTGTATCACTTTCAAGCGGCTGTAGTTAAACATAACAAATGATAAACAGGGCTGAATAAATCTCATTGGCTGAGCCCACACTTCTACCGTAATGAAAATGTCTGAACATGAAGTTACACCAAGTCAGTTGTTGGCGACAAAAGTAATTGGAGGGAAAGGGATCCGTTATTAAAGTCTGTTATTAATGTCATATAAAAAAATCTCAGATACCAAAGTTTAAATATTTAGGATGTCCAGGATATAAATACAAATCTGGTAAAATCGGACAAACACGGACCTCTGGAAATCAAGAGGTGGGATAAGGTGCCATTGAGGAGTAAGCATCGTCTGTTGACCGGTCACACCTGCCGTGAGTCCACAGTGAAATCAAAATGATTTACGTGAGGAACGAATCCTCAAACTTGGAAAATTTACGATGGGAAAACCAAAATCGTCGCGTTTGTCGTTTAGCCTAATTGTTAATTTCCGGTCTGTGTCTATGATAAGTAAAATGTCTAAATATGAAGAGTGTGTGCTTTATACTGTTGTATCATATGGAGTTTATGTTTCACAAATGATCCGATATTCCAGGGTGTGTTCAACATATGAACATTTCATATACAGAGGTAAACTACTCACTGACAAATTATTGCAACAGGGATATACAAAACCGCGTTGGAAGTCAACGTTCCGCAAATTTTACGGTCAGTATAATAGTCTTGTTTGCGACTACTCTGTTTCACTAAGTGAAATGTTGAGTTACCTGTTCCATGGCGGTTGTTGAAACGTCTGTACCTATTATGACAAGGATTCGTTCCTCACGTATTTCATTTTATTTTGACTGTGGACTCACGGTGGGTGTGACCGGTCAACAGGGGATGCTTACTCTTCCATGACATCTGATCCCACCTCTTGATTTCAAGAAATCCGTATTTGTCTATTTTTTACCAGATTTGCACCTATATCCTGGACATCCTAGTGATTTATACCTTGGTATCTGAGACTTTTATATTAGATAGTATTCTGGTGCATGACTATATAGATTGACTCCCTTTAGCCAATCGTATCTTAAGACATTTTAAGCGAGCTTGACCTTTTCACCGAACTCGATGTTTCTATGTAACATTTGCAATGGATGCTTACTGGGGACGCTGACTCCTTCCGGGCACCTGGTTTCATGTTCTTCATGTTCAGGCCATTTGTTGTATTATGATGGACTTTTCAGTTCCGATTTTCCATTGGTACTTTTTCATTTTCACTTCAATAAAAAAATGACTTTGAAGTTGAATGAACTCACATATATCGATAAAGTATCAATTTATACGCAAATCTTTAAGAAGGGCATTTTTCTTTTATTATCAACATTATTCTACTTTTCCTCATTAATTTACATCAATTCTGTATTTACAACTTCAAAAATTTACGTCTATTTATTGAAGTTTACCTTCAAATGTTACCGGATACATGTGTTTTACTAATGGCAGTAGATTGGACACAGGATTAGGATGGGAGTTTAAAGTATCTTTGTTGCTCTGACATGTTCAACTAACAATATGCTTCATGCTGGTGACAAAGACAGCCTAATTACAAATATAAACCATACATCCATCAACAACTACTATCACTGTGCTTTATCTCTAACATTTTCGTCTTATGTTGCCTTATTGTTGAAAGCTATTACCGATTTTATATGTATGTATATTGTGCATATTGAAATATTTTTCGAAAATTGTGACCCTTCTCTCATTCAGTAAACATGAAACATTCAAATCGAAATTGCACTGACAAAGTCACATCAATAAATCCTACTGACTGACAGATTTAGGATATGTAAACACATGGAATGCAATCCATTTGTTTTGCGTCTGCATTCAAGTTTTCCAAAAACACTAAATGTTATAAACAGTAAGTTGATGTGAAGAGGTGAAAAATAAAAGTTAATATAGAAACAAACATTTTAAAAGACAACACACAGAAAAACAACATCAACAGACCAACCGGGAAAATAATGTCAAAGTCATGTTTACTGAAACTATAGGAACATGAATGTAAATCTTTATAATGTACAAGATATATATACAAACCTGGTGAATATTGGACAAACACAGACCTCTGGAAAGTCAGAGGTGGGACTAGTGTCATAAAGGAGTAATCATCCCCTGCTGACCGGTCACACCCGCCCCAAGTCCAAAGTAAAATCGTTCTCGATGATCTAATAGTAGTGCATTAATCAACTACCAATTGGAAGTAGTTTTGAGATACCATATTCTGGTAAACTCTGATACGTATGCAAATATAGTTTCTTTTGCAAGCGTTCGGCATAAGATGGCATTGGTCTTTTGGATTAGACACCATACTAAGGTATCACGACAGGCGTGCACATTGTCGTTACTCCACAGCAAAGGTAAAATCTGAGGTACTATTGACGTCTCCATATAAGTGAAGAATCTTTTGTATGACGTCAAACAGCAGAAATTAATGTAGTAACTAACTTGAATAATTACAGCGCCTTCTTACGGACAGAGTCCTCCAGTGGATCGAATTGAGCGAAATATAACGACTGGATTATTCTGGTTATGTAGTAACGCCAGATATTCTTTGTATGACGTAGAACAACAGCAATAAATGTTGTAACGCGAGATTTTCTTTGTATGACGTCAAACAGTAGCAATAAAATGTAATAACGCGAGATATTCTTTGTATGACGCCAAACAGCAGCGATTATTTTAGTAACGCGAGATATTCTTTGTATGGCGTCAAACAGCAGCAGTTAATGTAGTAACGCGAGATATTCTTTGTATGACGTCAAACAGTAACAATTAATGTAGTAACTAAGACAGATAATTACAGCGCCTTCTACGGACAGAGTCCTCCAGTGGATCGAAGTGAGCGAAATATAACGCCTGGATTATTCTGGTTATGTAGTAACGCCAGATATTCTTTGTATGACGTAGAACAACAGCAATAAATGTTGTAACGCGAGATATTCTTTGTATGACGCCAAACATCAGTAATTAATGTAGTAACGCGAAATATTCTTTGTATGACGTCAAATTTAGTAACGCTAGATATTCTTTGTATGGCGTCAAACAGCAGCAATTAATGAAGTAACGCGAGATATTCTTTGTATGACGTCAAACAGCAGCAATTAACGAAGTAACGCGAGATATTCTTTGTATGCCGTCAAACAACAGCAATTGATGTAGTGACGCTAGATAGTATTTGTATGACGTCAAACATCACCAATTAATGTAGTAACGCTAGATATACTTTGTATGACGTCAAACAGCTGTAATTAATGCATCGACGCTAGATAGTATTTGTATGACGCTTAACATTAGCAATTAATATAGTAACGCTAGACATTCCTTGTATGACTATAAACAGCTGCGATTAATGTAGTGACGCTGGATAGTATTTGTATGACGCCAAACAGCAGCAATTAATGTAGTAACGCTAGATATTCGTTGTATGACTTCAAACAGCTGCGATTAATGTAGTGACGCTAGATAGTATTTGTATGACGTCAAACAGCAGCAATTAATGTAGTAACGCTAGATATTCTTTGTATGACTTCAAACAGCTGTAATTAATGCAGTGACGCTAGATAGTATTTGTATGACGCCAAACATCAGCAATTAATGTAGTAACGCTAGATATTCCTTGTATGACTTCAAACAGCTGCGATTAATGTAGTGACGCTAGATAGTATTTGTATGACGCCAGACAGCAGCAATTAATGCAGTTACGCTAGATATTCTTTGTATGACGTCAAACAGCAGCGATTAATGTAGTAACGCTAGATATTCTTTGTATGACGTCAAACAGCATCAAATGAAGTAACGCGAGATTTTCTTAGTATGACGTCAAACAACAGCAATTATAAATTTAGTTACACTAGATATTCCTTTAGAAAAGAAATATATTGAAAGCTATTGATTTAAAACACATGATAATTTCCAGTCTCTCTATTTCTCTTGGCGCGATAATAGGAAAACAATGTTCATCAATCTGCATTGTTTTCATAAAAATAAATTTTGTTTATCTTCCATCAAAAGAATGACATATTTCAGTATATGGGCTCTAATGAGATTTATCTGATAACAAGTCTCGATGCGCAGCTCTAGAAGTATGCTATTTTCTTGTACCATTTCTTATAAAAACATCTTAAAAGTCAGTATGAACCACGAGATCAAAATCAATATAGTTTTACCAGCTAAAGTGCCAATTATTTTGCAAACAAGAGGAAATGTATAAAACACAAAAACACTTGTCCAGTTCTAACAAACGATGGGTAATCATTACGACCGAATATTAATATAAACTTTCTCTAGTTTGTTGTGAGATGTAGACGATCTTAATCACGAAGGTTTAGATTTAGTCCTCGATGAACCTTGTCGGCCACAAAATTAAACCTGTGGTGTTGATATTTTCTAGATCTTACACATAATCAGTTATTATTTAATTTTTCTTACATCTGTATATACGTGTAGCAAGGACATAAACTGTGGACATAACCATTCCTCTACTATAACAGTGCTTTTTGGTTTATTTAAATACGTAACACCAGCAGTCTCGCGTGAAACAAGGAAAGCTTGTAAAAATACACTAAATCTGTCACAGGTTTGGGGAAAGTAATCCCTAGTGTATGTTATGCGCATAGTCACATATACGTTTTTTCTGCTTTAAAGAGTCGGCCTGACTCAGTCAGTAGCGAGCTCGACTCTTGATCGTGAGGTCGTAAGTTCGAGTCCAGTCTGCGGCAGGTTGGTTTCCTGTCCTTCAGATGAGACAGTAAAACTGGAGGTCCCGTGTCACAGTAGGTGTCGGCACGTTAAAGAACTCTCACTGCTCAATGACCGTAAGTGCCGAGCATAGGCCAAACTTTGAAGTCCTTCACTGGCATTTTGGTGACGTCTCCATTTGAGTGAAAGATTCTTGAGCGGGACGTTTAACAACTATAAAACAAAAATAAAAATCTACTTTAAAACCTTTATATATAATAACGATGAAAGGATTGACAATGTGAATAACCGGAAATACAATTTAAGAACATCACATATATAACTTTTAGATATATGAGTTCCTACATTCTAATACAATTCCTTTTATAAAATCTTTTACGATATACTGCAAATAAGGTCCTTAATTTTCATACTTCCCATTTACAGACGGCCGTTTAGCATAAAAACTGACTGTTTGAGCATGTTGATGAAATACTGCATGTTGATGAAATACTGCATGTTGCGATACAGGACATCCTACAAATATCTGAACTTGTAAGATAAGTCACTCCAATAAGTCATTGTCATCCTACTTATATCTATAGTTATAACATAAGTCACTCCAATAAGTCATTGTCATCCTACTTATATCTATAGTTATAACATAAGTCACTCCAATAAGTCATTGTCATCCTACTTATATCTATAGTTATAACATAAGTCACTCCAATAAGTCATTGTCATCCTACTTATATCTATAGTTATAACATAAGTCACTCCAATAAGTCATTGTAATCCTACTTATATCTATAGTTTATAACATAAGTCACTCCAATAAGTCATTGTAATCCTACTTATATCTATAGTTATAACATAAGTCACTCCAATAAGTCATTGTAATCCTACTTATATCTATAGTTATAACATAAGTCACTCCAATAAGTCATTGTAATCCTACTTATATCTATAGTTATAACATAAGTCACTCCAATAAGTCATTGTAATCCTACTTATATCTATAGTTATAACATAAGTCACTCCAATAAGTCATTGTAATCCCACTTATATCTATAGTTATAACATAAGTCACTCCAATAAGTCATTGTAATCCTACTTATATCTATAGTTATAACATAAGTCACTCCAATAAGTCATTGTAATCCTACTTATATCTATAGTTATAACATAAGTCACTCCAATAAGTCATTGTAATCCCACTTATATCTATAGTTATAACATAAGTCACTCCAATAAGTCATTGTAATCCCACTTATATCTATAGTTATAACATAAGTCACTCCAATAAGTCATTGTCATCCCACTTATATCTATAGTTATAACATAAGTCACTCCAATAAGTCATTGTCATCCTACTTATATCTATAGTTATAACATAAGTCACTCCAATAAGTCATTGTAATCCTACTTATATCTATAGTTATAACATAAGTCACTCCAATAAGTCATTGTAATCCAACTTATATCTATAGTTATAACATAAGTCACTCCAATAAGTCATTGTAATCCAACTTATATCTATAGTTATAACATAAGTCACTCCAATAAGTCATTGTAATCCTATTTATATCTATAGTTATAACATAAGTCACTCCAATAAGTCATTGTAATCCTACTTATATCTATAGTTATAACATAAGTCACTCCAATAAGTCATTGTTATCCTACTTATATCTATAGTTATAACATAAGTCACTCCAATAAGTCATTGTAATCCCACTTTTTCTATAGTTATAACATAAGTCACTCCAATAAGTCATTGTCATCCCACTTATATCTATAGTTATAACATAAGTCACTCCAATAAGTCATTGTCATCCCACTTATATCTATAGTTATAACATAAGTCACTCCAATAAGTCATTGTCATCCCACTTATATCTATAGTTATAACATAAGTCACTCCTAAGTCATTGATATCCTATTATATCTATAGTTATAACATAAGTCACTCCAATAAGTCATTGTAATCCTACTTATATCTATAGTTATAACATAAGTCACTCCAATAAGTCATTGTAATCCTACTTATATCTATAGTTATAACATAAGTCACTCCAATAAGTCATTGTTATCCTAGGAGTGACTTATGTTATAACTATAGATATAAGTAGGATTACAATGATTATAACATAAGTCACCCCAATACCCTGTATTGCACTCCTACTTATATCTAAACGTGTAACATAAGTCACCCAAATACCCTGTAGTACACTCCTACTTATATCTAAACGTGTAACATAAGTTACCCAATACCCTGTATTGCACTCCTACTTATATCTAAACGTGTAACATAAGTCACCCAAATACCCTGTATTACACTACTTTTATCTAAGTCACCCCATTAACCTGTATAACACTACTTTTATCTAAACGTGTAACAAAAGTCACACCAATACCCTGTATTACACTCCTACGTATATCTCAACGTGTAAAATAAGTCACCCCAATACCCTGTGTTACACTACTTATATCTAAACGTGTAACATAAGTCACCCCAATACCCTGTATTACACTACTTATATCTAAACTTGTAACATAAGTCACCCAAATACCCTGTAGTACACTCCAGCTTATATCTAAACTTGTAACATAAGTCAACCCAATACCCTGTATTACACTCCTACTTATATCTAAACTTGTAACGTAAGTCACCCCAATACCCTATATTACACTCCTACATATATCTAAACTTGTAACATATATCATTCCAATACCCTGTATTGCATTCCTACTTATATCTGAATGTGTAACATAAGTCATCTAAATAACTGTATAGCATTCCTACTTATGTCTAAACGTATTATTATTATTATTATTATTATTATTATTATTATTATTATTATTATTTGTTTCTTTTGTTTTTGACATTCAGACATAATAGATATTGAGTGAGACCAGAGTTGGGTCGCTCCAGGATTCTCATTTTATAATGTAAAGTAGTGTTGCTGCAGTATCTGCTTGTATGTATTCCCTTAGCAACCCATATGCATACATATACGTACATACAAACTATATATATATATATATATATATATATATATATATATATATATATATATATATATATATATATATATATATATATATATATATATATATATATATATGCTGTGGCTAATTATAATTATATAAATTTTATTATAATTTAATAAAGAAATAAATAAGAAAAATAATATATATTGAATATATATATAAGATGATGAGAGATATATGATATATATATATATATATATATATATATCATTTGATATCCATATATAGGATGCATACATATAAATATTTATATACATACATAACGTTTTACCTAAACATACACATATGCATTGATATTCTGAAAATTGTAGTTTCAACAGTTTCATCCTTAAATCATTTTGGAACATATATTTGTCAATAACAGATTGCGGAAGCCAAACTGAATAATTATCTGAGTATCTTAAACTAATTAGCACACACAAAGACACAGTACACAATACACGCCATAGGTCACATGATATGCAGAGACAGAGAAACTGTTTCATTAAATTTGGCTATTGTGTTTGATAATTTTGTCATCATCTCGATGTAAATTGGTTATGCAGTGGCAACACAAGTGTCGATATATGTATTTGATTGTTAACTACAAATCAGCGCTTTACTGATTTTGTTGTTATCTGTTGTTTCTAATGACATTAAACATGATTTAAGTTTAAATTGTTCGATATCTAACATTTTTGTAAGCATTTCTTTTTGTATAAGTATTGTTTGATTAATCAATAGAATTGTATTTTCTATGATTAAATCATCATTTTTATCATGATAACCAAAAATGAATTCAGTCTTATTAAATAATTTTAAATCTTTATTTTTACATGTATATCAATCTCAAAACATATAGGATAAAGTTTCTATTTCATTACTACAGACGGTACATAGGTTATTCTCAGCTTTTCCAATTTATAATAAAAAGTCTTGGGTGATTAAGATTTTATTATTTATTCGATACTGTAACCATTGTAATTTTGTGTTTTTTGAAAATTTAAAAGGAATTTTATAAATTTTGGCTGTTGAGTATTGAATATTCTATTCAATTTTCTTTGACCATTGGGATAACTTTTATTTTAATTTAATAATTTGTACTTATCTTGGGAACTTTACTGCTTTTAAAGATCAATTTCAGATTAATGGGGATTCTGGGAAAAAACAGTTTGCTTTTTTTGTTGTATGTCCGGATCATTTCAAATTAGTCTATTAATTACAATACGCAAACTATGAAAAAGTAAGAAAGTTGGTGTTGAATTCATATTTAGTTTTGAACTCCAAATAATTATAAGTGCTACCATCTTCTTTTAATATCTGATACAAAATTGATTCCCTTTTGCGACCAAGATTTATAAAAAAACTAATGTACATAAATGATATGCTATTTTAAGATGAATTTGAGAACTGTAACACTCTTTATGTACTGAAGATTTGCTGCTTATTGTTGGAGTTCAAATTTACAATACCATATACAATAATGATAATTTAAGATTTTCTGCACCGAGTAGTTCTAATTTCCTGATAAATGTACTTAATCTTTATAAGAAATCCTAATATACTTGATTTTTATAAACTGCCTTTTATAGTATTATCTTAATATACTTGATTTTTATAAACTGCCTTTTATAGTATTATCTTAATATACTTGATTTTTATAAACTGCCTCTATAGTATTATCTTAATATACTTGATTTTTATAAACTGCCTCTATAGTATTATCTTAATATACTTGATTTTTATAAACTGCCTTTTATAGTATCATCTTAATATACTTGATTTTTATAAACTGCCTTTTATAGTATTATCTTAATATACTTGATTTTTATAAACTGCCTCTATAGTATTATCTTAATATACTTGATTTTTATAAACTGCCTTTTATAGTATCATCTTAATATACTTGATTTTTATAAACTGCCTTTTATAGTATTATCTTAATATACTTGATTTTTATAAACTGCCTCTATAGTATTATCTAAATATACTTGATTTTTATAAACTGCCTTTTATAGTATTATCTTAATATACTTGATTTTTATAAACTGCCTCTATAGTATTATCTTAATATACTTGATTTTTATAAACTGCCTTTTATAGTATTATCTTAATATACTTGATTTTTATAAACTGCCTCTATAGTATTATCTAAATATACTTGATTTTTATAAACTGTCTTTTATAGTATTATCTTAATATACTTGATTTTTATAAACTGCCTTTTATAGTATTATTTTAATATACTTGATTTTCTGCTCTTAAGCTGCTCTTTATCACATTTTTTCTGGCATAATCATTCTTTAATGACAGGATTATTTTAACAAAGTTTAATTACATTTAATTGGAATAATCTCAGTAAGAAGGCCTGGAATAATTGGGATATTAAATATTTTCCTTATTTATCTCCCTTTTTAATGTTATGTATATTTGTAAATGAACATTTCAGTATAATGCTGATTTTTATAAATATTACATGTTTTATATATTTTTAGATAATTATCTAATTGTCTTATGATCAAATCCACATATTTAATTGTGCTGTGTCGGTCCAAGAACCAAACAGTAATGCCTACTTTCCAATGTACAAATAGAGATACATACCTTGTAAAGTACAGATACAGAAATGCACCTTATAAACTACAAGCAGAGATATATACATTCCAATTTACAAGCAGAGATATATATCTTCCAATGTACAAGTAGAGATATATACATTGTAAAGTACAGACATAGAAATGCGCCTTGTAATCTACAGAGATATATATCTTCCAAAGTACAAGTAGAGAGACATACCTTGTAAAGTACAGACATAGAAATGCAGCATGTAAAATACAAACAGAGATACATACCTACTAAAGTATAATTAGAGAGACATACCTTGTAAAGTACAGACATAGAAATGTAGCATGTAAAATACAAACAGAGATACATACCTACTAAAGTACAAGTAGAGATACATACCGTGTAAAGTACAGACACAAAAATGCACCTTATAAACTACAAGCAGAGATATATACCTTCCAAAGTACTAGTAGAGATGCATGCCTTGTAAAGGCCAGACACAGAAACGCACCATGTAAACTACAAACAGAGACAAATATCTTATAAAGTACAAGTAGAGATACATACCTTATTAAGAACAAATACAGATACATCCCAAAGTGCCAATATATATATATATATATATCTCTTAGTTATAGGTATAACTTCTATAGGACAGAGATACAAGCCTTATAAAGTACAAGGATAGATACATAGCTTTATATAATAGAAGTAGAGATACGGACCTCCTAAGGTTGATATGTCTTCCCTATAAAGTAAAAATTTGGGATACAAACCTTCAAGAGTATAAGTAGAGATGCAAACTTCTGAAGTAGAGATGCAGACCTTCTGAAGTAGAGATGCGAACCTTCTGAAGTAAAGAGACGGACCCTCTGAAGTAGCGATACGGACCATGTGGGTCTTCTGAAGTAGAGATGCAGATAAAGTATAAGTAGAGATACGGACCTTCTGAAGTAGAGATGCAGACCTTCTGAAGTAGAGAAACGGACCCTCTGAAGTAGTGATACGGACCTTGTGGGCCTTCTGAAGTAGAGATGCAGACCTTCAAAATATAAGTAGAGATACAAAACTTCTGAAGTAGAGATGCGGACCTTCTGAAGCAGAGAGACAGACCCTCTGAAGTAGTGATATGGACCTCCTGAAGTAGCAATACAGACCTTCTGAAGTACGGACCTTCTGAAGTAGAGAGACGGGCCTTCTGAAGTAGCTATATAGACCCAACGAAGTAGAGGTGCGGACCTTCCAAAGTTTAGTACAGATGTGAATAGATGGGGACCTTCTGACGTAGAGATACCTTTTAAATACCCTTTAATATGTAACATTTCTTCTATAAAAATTGATATAAGATATGATCTATTTAATAAATAATAATGCTTATTAAAAAAAAATCTCAGATACCAAAGTATAAATCAATAAAATGTCCAGGACATAGATACAAATCCGGTAAAAATGGACAAACACGGACCTCTGGAAACAAGAGTTGGGATCAGGTGCCATGGAGGAGTAAGCATCCCCTGTCGACCGGTCACACCCGCCGTGAGTTCACAGTCAAGTCCAATGAAATACGTATACGTTTGAAAGCGTGAATCTCTCATATAACTGTTTTACATGTCCTAATGTATAATAGGCAGAGTATAAAAAAATTTAAAATTTAAAACTGAAATAATGAATATTACACTTTCATACAGTTAACATTTGTGGAACAGCGTGAAAAGATTAATAAATTGGAAAATTTGACTTTATTTTTGCCTTTCAGATTTCGATACCACAATTCTAAATACTTTTCTTAACACCCCCTACACTCCTCAAATGTGGATCACATATACTTGGTGAACAAGTCCTTGGAAAGATATTCGACTGAGGGTGTCGGGTAATTCTAGACACATAGGACATAATTTCACATTTATCTATAAGATTAAATATGCGATTTAATTAACAATTGCTGATTTCAATTTATTTCATATGATACCATGAAAATATGGGCGGCTGTAATCGTGCGATTCAGTCAGTCAAACACTTTCAGCATCAAGGCCACTCGGCCAATAAGCAAAAGTTCATGTTTATGTATCAAACTTTCATAGCAAAAATTACCATTTTAGTACCGACGGTATTCCCTGGCTTAAAACATCAATAATTCAATTTTGAATGTATGGTTTTCACCATAATACCTAATTACAAATGAGCATACTACTTAATTGGGGATGATCATCAGCAAATATTTTATGTTTATATTTCCTGAGAGATAACCTCACAGTTAGTCCACTCTTCCAGACAGATCTTATTGTCCCATACGGGTTCATAAGTACAAGGCCAGTCTTTGCTTATACAGAAAAGATACATTACGACATTCATGAAAAAATACATCATAAAAGTAATGGTAATGTTGAGATGCTTGCACAAAAATCAGAAAAGACTAAAATGGATACATGATTGGCACTGATAACACAATTTGAATTTTAAATTCTTTTAAAGTTAAGATAACCATCTTTTTACAGTGGTTACTCTTAGACGGATTTTGGGTATACGTTTGGCCTTGTCCGATACCACTTTCTCTTTAGAAAAACTATGAAGTCCGCTTGACAGAAACGATCGTCTTCAGCATTATAACTTTGGTATTATGTATGTTTATAATTATAGATAAAAACAGAATCAGAATAAATTAACGTTTTCAGTGCTTCTATCAATGTTGTTATTTGTAACTTGAATATCGGTAAGACCCTACTGAAAACACTGAAATAAAAACTAAAATGAGTTGACATATGGTGTGTGTTCGCATACTGATAGACACACAAATTTTGCTACAGCCAAATTAAGTTGACAAACAGTGCACGTTACCATACTGATAGACTCACAAATATAACTACCGCCAAAATAAGTTGACATTCAGTGCGCGTTGCCATACTGATAGACACAAATATAGCTAGTGCCAAAATAAGTTGACATTCAGTGCGCGTTGCCATACTGATTGACACACAAATATAACTACCGCCAAAATAAGTTGACATTCAGTGCGCGTTGCCATATTGATAGACACAAATATAGCTAGTGCCAAAATAAGTTGACATTCAGTGCGCGTTGCCATATTGATAGACACACAAATATAACTACCACCAAAATAAGTTGACACACAGTGCACGTTGGTATACTGATAGACACAGATATATAACTACCGCCAAAATAAGTTTACACACAGTGCACGTTGGCATACTGATAGACACAGATATATAACTACAGTCAAAATAAGTTGACACACAGTGCACGTTGGCATACTGATAGACGCACAAATATAACTACCGCCAAAATAAGTTGACATACAGTGTATTATTGAATACTGAAAGACACATATATAAAAAACGCAAAAATAAGTTGATATGCAGTGTATATTGGCACACTGAAAGCACCACAAATATCACAAATGTTGGCATGCTGTTTGAAACAAAAATATTGATAACACGAAAATAAGTTGATATGCAGTGTATGTAGGCATAGTGATCGAAACACAAATATAAATAACACGAAAATAAGTTGATAGGAATTGCATGTTGGCATACTGAGACACAAATATAAATATCGCGAAAATAAGTTGACATACAGTGCATGTTGGCTTACTGAGACACAAATATAAATAACGAAAAAATAAGTTGACATACCGTGCACATTGGCATACTGAAACTCAAATATAAATAACGCAAAAATAAGTTCCCATACAGTGTATGTTGGCATACTCAGACACAAATATAAAGAACGCGAAAATAAGTTCCCATACAGTGTATGTTGCCATACTGAGACACAAATATAAATAACGCGAAAATAAGTTGCCATGTATGTTGGCTTACTGAGACACAATTATAAATAAGGCAAAAATAAGTTGCCATACAGTGTATGTTGGTTTACTGAGATACAATTATAAATAACGCGAAAATAAGTTGACATACATTGCACATTGGCATACTGAAACAAAAATATATAAATAACGCAAAAAAAAGTTCCCATACAGTGTATGTTGGCATACTGAGACACAAATATAAATAACGCGAAAATAAGTTGCCATGTATGTTGGCATACTGAGACACAATTATAAATAACGCGAAAATACGTTGCCATTCAGTGCACATTGGCATACTGAGACACAAATATAAATAATGCAAAAATAAGTTTCCATACAGTGTATGTTGGCATACTCAGACACAAATATAAATAACGCGACAATAAAGTGACATACAGTGCACGTTGGCAAAATCAGACACAAATAAAAATAACGCAAAAATACTTTGCTATACAGTGAATTTTGGCATACTCAGACACAAATATCAATAACGCAAAAATAAGTTGCCATACAGTGTATGTTGGCTTACTGAGACACAATTATAAATAACGCAAAAATAAGTTGCCATACAGTGCATGTTGGCATACTGAGACACAAATATAAATAACGAAAAAATAAGTTGCCATACAGTGTATGTTGGCTTACTGAGACACAATTATACATAACGCGAAAATAAGTTGACATACAGTGCATGTTGGCATACTGAGACACAAATATAGGTAACGCAAAAATAGGTTGCGATACAGTGTATGTTGGCTTACTGATAAACAAATATAAATAATGCGAAAATAAGTTGACATACAGTGCATGTTGCCATACTGAGACACAAATATAGGTAACGCAAAAATAGGTTGCGATACAGTGTATGTTGGCTTACTGAGACACAAATATAGATAACGCAAAAATAAGTTGACATACAATGTATGTTGGCTTACTGAGATACAATTATAAATAACGCAAAAATAAGTTGACATACATTGCACGTTGGCATACTGAAACACAAATATAAATAACGCAAAAATAAGTTCCCATACAGTGTATGTTGGCATACTGAGACACAAATATAAATAACGCTAAAATAAGTTGCCATACAGTGTATGTTGGCATACTCCGACACAAATATCAATAACGCGAAAATAAGTTGATATACAATGTATGTTGTTGTTATAAAACAGAAATATAGATAACGCTAAAATAAGTTGCCATGTATATTGGCTTAATGAGACACAATTATAAATAACGCGAAAATAAGAAGTTGACATACAGTACCCGTTGCCATACTGAGACACAAATATAAATAACGCAAAAATAAGTTGCCATACAGTGAATTTTGGCATACTCAGACACAAATATCAATAACGCAAAAATAAGTTGCCATACAGTGTATGTTGGTTTACTGAGACACAATTATAAATAACGCAAAAATAAGTTGCCATACAGTGCATGTTGGCATACTGAGACACAAATATAAATAACGAAAAAATAAGTTGCCATACAGTGTATGTTGGCTTACTGAGACACAATTATAAATAACGCGAAAATAAGTTGACATACAGTGCATGTTGGCATACTGAGACACAAATATAAATAACGAAAAAATAAGTTGCCATACAGTGTATGTTGGATTACTGAGACACAAATATAAATAACGCGAAAATAAGTTGACATACAGTGTATGTTGGCTTACTGAGATACAAATATAAATAAAGCAAAAATAAGTTCCATACAGTGTGTGTTGGTTTACTGAGACACAAATATAAATCACGCGAAAATAAGTTGACATGCAGTGTATGTTAGCATTATGAAACACAAATATAAAGAACGCAAAAATAAGTTCCATACAGTGTGTGTTGGCATACTCAGACACAAATATAAATAGCGCGACATTAAGTTGACATATAGTGCACGTTGGCATACTAAAACAAATATAAATAACGCAAAAATAACTTGCCGTACAGTGTTTGTTGGCATACTAAGACACAAATATAAATAACGCAAAAATAATTTGACATACAATGTATGTTGGCATACACAGACACATATATAAATAATGCGAAAATAAGTTGATATACAGTGTACACTGGCATACTGATAGCACCACAAATATAACTAGTTGACATACATTGTATGTTGGCATACTGATAGCACCACACAAGTATACATTGTATGTTGGCATACTGATAGCACCACAAGTATAAGTATACATTGTATGTTGGCATACTGATAGCACCACAAGTATAAGTAGTTGCCATACATTGTATGTTGGCATACTGATAGCACCACCACATTGTATGTTGGCATAGTAGTTGTATAAGTAGTTGCCATACATTGTATGTTGGCATACTGATAGCACCACAAATATAAGTAGTTGCCATACATTGTATGTTGGCATACTGATAGCACCACAAGTATAAGTAGTTGCCATACATTGTATGTTGGCATACTGATAGCACCACAGTAGTTATAAGTAGTTTACTGCCATACATTGTATGTTGCCATACATTGATGTTAGCACCACAAGTATAAGTAGTTGCCATACATTGTATGTTGGCATACTGATAGTTGCACCACACTGTATAAGTACTAGTTGACATACATTGTATGTTGGCATACTGATAGCACCACAAGTATAACTAGTTGCCATACATTGTATGTTGGCATACTGATAGCACCACAAGTATAAGTAGTTGCCATACATTGTATGTTGGCATACTGATAGCACCACAACATAAGTAGTTGCCATAATGTTTGGTACTGATTGCACCACAAGTATAAAGTAGTTGCCATACATTGTATGTTGGCATACTGATAGCACCACAAATATAAGTAGTTGCCATACATTGTTGTATGTATTGGCATACTGATAGCACCACAAAGTATAAGTAGTTGCCATACATTGTATGTTGGCATACTGATAGCACCACAAGTATAAGTAGTTGCCATACATTGTATGTTGGCATACTGATAGCACCACAAGTATAAGTAGTTGCCCATACATACTGATTGTATGTTGGTATATACTGATAGCACCACAAGTATAAGTAGTTGCCATTGTACATTGTAGCACCACAAGTATAAGTAGTTGGCATTGTATGGCATACTGATAGCACCACAAGTATAAGTAGTTGCCATACATTGTATGTTGGCATACTGATAGCACCACAAGTATAAGTAGTTGCCATACATTGTATGTTGGCATACTGATAGCACCACAAGTATAAGTAGTTGCCATACATTGTATGTTGGCATACTGATAGCACCACAAGTATAAGTAGTTGCCATACATTGTATGTTGGCATACTGATAGCACCACAAATATAAGTAGTTGCCATACATTGTATGGTATAAGTAGCATACTGCATACTGATAGCACCACAAATATAAGTAGTTGCCATACATTGTATGTTGGCATACTGATAGCACCACAAATATAAAGTTGCCATACATTGGAGCATACTGATTGCCAAAGTATAACATTGCATACATTGGATGTTGGCTGATAGCACCACAAGTATAAGTAGTTTGATAGCACCACCACAAGTATAAATAATATTAATTTGAAATACATTATGATACTGTTACCAGATATATAAATAACACGGAAATGAGTTGACTTGGTTGTTGTATTTTGGAACATATTTGATATATTAATAACGTCAACAATTTGACATACTGTATGTTGAAATACCGTTGACGTAATTATAACATCAACAATTTGACATACTGTATGTTGAAATACCTTTGACGTATTAATAACGTCAAGAAGTTGACATACTGTATGTTGAAATACCAATAGAGACACAAATGTCGCTAAATAAGTTGATATATTGGCAAACTTACAGCTCCACAATTATAAAAACCGCTAACATAAGTTACCATACATTGTGATTGATAAGACATAACTTATATACACAGAATGATTTTTTTTTTATTATTTTCACGCCATTTTAAGCACATTGTTATTCATAACTCTATCAGAATTTCGTTTGACAGTTTCAGTCATTTGGATCTGAAGATGTCAGTCACTGCTTAGGATAATTATGGGTTGATATCATTCCAAACAAGAATGTCAAATTTATATTTATTGATTACCTGTGAGCTCGTATTAATCTTTATCTCACGTATAGTTACAAACTTGCCAATTACTGCTTGATTAATGTTTGTTCATACGTTAAGCAGATTATTTCCAGTACATAGTTTTAATAGATATATAATTCCACAGATCTGACCACGCATTAATAATAAATCATGAACGATGACACACCACAAAATCACACCCAGAAACTGGGAGCCAGATTGTTACATATTGTGCACTATCAATTACACCCAGCAGTAAAGTCTCAGATGATAATGAGTCAAGGAGATTATTGTACCAAACGGTCCAATTATAAGCCCCCAGGTTTGGATTGTGATGAGGGAAAGAATAGCAAGGTGTATTGAAATAATATGCCATGTTTACTACATTACCTTAATAAATACCTGGAAGATTGTCCTTCGGGGTGTCACCTTTCTTTATTTAATTAGTTCAGTCAGGGATATGACAGAGGATGCTGTTTACAGTTGACTTATTTTTCTCTTGTTGAACGTTTTAACATGTTTGTTTTTCGTATTTTAAGATGCTCTTTCTCAGAATTTGAAACAAAATGTATTTTTTAATTTTGAAATATTTTTAGAACTTCATCCCAATTAAGACCTTAAAATTTAATACATATTTATCTAAACCGACAAAAACCAAATGCGGAATTCAATGAGTTTTAGTTGTCTATATTGTTTTATTGATGAAATTCATCTATCAAGTAATTGCCCACGAAAATAATGGAAATATTACATTTTGACCTTGAATCTGACAGCGTATGAACGGGCATCTTGTAAAAGATACAATGACAATTACAAGTCTAGAAATACATCTATATTGCACGGGAGTGAAATAAACATGTAGGTCTGGTGCTTATCGCATGAACTGTCTTTAATAATATACACATAATAAAGATAATTACACAAAAGATAAGTACTTCAATATGTAAAGCAAAGCCTTCACGGATTGTACATCCAACAATTAAATATGGCTTCCATGGTCAACATTCTTGTCACGATTTTACGGTGAATTAATATCAAAAGCTGGTCCTTTATTATCATTGTATTCAATATTAAATCCATACAACAGGCAATGGCGGGAAAATACATGAAAATGATGTATAACAAGCCAAGATTTTTTCAAAATATCTTATTGCATAGTTATACATAAAGATTCCTCCTACCTGTCCTTTATTAATTTTTAATTTGTAATAAATTAAAACTCAGTGCTAGACAAAATTGTCCTGTACTCATTTTTAGTTTATTAGAAATTAAAAATTAGTAAAGGACCTATCCGTAAATTGACTCTAAATAATTCACACCAAGTATAACAGGGGTTCCTTGGCTTGGATGCTGTTCAAAATTATAATGTACATTTCATGAATTCTGTGTTGTAAAGATATTTTGCCAGAGGATTTTCTCACTTTCAATGTCCATTAACATATCTTCAGACAAGTTACACCCGAAAGCCCGAATCCCTTCAAGTTTTACTGACAGTATAATGCATTTATATATAATATTAATTTACAAAATTGAAACAATTTTCTGAACAACGAGGAAGTTTTTATATTTTTCAATGATAACTTTTTATTTAAATCATTATATATATATATATATTTTAATTTCTATATATGTTGTTCTTGGTTTTTGATAAATGAAACCATTTATATATTGTAAACCTACTAAGAGATAGTAGAGAGAATATTTAATGATATTCCTTAAGTCCTATTTTGTACCGTATTTTCAATTTTCAATATACTCAAGTTGTTTAAAGTTTCTGTTGTATCAGAGAGAGAGAGAGAGAGAGAGAGAGAGAGAGAGAGAGAGAGAGAGAGAGAGAGAGAGAGAGAGAGAGCGTGTGTGTGTGTGTGTGTGTGTGTGTGTGTGTGTGCTCATACGTATCCTATACATGTCATACAAAGCATAAATCTCCATTTGTTTGCAAAATTATTGAAAAAAAAATTGTTGATCAAAATTAATATACTTGATAAGAGTGTAATATGTGATACAGATTTTAGTAGAACAAAAATTTGTGGTAAGTTTATCGCTATAATAAAATTATACCAACACAAAGTTGTCAAATAAACGGTTTAGTGTACAAACTCATTTGTAAATTTTATCATCTTTGACGGATTTCGTGATAACAGTTGTTCAGACTTTAAATGTCTTGAAGATGTTAATTTCTTTACAAATCATGCCTGGCAAATAAATGAATGAGTTATAATCTGCGTTATCGGTAACTGATGAAATTTTAAACTCCATAACGAAGAGCATGATGGAGTTTGTAGGGGCCAATGGTCATACATTGTTAACCACATGCTACTTAACATAAGTTACTGTCGGTATTTATAATGATATCAGTTATTTTAAAGATCAGAATATTCTAAAAATTACATCAATCAAGCAGTTCCTTGGTCATTTTGTCAGAAACCCCATGCTGTCAAAGAAAGGTATGTAAACATTCCGAAATAAGTTTGGTTTCTCCAATACTGTAAAAATGATTGTAGAGAGAGCAGGGTTGTAGTTAGCGATACCATTCCACTAGGTAACAACTTAAATATCTTTTTAAAATCATTGCTATGATATTTATGAAATAAATCATAAACGTATGGTTATTCACTTTAGAAATAAATCATTCATTAAGTCAAATAAATCATGAATATTTTCATATTTTTAAATAACACATTAGATTTATCCACTGTTTTGGTTACTCGCCTACTGTGATGTAAAGATGTAATAAAAGGCTTACACCATTTTACTAAGGAAATAACTCGTAGCAATTAACATTATATAAAGACTCATTAGAATATCTTTTCAGAATTGTTTTAAAAGATAAAAATTGAAAAAATTCCAACTTTTACGAAAACTAGTATGACAATTTTCAATCATACAGGAATGTCACTCACCCTAGAAAATGGTTATTGGTAAATGAGGTCACAGTGGCTAAATCGTTGAGATAAGACGTAACACTATACCGATACTGTACCTATATATCTTCACTTCAACTGATCGAAGTTCCTTAGAATTTTGTATCATAATACGCTACCTTTGGTTTATGTTGAGCTTATGGTATCATATTCCTGGCTTGTGATCAGAAAATGAGTAATTTCACGGTTGTACTGGAAGTATCAATCATCATTTTAGTCTCATGTTTTATTTATTTATTTATTTATTTATTTGTATAAAAACTTACGATATATTCTTGGTGTCTCACAGAATTATGTTCATCCAGGCGCAGTTAGAAAGTCTCCAAGAATAGATAGGTCGGTGCTGCTTCAGATCAGCCTTGGCTATTTCCATTCGGAACCCCCTTTTGTAAGCGGTATATAAACATCCAATCGAATAATAATATTTTATAGGTTTAGGTTTTCCCACGTTTTTTCGAAACGACATTTGCAACTTTTGACATTTTTGTTTATGTTTTAGTTTATTTACTAGTGATCTTATGTTATTTTTTTCATCATAAAAAGGCTATCGTTAGCAACAGAACTAACAATTTAAGTACTGATATTTTAAAAACACTTGTACTTGCATTTTACTTTAACAACAGAACTGACGCTTACAAAAGTACTTAGTCTCATGGGCCTCATTTTTGAAGCATGGAAGAAAAAAAGAGATCAATTTTAAGAATGATAGTATTAAACTCTATAAATGTTATTTGTTCCTTTATTTGGATATCATAAAGTGTAGAACATTCTAATAAAATTTCTATTTTTGGTTATTTTTATGATTTTTTGCATCCATATTTTTCTTTCGTTCATTTACAATGACAAAAGCCATGTAGATTTTGTAATGTTTATGACCTACCCTAGGCTGATCTGGTCTTTAAAATTGTGACAAAATATAGTCTGATATCCATGTATAACATTATCTAACTTAGACTGATCTGATCTTAAAAACTTATTTTAAGATGACCTACCCAAGGCTGATCTGGTATTTAAATAAGTGCCTTGGGATGTTGTTTGATATCCATATTTAACATGGCCTACCCTGGTCTGATCTGGTCTTTAAAACTGTCATAAGATAGAGTCTGATATCCATATTTAACATGGCCTACCCCAGGTTGATCTACCCTTTAAAACTGATTTTATGATATTAAATTTAATTGAATTATATTATATCATTAAATATATTAAGGATCTTAATTATTTATTTTCGATTGAATCAAATATATCTTCAGTTATTTAATTGAATTAAAGAGTTCTCCAATTTATTAAATTACTTAGATATTAATTGATTAAATAATGTTCATTAAAAATATTTGCAAATAGCTAACTGAAGTAGTGTTCCTAAAAAACGGAATGTTGATAATAGACGTTCTGTGTTAAAATATCCGGTATAAACCTTTTCTAAATTTGTATCCAGAATAATCTTTATCTAAAACTATACTATGTCGGTAAAATCAGGTGTTCCACAAAACTTACCTAAGCTGATCTGAATTAATATCGACCAGATAGGCACTGTACCATAACCGTCATTATATTAGACGTACAACCGTAGAGTAAACACTATATAAGTGTATGCAGTAAAATAAATTATAAACACAAGACGTAAAACCATGCCAGAATTAATTCATTGTTGTAGTCTTAGAAAGGTGCATTAAAATCATAAATATCAGAAATGAAATATGATAAAAATAATTGATATTTATCAGGACGGTGGCTATAAAAGTGTTGTTATTGATGGTGTTTAATTATGTTCCCTTTTCTCTTTCTGTAATTTATTGATTTTGCAATGATATGTGTTCAGAACAAAGCATCCGTTCATCTAATAACATACAGAAACTGCGATCTAGAACTCTATCATGTAAAAAACACCATAACAAATCCACACTTATCTGTGCTCTCGCAATAACATCGAAGATATCGTGCACTCGAAGAATTTGCTTTTCTTTAAATGTTTAGCACAAGTAACGAGCGTAGTTGAGATACGATTTTTTTTCTTCATCTTTTGAAGTTGTAGGGTAATCAATATTGACTTGTTTCTTTATTCTGAACAAACAAGACTCTGAGTGGATCTACATATACAGCATATATCTCAAAAATTCAAAATTATGTGTAAAACTCCTCAGTAATCGACAGTCATAATAATATTTCTGGTATGCTAACGCTAACATGAGATCATATATTCTGTATATTCATCGTCTGATAACATGGGATCATACATTCTGTATATTCATCGTCTGGTAACATGGGATCATACACTCTGTATATTCATCGTCTGCTAACATGAGATCATACATTCTGTATATTCATCGTCTGCTAACATGAGATCATACATTCTGTATATTCATTGTCTGCTAACATGAGATCATACATTCTGTATATTCATCGTCTGCTAACATGGGACCATACACTCTGTATATTCATCGTCTGCTAACATTAGATAATGCATTCTGCATATTCATCGTCTGCTAACATTAGATAATGCATTCTGCATATTCATCGACTGCTAACCTTAGACCATGCATTCTGTATATTCATCGTCTGCTTACATTAGATAATGCATTCTTTATATCCATCGTCTGCTAACCTTAGATCATGCATTCTGTATATTCATTGTCTGCTTGCATTAGATCATACATTCTGTGTATGAATTCATCATCCAATATAAGCAGAGGTACATAGCAGGATCCAGCAAATGTTCTACCAAACCTTACCAAGATTTTGATAGCCGTGAAAAAGAAATTTCGGCAATACTCTGTAGTTGCTTATTCCAGAACCGCTGTAAATCAGATGTGGATACTTAAAAATTCTAAACAACTTTTAAAATTTTTAAGGTACACAATTTTTCTCAAATTCATAGTATCAAAACATACTACTTCACTACTCTTTACACAACAATTCCACATAAAAAAAGACTATTTATAATTATAAACAACTGTTTTTTTTCACTACGTGGTACCCAAAAAATCAAGTATCTTGTGACTGGTTATCATGATACTTATTTTGTCCAACAGCACTCTGATTCTACATATAAATACACTGAAGTTGATATAAAAACACATTAGAATTTCTAGACGACAAGATATTCGGATCATTTGTGAAATATAAACTCCATATGCGGGTGACTGTGGGATGTTACTACTTAAACCGAAATCGTTGTTTGTCGTACAGTTAAGTTGCCAATTTTCCGTCTGTATGTATAGTAAGTAAAGTGCCTAAGTATGAAGCGTGTGTGTTTGATTCTGTTGTATCTTTAATTTCTAGTTCGCTGGGATATATCGCATTGACATATATATGAAAATTGTCATTATTAATTAACAATATCTAAATGTGAAATTAAAGGACACCGCTAGCTTTTTCTTCCTTTGATTCAGCAGTTTCTGAATGAAGTCTGCTTCGTATGAAAAAAGGAACATGTCGGTCAATAAAGGGTCAGAATTGGTTCCCATAGGAATGCCGACAGTTTGTTGAAAGACAACAAATATATTGTCTATTAGAAATTCCAGTAGAGAAGTCGTATGTTTTGATCCTGTTAATTTGAGAAAATAGTGTGCCTTTAAATTTTCTAAAAGTTGTTTAGAATTTTTAAGTAACTTCCATGAGGCTTTACCTGACAATTTCAGCACTTTGACTTTTTTGTAGATCTTTGCATGCTGAACATTTTTGCTTCTTTCACTTTTACTGTCTATTTATACTTTTCAAGATAATGTCAAAACATATCCAAAAACATTAAAAATAAACTTAAAAGGGGAAATAACTCCCATAAGGGGCAACCGGACAATTTCGGCCCTTTGACTTCTTTGTAGATCTGTGCATGCTGAACAGTTTTGCTTTTTCACTTTTACTCTACCTATTATACTTTTCAAGATAATGTAAAAAAATCCAAAAACATGAAAAATACACAAAAAGGGGAAATAACTCATATAAGGGTAAATAAAAAATATCTGCTGACTCATTCGTTCTATATTTAGCCATGGCAGTCATGTTTGGTCCTAGCCCCTTTTCATCCGCAAACTTTATGCGGCTTTACATGGTTATACGTCCTGTCAAGTTTGGTTCAAATTGGTCCAATGGTTCTGGTTCTAGTCAAAAATAAAAAAAAAACTCATCTGATCCTTAGTTTCAGGAGAGGATTTTTAAAGATGTTTTAGTCTGTTCTGGCACGAAAGACGATTTGACCGATCTTGTTTAATTCCCCCAATGGTCAACCTCTATATAAATTTTAGTCATATTAAAATGAGACTGGTTTCCAGTCTTTGTTGATCAGTTTTTCCCCAGTGGTTGACCTTTATATAAATTGTAATTATATTGAAAATCAGACTGATTTCGGACCGTTCCTGATTAGTTTGTAGAATACCAATGAAAATCCAACTAATAAATTTCACTTCATTTGTGTTTGTAATTGATTTGTCCTGATAGAATCAGATGTTTCTTTGTAATGGTTCTGGATGGCAAATACGGTTGTAAAGATCTTTAACTAAAAGAAATATGGAGTATCTTTTCTCATCACCAAATATTCTTTTGAATTGACATTTGTATGTTCCCGAATACCAACAACATATATCTTACTTTCCCAATACTTGTTTATATGCTAAATTTGTCATTTGGTTCTAAATTTCATTTGCAGATATCTGTCGTAAAACTTCTGTCAGATGAATTCTACAATAAACATCTGTCATAAACAATTGTAGCACATGGTAAGGATGATAAAACGTCTTATGCTGAATAAGTACAGAAAGTTCACATTTACCGTAGGCTATACATATAATCCATATAACCTGGCGGGATGTGTGGCAGGGTGGAGTCTTGTGAACCCTTTCTTGACCTGGATGAGTTTAAATTTTAGGTAAAAAGCATAACACTTAAATTGCACAGACTTAAGTAATCGTTCCTTCTTGTCACCATACATTAGAGAGTATCATGTACATGTACACTCGTGTTAGACACCTTGTCACCATTTAATGCTACAAGGTATTTGTGTACCGGTATTTTTTTCTTGTGAAGGCCCTTAAAGGCCCTTATAGGATGAGCCTATTTAAAAAATACAATGTACACCATAACATGTATATGCATTCAAGAATTGTTAATACAAAATTAAATGAAATAATTGGGAAATGTAAAATCGGTATTGCCTAGGCTAATCCATGAACTTTAATTAATTCTGTGTGTAATCACTAATCAATAAATTAATGATAATAATAACATGTTAGGTATATACCTTTGTATATGTAATAAATGAATCAAATATAATCTAGACCTAAATATAATTAACTAATGCTTTCAAGTATCGATTTAAAAAAAAACAATATGGCGCCAAACTTTCATGTTTTAAATTCATGCGCACTTTGAATTTCATTCCGATTTACATTCAATATTTTACTAATTCAGCTCTTACCTTATCAAGTCAATCCATCTTTTAGACGCTGATCTTTTGGAAACCTGTAAAATTTAATTCAGTATTTTCGCTTCTTAAGTTGCAATCGGGGACAAAACATTGAACCATCTACATTTGTTAGCAGTAATGAAGTTAATTAACTCATCCCCCGTAGGGGAGATTACTCGATATTACCTTCAAACGGGTGGCTGTACAGATGCTCGGCAATGTTTGGAACCAGTACGTCCGGTTACTAACCGTAAGTGACGTTTGGACTAGCATAACGAATAGTGAGAAATAAAACGGGTTTTTTCATGCAGCTTTTCATAACCGAAAAGTGAGTAGCATCATCCGTATGATAATCAAAAGGTTACTCCGCCCCATCATCTTATGTGAATCAGACAATACCTGATTATTGTGCGAAATATAATCTCCTTACTGAAACATTTCCACAATTCATTTCGCTATTGTGTTTCATCTCATTGATAAACATGTAAAATCATAGCGAAACCACATACTGTTCACACGAACTCTTATGATGTAAAATGTGTGAGAACAAAAGTACGTGTAATATTAACATCAAAGTTTACATTAATTTAAACATGCGCATAAAACAAAATTAATCAGAGATTAATCTATTCGATTTGCAATTATATGGATATTTGCGTTAAAATGGCTTAAAAAGAGAAAAAGAAAACACGCTAATCTTTCTTTGACCTGTTATATCACACATAATTATCAGCATGTAAAATATGACTATCTGTATCAGAACATTTACAATATTAATCGGTTTCAGAAAAATTCGTAAATACATAAATTATAGAAATGTCATATTCTCACTTTTTCTTTACCAAATAATTATAACTATCATGGTGAATCAAAATTGAGAAATATTAAATTTTCATGAATTGAAACACTATGTTTATTTTAGCTTACGAGACTAAAAGAAAATGTCCTATGGTTTGATTTGTGCCTTGGTTTCTTTTCTTAGCCTGTTACAATCCTAGTTTCAGACCGATATCAGATCTGTATATAAAAATGAATTTGTGCTGATGCCGTTATTAAGACAAAGCGTCTTTACATACGCGAGTGTTAGTGTTAACGTATTGCAATATGTCAAAACCAAATACTCGCGTGTCGACAAAAATAAGATCAAACAAATGCCTGTGTCATGATTAGTGAAAGTCAGTTTTATATGTTCTTTTGGGACCAGGGTTTATATTCCTTTTTACAATTAATTTGACTTAAATCTATATATAACTGTCATATTTCCAACTACAAGACAAAGCAGATTAATTTGAAGTTTATTTTGATAATATAAGTTATCGATGTCGACATATTATTGTATTTTTTTTCTCCAAACAGGCTTCGTTTTACATAGAAATGCGTCACTTCTATAATAATACAGATATAACCGTCTTATTTCTAGTTTTGGGATAACATAATTTTATTTAAATATTCTAAAGGATTTGCCATTTTCCATGATCTTCTTTCTCCGCGGATGCTTTGTCTTACAAAAAGTAGGTCAGCCACTTCGAGCTATATCATCTATGAATATAACTACCATAATTCCAACTTCTTTGGCAATCTAAACTGATCTGAAGATTATTTTAGATAATCATATTCAAGCGAACAGTGTTTGACGTTTTCTTTGATTTTTTTTCTCCCTGGCTGTTTTGTATAACTACGAAACAGTCCACTCTTAGACATGAGTTGTTGGTTGTTGATTACTTTAAATCACCGTAATTTACATCCCGTGATGATCACTCTTATAGCTATAGTCATTTGTCTTCCTGCATCACTTTCCGATCATAACTACTACTGTATCCATGTAATCAGGAATCTATCTATCTTGACATTGTAATATTTAACGTCCTGTAATAGCAGTAAACAAGATAAAAAAACGTTCTTAAGAAGACAAAGTAACATATGACAGCAAAATGCATCCCAGTCATCATCTTCTTGGAGATCAAATATATCAAACCACGTAATTTAACAGGCATTACATGGTGACGAAAGGAAGGACCTCAGATGATTAAAAACATAAGTACATTCCATTATTGCCCATAAAAATGAATATTTCAAAAAAATGTAATAGAAATAACAGGATGATTGATAAAGAAAATGGTCAAAAAAGGCGCCAAATAAAGCAAAAACTAATATGTAGAAGATTTGTACACATAAATACAGACAATGATACACTAGTTTTCCGCTTGAGAAAACTTTGTACCCTTATCATCGCTGTACCGAGTCTTATGTATCGTGGTCTCTCACGTTATTTTTTTTTTCATTTCGTTTGCTGTAACCATTTCTCTAATGTTTCTCTAATCAAAGGAAGGCATAATTGGAGTCTTTCCTACATTTCGATACGCTACGGCGCCAATGCTGAAATTATACACAATATTGCATTCCAATCGTATTATAAGAAAACAAGATTTACAAATTACCGAATGATCATCCTCATCAAAAACGGTAGCAAAAGTACACTGGACAAGTGGTTCAAGGTAAAATATGATGTGTATTATTAAAACAAAATGTTTGTTAACCTCTTCATTGTAGTGAAATACTTACGTTAATATATATATATATATAAGTTTGACATGTGTTTGTACTTGTATACATATGTACGTGAAAGGTCTATTCATGTATACTATAAATCACTTATATTTATCGAAACATTTACTTTTGCGTAATCTGTGAAGTATTTTTTACGCATAAACAATTAATTTTTAAAAACAGCAATAGATATATATGCTCTTTGATATGAAAATAATGTATTCATATTGGGATCATGTGTGCCTCTGTTTATATGCATGTAATCGCTTAGGCAATCGCGAATACATGTATCCACGAACATATCAAATGTGGTATATTCTGAGTAATTTCACTGCATCATAATCAGAAATTTTCCCGCAATTACTACAATTTCTATCAAGATGTTTGATGGCTTGAAGTTCTTACTAACATGTGGGAACACTAAAATAACCAGCTTAAAATTTCTTTCTGCACCATTCTGATTGAGATACTTGACTGCATCCATTCAGTGATGTACTTCCTATCCATTATCTCCTCATCAAGTAGCACACTCAGTCGGATTATTTAAGTACAATACAGGTCTTTCACACTTGATGCTGCATCAGGTATGATATTTAACTGCTGATGGTGTCAATCACCTTTAATTGACTTCGTTGAACTATTCTTCAATAAAAAATATCAATACAAAAACAGTTTGTATACCGTAGTAATAAAGAAACTTCAATATCTAAACATTAAAAAGTCCATCTACCAAATGAAGCCGAATCTTTTTCCTTCTTTTAATTGTCCATCTACACCGCATACTCCTGAACTCCACTTGCCCCGTATTCATCCCGATATTGATGACTAAAAGCCTTTCATTTACTAGATGGCTTATATTTAATTCCGGAGTTTATCACTGCACGATTAATTGTACGAATATCAGTTGTCAATATAAAACTCAATTGCCGTAAATACAACACAGGGTGACAAAACTGAGTAAACTTTTTAATTTTTCTCTGCATATTTCATTTAAAACCACATTTCCCAAAAAATAACCATTTTCTATTCAATTTCATTACAATATTCACTATTTATTATTAATGTTTTGATGATTCTGTGTTTGTTATGTTATAAATTTCTATCGTTTCGTTTTACAGTAAATTTACTAATGAGTTTTGCAGGATGTATATTTAATGTGTCTTTTTAATGTGTAAATAGGAAATTGTGACATAAAGAATTTAATTTTCTGTTAAAATAACTGGATCTTGAAAACAGAAATTTTAACATTATGAGTAAATGCATGGTGAAACTGTTAGATATTGAGTTTTATGGTACATGTTTTAATCAAAGTTATTTGGAATTGTCTATTGTTTGTGAAATTATGGGTTTGTACGAAATACGAAAAAATACGAAATATGACAGGAAAATAAAATTATTACTTTATACAACAACAACAAAATGTATTTTGCTCGTACTCGTAATTATACGCTTGGACTAAGAACTTTTTTCTACTGAACGACCGCGAATGATGTTTTACAAAATGACTTCTTAAAGGATTCTACTTTGCACTCCGACTTATCAGTAGCTTCTGTGTAAGATTTGCTACTTAAAAAGACTAGAACCACTATATATAATCTGCCACATCTTATAAACTTCTACTCATCAAACAAATCAGCTGTATTTATCGTGTGGTGCTGTTGAACAAATTATAGATGTTATTGGGTAGAAACATAATGACATTGTTAAATGATGTGAACGCGTAACTCAGAAGACCCTAAGGATTCTGAAATATAGCATATATATATATATATATATATATATATATATATATATATATATATATATATATATATATATATATATATATATATATAAGTCCATTTAGAAAAGAAATATAAAATGTTATAGTACAATGACTAGTGGAGACGGACATAATTATAAATGAGCTAAAAATAAGCTATCAAAGAATTCACTGGGGGAGTCCTTTATAAGATATACAATCCAATGAACTATACACTATACGTATAAAGTTTAATAACTGTTATGGTCAATAATGCCTTCAACCGATTCTGATGTATATCATTATAAATTTAAACATTAGACTTGTAGTTCATGATCGAGCAATACCAGAACTATAAGACGAAGTCAGAAGCGTGAAAAAGATACAAAACATCAACATATATCACATCTTCACCAAAGCCATATAATAAATCAATCTAATCACCACTGATAGGCGCACTGGTATTAATTCTAGAGACAATATTAACTACAATTTATATACCTTTTTGTATATTTATTGCAATAGGAACATTAGTTTTCAGCAACACATCCTGTTTTCTCTGTAGGTTTACCAACATTATTGATCCACTTGAATGTGGCTTAAAAAATATGTGTGGACATTTTTAGATTATGAAACATATATGAATCATATATGCCAAATGGTGAGAATTGTTTTGGTAAATTTAACCTTTACTTTCAGGTCTTTGACAGGTGCCTCCTAGGGCACATAGAGGATCAAAACCATGTCCAACTAACCTAAAGTCCTAGGTATTGAAGTTAAAATAAGCAGATGATATTGTCATACTTAAAATCATTATAGTACAAAGAGTAAACATCGTGTCCACTTTATATGCCAGTGAGCCATTTACATAGTTAAGACGATATCTGCATGCTACTCAAATATCGTCAGGTACCATAATTCTAAACAATGTGATGGACGTATGATGCGTAATTGACAGAAACGGGTCAAACAAAACAGCTCAATTTCATCTATTAAACAAAGCAGATATAGTATGCATATAAAAAGTATACCTTACCATCTATAAACAGAACACAAAGTTCTCTAAAGTACATATATCAGTTTTTGCTATTTAGAATCAATTAAAAGACAGCAATGGTAGTGTGCCCAGAACATCAGTGGAGATATGTTCAAAAGCATTGCAGTGACAGTATCCAAAAGGACAGCAGTGACAATGTGTCATAAATTAGTGAAGTGACACTGTCCAAAAGGACAGCATTTACAGTGTCCAAATGTACAGCAGTGACAGTGTCCAAAAGGAAAGCAGTGACAATGTGTCATAAATTACTGAAGTGACACTGTCCAAAAGGACAGCATTTACACTGTGTCCAAACGTATAGCAGTGACAGTGTCCAAAAGGACAGCAGTGACAATGTGTCATAAATTACTGAAGTGACACTGTCCAAAAGGACAGCATTTACACTGTGCCCAAACGTACAGCAGTGACAGTGTCCAAAAGGAAAGCAGTGAAAATCTGTCATAAATTACTGAAGTGACACTGTCCAAAAGGACAGCATTTACACCGTGTCCAAACGTACAGCAGTGACAGTGTCCAAAAGGACAGCAGTGACAATGTGTCATAAATTACTGAAGTGACACTGTCCAAAAGGACAGCATTTACACTGTGTCCAAACATACAGTTTGTTTATTGTTCCAAAAGGACAGCAGTGAGAATATTTCACTCAAATTGGAGAAGTGACCAATGTCGGTGAAGGACAGCAAAATTTGGCCACTGTGGCCAAATGTCATTGAGCAATGAGGGTTCTTCCAAAAGGACAGCTACTGTGACAATGTGTCTCATAAATTACTGAAGTGACACTCGTCACGAAAGGACGAGCACGCTACGACTGAGTGGCCAAACGTGTCCAAATGTTTGTTTGTCCAAATTGATTGTATTGTGTCCCACATCAAGAATTGTGTTCAAAAGTATGCAGAGACAGTCACCAAAAGGACAGCGGTGAAGTGCTGTTCAAATTGGCACCGGCCTATGCTCAGTGTCCAACGGTCATGCAGCAGTGAGGGTTCTGGTAACGTGCCCAGAACATCTACTGTGGCATTGTGACCTCCAGTTTTTACTGTCTCAGTGTCGAAAAGACAGGAGTGGCCTGCCGCCAAAAGGACTCGAACTGACATCCAGAGTCGAGCACACTATTGGTATTGTGCCCAAAATAGCCGGCATCGTGTCCAAATGTACAGCAGTGAGTGTCCAAAAGGATGGTATTGTGTCCAGAACATCAGTGGCATTGTGTCCAACAGCATTGCAGTGACAGTGTTCAAAAGGACAGCAGTGGCAATGGTATTGTGCTGTCAACACCATTGGCACCGTGCCCAGAATAGCAGTGACAGTGTCCAAAATAATTAGTGACAGCGACCAAAGGACAGCAATGGTAGTGTGCCCAGAACATCAATGGCATTGTGTCCAAAAGTATTGCAGTGACAGTGTCGAAAAGGACAGCAGTGGCATTGTGTCCAAAAGTACTGCAGTGACAGTGACCAAAGGACACATTGGTATTGTGCCCAAAATAGCAGTGTCCAAAAGTATTGCAGCAACCAAAGGACAGCAATGGTAGTGTCCAATCAATGGCATTGGACAGCAGTATTGCAGTGACAGTGTCCAAAAGGACAGCAGTGGCATTGTGTCCAAAAGTACTGCAGTGACAGTGACCAAAAGGACAGCAATGGTATTGTGCCCAGAATAGCAGTGGCATTGTGTCCAACAGTATTGCAGTGACAGTGTCCAAAAGGACAGCAGTGGCATTGTGCCCAGAACAAGTACTGCAGTGACAGTGACCAAAGGACACATTGGTATTGTGCCCAGAATACTGCAGTGGCAGTGACCAAAGGATAATTTGGTAGTGACAGTGTCCAAAAGGGCATTGTGTCCAAAATAATTGGTATTGTGCCCAAAGGACAGCAGTGGCATTGTGTTCAAAAACATTGCAGTGACAGTGTCCAAAATGACATTAGTGACATTGTGTCCAAAAGTACTGCAGTGACAGTGACCAAAGGGCAACAATGGTATTGTGCCCAGAATAGCAGTGGCATTGTGTCCAAAATAATTGCAGTGACAGTGTCCAAAAGGACAGCAATGGTATTGTGCCCAGAATAGCAGTGGCATTGTGTTCAAAAACATTGCAGTGACAGTGTCCAAAATGACATTAGTGACATTGTGTCCAAAAGTACTGCAGTGACAGTGACCAAAGGGCAACAATGGTATTGTGTCCAGAATAGCAGTGGCATTGTGCTCAAACATACTGCAGTGTTCAAAAGGACAGCAATGGTATTGTGCCCCAAACATCAGTGGCATTGTTCAAAAGTACTGCAGTGAGTCTGTCCTAAAGGACAGCAGCGACATTGTGTCCAAAAGCAGGGCAGTGACAAGTTTCCAAAAGGAAAGCAATGGCATTGTGCCCAGAAAAGCATTGGCATTGTGTCTAAAAGTACTGCAGTGTCAGTGTCCAAAAAGACAGCAGTGGCATTGTGTCCAAAAGGAGGGCAGTGGTATTATGCCCAAAAGGACAGCAGTGACAATAACACTATTAAATCATTCTTAAGTATTAAAATACAAACATTTAATGGTTACAACATCTCTACACATTCATTCAGTATCAAATAGGTTTAATAACATCAGTTAAAGTATATATACAAATCAGTTTAAAACTTTCTATAAATCAATAATTCTCAAATTTTATGATCAAATTAAACTTCCTCAATCAGTGAATTTCCATGCAGAATACAGAGTATTTCAAATACTGCAAACTTGTTACTTTATTTTACCAGAATAAATTATATATATATATCAATTATGACATCATATATTATAGTGTATATATATAAGTCATATGTGTTCTATCATATTTTGGTGGGGGCTGCATTTTCAGGTACATTAGATATTTATAATGTTTAGATGTCAGTGTTCAATAAATAATGCATTACGTCAATAAAAAGGATTACGGTAAATACCAACACATCAAAATAGACTGGTGTAAAACAATAGGCATACTATATATTTCTTCAGTATCAAACAATATCGTAAAGGAGATACAAAGAGTAAAGGGTTTTAATAATATCAGAAATCTGACCAATATGTAACTAAGAATCACCACTAGTAACACAATTGTCCAATCTGTAACCAAGACTCACCACCAATCATACAACTGTCCAATCTGTAACCAAGACTCACCACCAATAATACAACTGTCCAATCTGTAACCAAGACTCACCAGCAATCAATCTGTACCAAGACTGTCCAATCAATCTGTAACCAAGACTCACCACCAATCATACAACTGTCCAATCTGTAACCAAGACTCACCACCAATCACCACCAATCAGCAATCATACAACTGTCCAATCTGTAACCAAGACTCACCACCAATCATACAACTGTCCAATCTGTAACCAAGACTCACCACCAATCATACAACTGTCCAATCTGTAACCAAGACTCACCACCAATCATACAACTGTCCAATCTGTAACCAAGACTCACCACCAATAATACAATGTCCAAACCAAGACTCACCACCAATCATACAACTGTCCAATCTGTAACCAAGACTCACCACCAATCATACAACTGTCCAATCTGTAACCAAGACTCACCAATCCACTGCAATCTGTAACCAATCACCACAATAATACAACTGTCCAATCTGTAACCAAGACTCACCACCAATAATCAACTACAAACTGTAACCAAGACTCATCTGTAATACAATGTCCAACCACCAGATCACCACCATAATACAACTGTCCAATCTGTAAGACTCACCAGATAATACAACTGTCCAATCTGTAACCAAGACCAACCAATAATACAATTGTCCAATCTGTAACCAAGACTCACCACCATCAATTGTCATCTGTAACCAAGAATCATACAATTGTCCAATCTGTAACCAAGACTCACCACCAATCATACAACTGTCCAATCTGTAACCAAGACTCACCACCAATCATACAACTGTCCAATCTGTAACCAAGACTCACCACCAATCATACAACTGTCCAATCTGTAACCAAGACTCACCAGACTCATACAACACCAATCAACCAAGATCGCCACAATAATACAACTGTCCAATCTGTAACCAAGACTCACCACCAATCATACAACTGTCCAATCTGTAACCAAGACTCACCACCAATAATACAACTGTCCAATCTGTAACAAGACTCACCACCAATAATACAACTGTCCAATCTGTAACCAAGACTCACCACCAATAATACAACTGTCCAATCTGTAACCAAGACTCACCACCAATAATACAACTGTCCAATCTGTAACCAAGACTCGCCACCAATAATACAATTGTCCAATCTGTAACCAAGACAGACATCAATTATACAACTGTCCACTGTATACTCGCCACCAATTATACAGCTATCAAAAACTAACAATACATGACAAGATTATCTAATATATTTTATTACGTTCACTTTTCATTTTTTTTTTACATTCACATATATAGCTTACTTTGTACAGACATCCATTAAACAATATAAATCCAAACAACCTTGTTGTGAGATATGAACAAAATGTACAACAGAATGAAGAAACATTTTAACATCACTGTTTATTTGTGTTCTCTCATCACTGTTAAAGTTGCTCATATTTTGGTAACATTTAACATCACTATTTATTTGCCATCTATGATCACTGTATGTTTCTCATATTTTTCACATTGTTTCTGTATTTGGATATGATTGTGTCAAACAGGACATAATTTAATCACCAAAATTTCACATTCCTTCTTTCCAGTTTAGACTGAAGGCTTTTAAAATGACTGATGAGTCGTGCATGTTGGTCTGTACTTCTCATAGCTTGAAGTTCCACCAAATAATTAGCTATGGCATCTAAGAAAATTGTTGTGTAATGTTGTCTGTAAAAAAAAATGTAAAACACTCAAACAGAATACTAATCCTGAATCACTGATCTTATCTAGATAAGCAACATGCCAAATTTTGGTAGAATCTGTAGGTATTTGAGCACAGAAGTGAATTGTGACTATACATGATTTTGTTACAACATGCAAACTGAAATGCCTTGAAATTTCTAAAGAATGAAGATAGGCAAAACCAAACAAATATCAAATAAAGACAATGAAGAAGTGGATTGATTGTGGAAGTTGAACAGACTGTGATTCTTAAATAACTGTACATGACTTTTATTCACAATGACTTTATTTCACATACCATATATATATATATATATATATATACCATGTATATATTAACAAAAACTATTGTATTTAAGTAATCAATTCCACTTTTTAAACAAAAATACTGACCTCTCAAATTCCGGGATCAGACCAGGATTATTAGTTACATGTGTTAACAGATCAGAGAGAACTTCCAGAAGTCTCAATGGTTTCTGTACTTGCTGCCAGTATGGATCCTGATGATAAATATAAAGTTACAAGTTGTATGTGCTGATAATTACCATAATAACACAGTACTACAACCATGACTAAAATAGTGGGATCAGAATTTTATAGCATTGTTTTGAAAACTGCTTCCCCAGTTATAACACTCAAGGTGAAAAGCGCCATAGTGAAATATAATGTAAGAGTTCCTTATGTAATATATGTAATATATGTTATGTTATCTATATTAGTTAACATCCATATACAAAATGTTACAAAAATAATGTCATCTGTTCATTTTCTCTTGGAAATTGTGCAGTGTGAACTCAAATTCACCTCCTTTCGATTGAAGGATCATTGAAGCATAACACAGATAAAAATCTTGCTCACAAGTACACTGACATTTGTACAGTGTACATCAATTTGTAGTGTTATTGTTTGCATTTACACAACTGTCCACACAAAATGACAATATAACATGAGGATATTAGCACAAACGCACAAGACTTTTTGTGCTGCATCTAAAATTAGGACCCACAAAAAAGGTACGCCACGGACTTAAAGATGCTGTTTGCCCAGGTTATCCTGCCACAACTACATATAAAAGCAACAAAATAAAACCGCCGAAAAACTGGACTTTGGTACCTCTGACTTTGCATGATTATGCACCCTCTCACAAGGCACGTATTGTGACAACAGTGTGGAGTCTGAGAAGATCACAGACCTCCCACATCCTCCGTATTCACCAGGTTTGGTCCCCTGCGACCATTTACTGTTTCTAAAACTCAAATATGATCTATCGGGAAAGAGATACAGTTTGAGAAATGTCCTTGGATCTGATGTTTATCAGTATCTGGATAGTGTTCCCATTGAAGAGTATGACTTGTGCTTCCAAAAGTGGACTGACCAGCTCAAAAGCTGTATTCAGACAGATGGAGAGTATCTTGAAGGGCAGAACAAGTTAAATGACCAAAAACAATTGTAGTATACAAGAAGCAATGACATTTTTTTTTTGGAACACCAATCATACCAATTATGATCAATTCATCAGGGAATTACCACAAAAGTTTACACAATTATAAAATCTTGACCTCACCATCTTACAACCTTCACTAAGTCACACCCTGTATATGACAATTTTACTTGCCTCACATGCTGTATATAATAACAATACAGAGGGATAGTGTATTTTTTACTCTAAATCAATGCCTGTACATGATGACTATACAAAGATATGGAGTATTACCACTAAAGCCGGTGTCACACATTGACAATTTAGCCAGCGTATGCCGACATATGAAAAAATCATACTTTGTTGGCATATGTTGAACTTTCACTGTATCCCTGTCACACATTAACAATTTGTTGAAGACTTATGACAAAGTTATCAAATATTTATAAACTGTTGGCAATATGTCGAATTGTTGCTGCAATTTAGGATATGATGGCCATTTACAAGTAATATATATAAAGTGTGTTAACGGTCATATAATGTACCTAAAACGTACCTACAACTTACATGCACAAAACTTTTCGACGATCTTGGCGTACCTCAACTTATGCCAGCGTATACCAAAGCATTCTTAACTTAAGTAGAGTATACTTAAAATTTACTAATGTATGATAGCGTATTAACCAAATTTTATACATCGGCATACACTGGCTAAATCGCCAATGTGTTACATCGCCTTTCAGTAACACCCTGTATATGACAAAGCAGATGTAGTGTATTTTCACTTAAGTCACACCCTGTATATGGCGACAATACAGAGGTGAAGATAGTGATTTTTCACTTATTAATTGACATGCTGTTTGGTGAAGGAAGTCTTGTGTCCAAGTCTTTAGTTCACATTTCGTGTTTAGACTGAGGTTTTATTACAGGGGTACTTATGACAAGTTTATCAATTATTTCAACACGTATAAGCCATCTTTTCTACTCAATCTCTACATACCCTAGACTTATACATCCTGTCATAGATCTCATGGAGTTTTGCTGAGGAAACACCGATATCAAACATGAGCTCAAACACCCATTTTGTATTTAATCCCAAGTCACAACTTCTCTGCTCCAAGTACTTAACAAGAAAAGCTGTCATGGAAATAAAAGAAAAAAAATATTCATTATCAAATTTGAAATCAAATTATAGTACCTGAGGGGGGGGGCATCCATGGCCAAGTGGTTAGAGCATTGTGCTTTGAATTATGAACTCATCTCACTTCTGGTCAATGCAAGTTTAAGCCCCAATGGGACTTAAGTTGTTTTTTTAAGTTGCCAGTTTACTTACGGAAGGTTGGTGGTCTCTTCCTGGGCACATTGTATCCAGGTTCTCTCTTCCACCATTAAAAACTGGCCGCCACAATAACTGAAAAACTGTTAAGTGTGGCATAAAACACAAATCTCTAACAATTTTAAGTAAACCTTGTGTCTTTCCAAATTTTTAAAATTAACTAACTTGAGTTAGATAAACATGATAATCAACAAACACTCATTGTGGAATCTTTATATTCAAAATCAAATTAAATCATAGTACTTGAAGAAGACGGATGTTTAACTCCTAAATGTAAACACCTGATGACATTAGATACAAGTTTTACACTGATATATATGTGACATGCTTTACCTGTTGGGAAATATCTCTCTGTTTTAATGTATAACTTTCCGATAGGCTCCAGTTTTTTGTGAAGATTTGTCATCCTAACTTGAGCTGCTGTTGACATGGTCAATTCTATTTCTACAAAATGAAGATTACAATTAAAGAAGCAATAAAAAAAGGACAAAATAACAAATTTAAAAAAAAACAAAAACAAAATAAAAAAAATAAAAAAAACAGAACAAAATCAAAAGAAGAATATAATAGATGTTTATCTTTGTAACATCTGTGTTGGCCTGCAGAAAGTTTATATATTTTTCAATGTCCCTAATTCATACATATCTTTAATGAATAACACATCTTAATATTTATTTGAATAAATTGAAATAAATAATTTTATGTATTTGGATAAATTCAGATAAATAATTCTAAATGTATTTGGATAAACCAGACAAATGATTCTGTCTGAAATAATAAACAAATTATATATGAAGTTGTAACAATCATTCTCACCTTTGTCAATAATATTCTGCCAAAGGTTCTCTATCAGGGCTCCATCATATAACCCAGCACAATGCACAATGGCCAATTTACACTCTGACAGATCAAACTTATCAGCAAATTCCTCATACAACTAAAAAGAGTATCAAGTAAAAGTGTTAAGATATATCTTGTTCTAATTGGTCATACAGAACTTATATTATACACATGGAGTTCTGATAAGTCATATTGGTGTTATGATATCAAATACCTTGATGGAATTGGTCAAATTGATGCGATATCATATACCTTGTTCCAATTACCCATACAGAATTTATATCATATACATGGAGTTCTGATAAGTCATATTGGTGTTATGATATCAAATACCTTGCTCAAATTGGTCATATTGATGCGATATCATATACCTTGTTCTGAATGGCCATAATGATGTTATGATATTAAATAACTTGTTCAGATTCTATGCCTTGTTATGATTAATCATATCAACATTATATAATATACCTAGTTCTGTTTGGTAATATATATGTTATTATATCATATACAGTCAAACTTTCCATAACAACCTCCCTCATATAGTTACTTCCTGTCCATAACAACAGTATATGGATAGCCCCTTGAGAAATACTATATATTTGCCCCTTATACAGCAACCACCTGCCTTATGCAAATGGTGACCGCTGTATTTTGACCGCTGGTAGTCATCTTATTTGTGCATACTGGTGAAAGGGAGATAACTCGAAGATAATCCCCCCCCCCCCCCCAATTACTGACAGAATGATCATCATGGTGCAATAAACGATCTTTTGACAGTCACAACACACCTGAATGTGTGTCAATTAATGCCCTGATAGGTAATTAGGCACTAATTAGGCACATGCTTTTTGACACAGGGTGTTTTTTTCAACCAGGAACTAACAATAATCACTGACTGATTGATGTTTTGTTTTCGATTGTAAATTAGGCCTTGTAAAAAAAATATTCTGGTTCTCAGACAATTAGCCTTCCAAAATGGGCAAGGTAGGTAGGAATTTAAATTTTATTTTTTATTTCCAAATCATTGTTTATATACCTTGAAGGCAAGAAAATAAGAAATAAATGTCTTCTATTGAGACCTTCAATAAATTCTAAAAAAAAGTTGTGTGCTTGTCTTGTTCACTTGGTTTAAAACTGAAATATCAACAAAAATATAAAATAGCTAAAAGATTATACATGTATATTTATCAAAACATGAAAGTTGACTTGCTAATCAAGTGATATTCGATAAGAAAAGATGTAAGATAATTACCCCATTGCATTCCTGAATACAAGAAAACAAAACATCAATCATTCAGTGATGATATTTAAATGCTCCTGTTTGTAAAATCACACACACTCTTAGCATTGACATATGTCAGATAAAATGAAAATTAGATAAAATTCATCAATCTACAACTTTCTGTCTATTCTTACACTTCTGTGTGACTTACCAAACAGATCACTGCCTTTGAGCAGTTTTTACGAGATTTGTTTCAGTTTAGATAATGTGCCATATCTTGGCGTATCCTTGATGTGTATAATACAATTTCATCATGAATTAATTAAAAGTATTTAAAACATTGAATTATGTCTTATTCTCATTATTTATTATACACTGTACATGTATTAGTAAAGGGATTTTCCTATGCCTATTTTGGGTCTTGATACAGGAGCCTTTACAAAGCAAAAATGGCTCGTATTTTCCCCAAAATATGCAAAAATTCCCCAATTTGGAATTATAAAAAAAATGTATATTTTTCCAGTTTTCCAGATCCTGGACCAAAAATTTCAGAGGTAGGAAAATCCCTTTAATATTACAATGTTCATTTACTAAATGGAACATCTAACCAGGGAAGAAATATGTAGCTGGAAATAATGAAAGTCATCTCCGATCCCTTGGATTTCATAATATCTCATGTGACCCTTTATATAAAGACCACCTGTCTATAAAGACCGTTTTTATCATTCCCCCTGAGCGATCTTTATATACAAGTTTGAATGTACCTAGTTCTGATTGGTTATATTGAAGTTATAATAACAACACAACCTAGAATTTACCTACATGAGACTAATAATCCAAAACATTAAGAAATGAGGCAATCCAAAATGAATTACATTAATAATAAAACATACCATAGTAAGATCCAGTAGGTCTGCATCTAATCTATTCAAGGCATCTTGAACTTCCAAATTGTTACTTGACAGTTTACCAAGATCCCTTTGTACTTGTAACTGTAACCTAGCAACCTAAGATAAACAATATCACTTATGTAGGAAATACAGGTGAAATAATAAAACTATACTATAGAAAAACAAGAGATCCATGGGTCTTGACGCTAACATGATTTGCAGGAAGTAATGTCTGAGCTTTTCACAGGCTTGAGCAGCATAAGTAACATCACATGGTAGGGACTTCATGAAGATAATTTGTAGCAAGTTAGAAATCAAATGCACAAGATGTCTGGATAAAATGTTAAAAATCACTGAGCTAAAGAGAATAAAGCAATAGTGGTAATGTTGGAATGGATATGATCTGTGCAAACAGTGACACTTCTTGTTAATGTCATGCTGATCAGAAGGCTTGGTGCCTATTGTGGATTTTCAGATTTTCAAGACAATCTGTTGGTGACATTATGGCAAAGGGCCATAACTCTGTAAACAAAGGGTTGCAGACTATATATTGTGGGCATTGCTCATTGTCTTGTGATCAATACCGAATTACAAAAGTTAAAGATGTTACCTCATAGAGAGGCCATCACAAAACTTTAAGAAAGGGTTATAATTGTGTAAATAAGGGGTTCTACATCCTGAAGTTCATCCAGTTCACAGGATCCTCATGTGACTAATATCAACATTTTGGCAAAGAGCATTATGTCTTTAATTAAGGTGTTCTGGTCGAGTTGGTTCAGTGGTTCTTAAGATCTAGCTGAAAATAAGTCAGACAATCGTAGGCCAGGACTGCCATCTTGGTTTTTCAGATCACCCTCATAAACAACACTTGTTCAGAAATACAATATGTGTACTAAGTTTGAAGGCAATCAGTTCATTTGTTTTCAGAAGAAGTTAAAAATGTCTCAGCCAATCAGATGCCAGAGTGGCCATCCTGGATTTTCGGATTGGCAAAAAAAACAACAACACTTGGTCAAGACATCAAAAGGAACCAATTTTGAAGGCGATCGGTTCAGTGGTTCTTAAGAAGTTGAAAATGTCTTAGCCAATCAGATGCCAGGGTGGCCATCTTGAATTTTCAGATTAGTTCAATAAACAACAACACTTGGTCAGGACATCAAAAAGAACATGTGTACCAAGTTTGAAGTCAAATGGTTCAGTGGTTCTTAGGAAGAAGTTGAAAATGTTTTGGCCAATCAGATGCCAGGGCAGATATTTTGGATTTCGACCAAAAAACAAAAACAACAACACTTGTTCAGGACATCATAAGGAACATGTGTACCAAGTTTGAAGTCAAATGGTTCAGTGGTTCTTAAGGAGAAGTCCAAAATATTTTGGCCAATCAAATGCCAGGGCGGCTATCTTGGATTTCGGATCCGATCAAAAAACAAAAACAACACTTTTTCAGGACATCATAAGGAACATATATGTACCAAGTTTGAAGTCAATTGGTTCAATGGTTCTGAAGAAGTAGTTTAAAATGTAATGTTCAATGCTTAATGGAGGATGAAGAATGATTGCAATAGCTCACATAAGCAATCATGTGAGCTAAAATAAAGAATATTTCTCCCTCAACATGTTTTTCATTTAAAATATTAATAAAGTCAACCTTGTGCAAAAAACAACATTACAATCATGTCATCTAATTTAAAACAAGAGGCCAACTGGCCTTAACAGTCACTTGAGAAAAATTTCCTGTCAAGTTTGGTTAAAATAAGTCTACTGGTTCCTGAGAAGAAGATGAAAATGTCTAAAATTTGACAAAAAAATTATATTTTCTGTTTACTTAAGTGTCTATGACCTTGACATTTGACCCCATGACCTTAGAATTTGACAAAATGATCCTTAGATAATTCCTAACAACTTTTTCATATCTTTGTACACATAAAGTCCATCAGTTTTGAGTTATTAAGCCATTTGTATACAACTGTATCCTATGTTATTCAAGTGCCCCCTGGTGGACCGTTTAATGACAGATTTTGTTTTCATTCACAAAATTTGAAGATACTGACTGTACAATTATGCAAACAAAACTTGAAATTCGTCTGATCATTGGTTCATGAGAAGAAAATTTTTTAAAGATGTACCAAGTTTTGGCTCTTTTCGGGGACCTATGGGTCCTAGCCTCTTTACCTTTGCAAACTTTATGCAGCTTCACATGTTGATGATACATGCAAAGTTTGGATTAAAATGGCAAAGTGATTCTTGAGAAGAAAAAAAATGTTTCAAATTTGACATAAATCTGATCAGGGTTCACACCACCAAGTGCATATAAATAAACGCTGCCTTTTACTAATTCAGAAATTACACAATTTAATATTTTCTGTTTACCTAGATGCCTGTGACCTTGACCTTTGATCCCAACACCTCAAATTTTGTCATATTGATCCTTAAATTTTTCCTAACAACTCATATATCTTCATGGTATACAAAAAGTCAATCAGTTTTTAATTATTGAGCCATTTGTATAAAACTATACCCTATGTTATTCAAGCGCCCCCTATTGGCTACTGTATTGACAGGTTTCGTTTTCATTTGCAAACTTTGTGGAAATTGACTGTACAACCAAGCATACAAAATTTGAAAGTCATCTGATCACTGGTTCATGAGAAGAAGATTTTTAAAGAAGTACCGAGTTTTGATCCTTTTTGGGGTCCCTATGGGTCCTAGCCCCTTTTCATTCAAAAACTTTATGTGGCTTCCTATGGGGATGCTATATGCCAAGTTTAGTTAAAATGGCCCACTGATTCTTGAGAAGAAGTTGAAAATGTGTAGATTTTAACAATGCATGACGGACGACGACAGACAAAAGACGATCGCAATAGTTCACCATGAGCCTTTGGCTCAGGTGACCTAACATAAAAATCTTAAATGAAAACTGAAACACCAAAATCGGATGTCATTTTCTAACAATATAGTCATGTCATGTAAAATTCTTCACAATCAAACATACATGAACTTTACTTTTTTTACAAGTTTCATTTATTATTACAAGTCAAGTCCATTATCTATGCAAATATTTATCATAAACAAGATAAAAGCAATAAATTCCAATACAACTTTTCAATGTACCTGATTCTATTTAATATAACAGTACCAATTATACATGTATTTTACCTCCATTTTTTCTTCAAGTTCATGTAGGAACTCTCCCTCAGCAGCAGAACTAGTTCTAGTAGCTGAACTTTTGGCACACATTATGGAGCGTGACAGATACTCAATTCTTTGTTGTAATCTCACTTCCGTTCTAGTGTATATAAGGATATTGATACAAATTATGATACAAACCTGATAATGTAAATAATTTGGGGATAACTTTGGCTGACTTCCAGAGCTTTAACCCTGTACACAATCAATTACAAAATATGCATGTCGACTGAATCTAAGTGCAGAAACTAACAATAAATTACAGAACTACTAATATAGTATAGAATTGAAAATTACCAGAAAAGGTATTCCCCCCTCTCTCTCTCTGTCTCTCTCTCTCTCTCTGACACAATTTCTATCATTACCTACTTGCTTTCAAAGTATGATTACATGAATAGATTAGTCAGATTATTATCTGCATCTGACAATAGGGCTCTGTATTTACTGTCTACATAATTAAAAGACAACAAAATCCTCATTCAAATCATTACATACCCATGTTCCTCTGCTAATCTAGATAAGACTTTAGCTGCAGCTGGAAAATTTCTAATTTTTTCATAATACTTCCATAATAAATCTAAAGCTCCAACTGCCTCTGCTTGACAACTTGCTTTCCTCTTGAGATAGGGCTCAATAAAAGGTGATTGTATCTACAAACATATTTGATATATACATTCACATACTTCATATTTTATACACACAGTTGACCTGATTACATTTTTGTATCATTTTGGTGTAAATAAAACTTGCTTTTGTATCCTCACTGTGTAATGATTCTTCCCCTTACTACTTTTAACTTGATGTGCAAAACAACCAATCATTCTGGTCAATACCTCACATTTTTGAGTAATTTTTTAATTCTTTTCAACACTACATAATAGACCAGTCTACAACAATAGAAAGAGCATACCATTTAGACACTTAAGGATGAAAGGGATAAATATGCAATTGAAAATTACATACAACTTTTATATATTTTTTCCGGACTGTAATATGAAGTATAAGAGGATCCAGGAGTTCTACAGCAATATGTGACCTCATATGATTTTTCTTCCATTTGTACACTCCAATATTTTGGACTGCTTTGATCTGATATTTTATGCAACAATCAACAATTTTTCAATTATTTAGTGGCAGCTAGTTTTTAATTGTGGAGGAGAGAGTCCAGTTATAATGTACAAAGGATTTTGTTTGTTTGTTTATTGCTGTTTAATGTCCCACTCAAATTTTTTTCACTCATATGGATATGTCACCAAATGCCAGTGAGGGGCTTCAAATTTTGGCACTTATTGCCATTGAGCAGAGAGGGTTCTTTGACATGCTGACACCTACTGTGACACGGGACTTCAGTGTTTAATGTCTCATCCAAAAGACAGGAAACCAACCTGCCGCCTGCTGCACTACAGACTGAGCAAGGCCGGCTCAAATGTACCCAGTAGAGACTACCAACTCTTTAGACTGCAAAGGACTTAAGTGCACTAGTAGAAATGTATCTAAAGATTATTCACACATACAATCAAACATTGGTAGGTGTGTTATATTTATAAAGAAAGAAAACATTTTACTTTAGCTGTAAAATAATTACTACAATGGGTTTATCCTGACTTTGAATACTACTCACATCAAGTATCTTCTCTGTCAGATTCATGCTAAACAACCAATCATACAATGCTACATGGAACAATTCGTCATCTGACTTTAATGCAAGTTTGAATACATCAGATTTCTGTAATGGAAACAGATAGTAAACAATAAACTTTCAACATGTAAACTGGCACAAAACACCATACTGGTCATCTGGTTAATATTTCATGATTATTTCCCTTTTATCTTATTTACAATGCTGTCAATAGAATAAGAGCTATAGCTTTCACAGCCAATAAAAGAGGGGCAAATATAAAAGATAAAAATCACAAGATTTAGTTAAAAAGAACAGCTTCTTTAATAAACAATGATGCACATATAAGATGGATGATAGGACTCAAGCCCAACATATTTGTTTATTTTATATTTTTTACATGCCATGCTCTCATAACATGATTTTTTGCTTCAATCACAAACACACAACTTACATATCTCTCAGCATCAGATGCCGATAGTCTACTGGGGTCTAGTTGTGGAGGTGGCCCAGGAGCCTTGGGGACACTTGGTGCTTGTGGGTGGGATACACTGGCCGACAACAGATAGGCCAAAGTATCTGTGATACAGTTATAACACTCCATTCTAAAGAAAATGGTGAATATGATAAGAATATGATGAAAACATTTAAACTAATATATTGCCAGTTTTAATATTACTATTCTTTTGATTTTATAATCAAAGTTTTTTTTATATATAAACGAAAAAATACAATAGAGAAAATATCACAAAAAAGTTCAGGCTGATCTAAAAATTGTTCAATATTTTCTTTCAAATAATAATCACATTTGTTAGTAATTATCTGTCATATTGAGTTAATTTTCATTGTACAAACAATTACAATGATTCTGACCTGCTCATATAAGCTGTCATGCCTTGAACATCTTCTGGTGGCTCTCCACTGCGGTAGAAGTGTAACGCTAACTGCTGTGTGTCTCGTTTGTTGGCTAAGGACAGGCAAAGATCCACAATACCATCATAATAATGTACACTGGCTAACTGGTTACATACCATTGGTAGCTGTAGCGGCTGTTCCACTTCTTTGTACAACTGAAGTACAATTGGTATTGTGACATTTACGTGTGTTTTAATTCTTTTTCACATTTCTAAATAATTTCTAATTAAATTTTTAACTTATCTCAATTTTCTAAAACTTTTCCTCTGGTGACCTTATTTCTTTTCTCCTCTATGGTACCCCATCTACCTGTATATATACCCGAGTTCTAAAATGTGTAGTCAGTCTGTTGAGAAACTAATCAAGGTAGCACAGGTATTTTTCTTCATTACAGACTAGTCAATTGTTTTAATACATGATAAATAGCAGAAACAGGAGCAGATAATGGTGTAAAATAACTAGATTTGACTACCTTTACAGCATCATTTAACTGCCTTCTTTTTTCTTCCTGATTCTGATTAATTCGTGCTGCTTTAAGTAACTCATTTGCCTGCAAAATACATTAAAAAAAGGATTAAAATACTATGATAAGTGAACAAATACATGTAGTTGACAGATACAATGTTTAGTGTGACATTATATACAGATGGTAACCAAGACATACATCTACATGACAAGCTGTGAAAAGCTTTATATCACATTCTGTAGCTATGAGGAAATTAAAAGGTGAACTGTAGCTATGAGCAACATTAAACATGAACTGTAGCTGAGAATGTGCAACTTCTACACAACATTAAACATGAACTGTAGCTGAGAATGTGCAACTTCTACACAACATTAAACATGAACTGTAGCTGAGAATGTGCAACTTCTACACAACATTAAACATGAACTGCAGTTGAGAATGTGCAACTTCTACACAACATTAAACATGAACTGCAGCTGTGATCAACTTCTACACAACATTAAACACGAACTGTAGCTGAGAATGTTTAACTTCTACACAACATTAAACATGAACTGCAGCTGTGATCAACCTCTACACAACATTAAACATGAACTGCAGCTGTGATCAACCTCTACACAATATTAAACATGAACTGTAGCTGTGATCAACCTCTACACAACTTTAAACATGAACTGCAGCTGTGATCAACCTCTACACAACTTTAAACATAAACTGCAGCATTAAGAAACATAGATAAACCTTTAACCATTAACTGTGGCTCTACAAAACAGTTACACACCTTTGAACATGTTGCATCATCAGAACTGTATAGAGATGGGCAAATTTCTCGTAACTTCTTGCTGACGGTATCCACTGTTGCATTATCATCTAAATACCTGTTTATCAGACAGGTTATCAAAGAGTTGCACACCTGCAATAATTTAATAAAATAAAAACAGTCATTTAAATTTCAAGTATATTTTTGTTTTTTTTATACCAGTCTTCAATTTCATTGGCTGAGAATATTATAATTCGTAATGACCTACAGATATACTATACTAGTTGATGTACATGCATATAATCAAATTCAAATATGATAGCAGAAATTATGTAAAACACTAAAAATGTAAATGATTTAAGAAATACCTGTTTTTAATAACTACAAATAAGCCAACAGCACAACATTTTATATTAATCTGACTGACCAATGGTCATTACTCCCATAAGAATAAACAACCAACTCACATCTTTGCCAGATGTAACCAACTGTTTAAAGGTCAACCCTCTCAGATGATTTTGCTGGTCCTACAATGAAACAATGTCATTTGATTTTTATATTTTTTACACTTGAACATTCAAGAGCTTGCTATTTTTACTCCTGTTTAATTTTGCCATTTTGGCCCTTAGATGAGAGGGCCAATTTAAAATGAAAGCAAAATTTTCAAGTTAAATAATTGAATCAGACATAAATGCCATCCATGAGATTTTGGTGATTACAGGTGAATTTAAGATTAGGTCATTGTGTTTTCTGGCATAAATAACCCGGGTAGAAAACATACAGATACACAGTATTTATATCTGTGTATTTAAATTAATCTTTAATTATATAATTCACATCAACATGTTTGGTCATAATAAATCTATCCTTTATAAAACAAGATTAACTGAAAACACATAATGCCCCCAAAGCTAAGTTACTGATGTAGATTTTGAAGTCCCATAACTCTGTCTAATGTTAAGTTAGTGATTTAAAGTCCCGTAACTCTTTCAAATGTTAAGTTATTGATTCAAAGTCCCATAACACTGGCAAATACTGTCAAATATTGGTTATAATCTGACTTAGCTAAGATCTCAATAGATATAAAGCAACACATCCAATTTGGGTATTTGAGTTAAACCAATAATGTTGCAAATAAACAAATAAAAAACATATCTCATCATCTTTTATATTGAAAGCATAAAAGTGACGTCTCTCAGCTCAGTCTGTATTTTAATACACTTAAGTACATTATGATTATTCCATATTTTCAAAATCATAAGAAACAGCATGACCATATTTAAACAAGAGTCAGCATGAACAGTTTCCTTACATCCCAGAGGCATTTAATTTCTATTTACTTCTAAATATTCCTCAAAGAATATACACATAAACTGAAATACAAACAAACTATTCCAAAACCATATTCTCTTTGATTTTGCCAAATATAAAGACTGTCTAGTGCAGTTCAAAATTATAAAGAAAGTTAAAGTTGCAGATATATAGAAAGACTGATCAACAATCTTCCATCTTGAGAATATAACAAATCTTGCCCGAGTCAGTGATGCTGCAATAAGATGAAATTGATGATCAACAAGTATGTTTAATAATCCCAAAACTTCCTCTACATGTCTTATTAACTCCTGAACATGCTGTAAAGATATCTTCTCAAATTTCTGTGCTTCAGCTGAAATATATTGAATAAGTCAAATCAAAAATTGTTATTTTACTGCAATAAGTCAATTTAACTTAATCAAAATATTGTCTTATAATTCACACAATTACTTTTCTGGTTTAGTATGAATAAGATATAGCCAGTAATTATGTTAACATAGCCTAAATATGGGTTTTATAATTACCATATTATTTCAGCCATTATGAACAAAATCTGACATTCATAATAAAAGTATAGAAACAATACAATTCCTTATCATTATTGCTACTGGAACATAAAAGTTCCTTTAGAAAGACTGTTGCTGAAAATAAAGTATAGATTTGTAACAGTAATGTCACCATCTTCACAATACACAGGAACACACGTTTTACTTCATCAAAAATTTGAATTTTACAGCATGCATTTATGAAGTATTAGCTTTAAGTGTACATATGGTAAAAAACTGGAGTATAATATCTTTGATTAAATGTTACATAACCTTACCCTGAAGTCTCTTTCTGGTCTGCTCATCCATGGGCCCCATCATTTGTGGGGTAAATGGCATTTGTGACTGAAAACTGAAAAATAAAATTCTTTTATACTTAGGCCAAGTAAAAAAATATTTCTGGTTCTCAAACACCACTGCGCGCAAAAATAAGTTGCCGATGAAACCATTTAATTCACATTTCATTAAAAAATCATCGCCGTATGACAAGTGAAAATATCAGTCATTATATATATATACATATATATATATATATATATATATATATATATATATATATATATATATATCTGTCTTTATATATATATATATTCTTTTAGCTATTTTATAATATTGTTGATATTTCAGTTTTAAAACCAAGTGAACAAGACAATCACAACATTTTTTGTTACAATTTATTGATGGTCGCAATAAAAGACAGTTTTTGTTACTTATTGTCTTCTTATTTCCTTACCTTCAAGGTATATAAACAACAATTCGGAAATAAACAATAAAAATAAAATACCTACCTACCTTGCCTATTTTGGAAGGCTAATTGTCTCAGAACCAGAATATTTTTATACATGGCCTAAAATGTTTTCAAAGCATGATAACATGAAAATTTAATAAATTTATCTAAAGAAACGGCTTCTATGCGTATAACATTTCTACAAAATTTGGGAAAGATACAGCTGATGGGTTTTTCAAGTTTTCTACAAAGACAGAGACATACTGATTACAGCATACCGGTTTTTTTCTTCTTTTCTAAGATGGTAAAATAGAAACAAGATAAATATAAGAATGATTTTAAAATTTGATATTGCTGTCGAAATCATCTACAATTGAACAACATTTTATTTGGGGAAGGAGTCTGACTTGAACCTTAATTTACCTCTCTGACGGACCAGTGTCAAATCTTGTATTGAACTCTACAAAATCAGACAAACAATGGACGTCCTCTAGAATCTGATTTATGTCTTCACTTGAAAAGCTGCATGTCATCTGTCAAACACAAACAAAATAACGAAAGGTTAGGCGGTCCAAACATACATTGGGGATATCTAAAACTACAACAAACAAAACGACAACAACAGGTAAGCGGTTCAACATACAAATCACTGGGGATATCTGCTAAAACTACAGACAGTAGCTACTATTTGGACAAAATTTTGAGAAATATAAAAAGTGGCTAATATGAAAGATAGTTAAAAATTACATCAATACCAATGTAATTCTTATATCAATTGCAAAAGTGTTGACTATCCCAAATTATTCCAGATTATTTGGAAGATTTGCCGTCATATCTTGTGAAATGACTTAGTAAACAGATGCACAGTAAGGTTTTCCTTATTGGAATGTCACATCATTTAAGTAGCCAATCAGCCAGCAAGCAGATTTTCTTATGAATTCAAAATGGGGAAAAGAAAACATGTAAACAAAAGTGATGGGTAACTGGAATTCACAATGACCGAACAGATGGCATTCTCATAGAATCAACGATAGCACTTTTTTCTTGACTCTCCTCTATCCGCAGTTTTCTTAGTACTGCTGAAGTAGGGTTAACAAAGGTCATATTAATAGGGCGAGGATAACGATTGAATTGTCTACCAGAAAGCATCTCATTTTGAGTTTAAAAATCTTTTAAATACCCAACAAAAAGGAATAAGAAAATACTTTATTTATAAAATTTTATATTTTAGTTTGCAAATCAACATTTTTATATAAAATCTACTTTAAAATCATAGCTACTATCATTTAACAACTGAGGTAGGAAAAACTTACATGAGAGAGAGAGAGAGAGAGAGAGAGAGAGAGAGAGAGAGAGAGAGAGAGAGAGAGAGAGAGAGAGAGAGAGAGAGAGAGAGAGAGAGAGAGAGAGAGAGAGAGAGAGAGAGAGAGAGAGAGAGAGAGAGAGAGAGAGAGAGAGAGAGAGAGAGAGAGAGAGAGAGAGAGAGAGAGAGAGAGAGAGAGAGAGAGAGAGAGAGAGAGAGAGAATGAATTACTTACATAGTTTAATATGCCTTGAGGTGTTTGGCAAGGAAAGTCCATTGTGACAGTGTTGTCCCATAATGATCTGTTGGTAAGAAATATGGACTTGTAAATTTACTGACACCAAACATTCCATCCTGCCTTTTATTTAACACACATTTTATTGAATTCAAACAATCTACATACTGTATTCAACCCATTAAGCACCCAGGACATTACAAAAATCAGAAAAAAGGGGTGGGCGTTTAATGGGACTAATTAATGGTCAAACTGATGTAAAAACAGTTGATTTTTATAAGGCAACATGGCAACGTTGCTGTAGTTATTTCAGAGTATACCTATCAACATCCTTCTATTGCTGGTAGCTACAGAAAAACTGTTACAGTTTTTCAGGTCCACATCTCCTTGTCGGCCACCTAGAAAAGATTCTCGGCCATATGTAAAAATGGGGGTGGGGACATGGGCAGTTAATGGGTCGAATATCATATGCAAAAATATTGGTGCATATTTAATTTATAAAAGAATTTGAATCAAAACCTGTCATACTAGAAAAAATCATCAAAAGTGTATTAGTTTGACAAACTTATATGTGAATAGGTTAACATGGAAAATATTTTAAATTAATGTATTATTACTAGAGAAGTGAAATTATTTGAAAATTCAAACTGTACTACATGATTCCTTATTACATTTCCAAATTTCAGATTTGGCAAGCTACTGATGGTATCATACAAAAGCTAATCTAGATAAAAACAAATAGCAATGCTTCCAGAGGTTTTCTGAAGGTTTATCTATAAAATGTTTGATACTAAACACAAAGCTAGCAGTCTGATTTTGCATCATCATCAGACTCAGAATCATCATCCAACTCAAAATCAGTCTGACTCAGAATCATCCTTTCTCTAAATCATTATTAGACTCAGAATCATTGTCTTGACTCAAAATCATTGACTTACTCAGAGCCATCATCTTGACTCAGAATCACTGTCTGACTCAGAATCATCAATCTGAGACTACTGTAAGTGATCTCTTGTCTACATACCGTAATATCCTGGCCAAGTACAGACAAATTCCATTATGTTTGCCTGAGTATATCATATCTTGACCAAAACTCTGTCCAGCAGACATAGCTGGGTGGTAGTAAGGATGTCCCATACCATGAGCAGGTGTTGACGTCTGTGTTGGATGAAGACCTAGAATGTCAAGTGTGATAAATTCTTTATATATATATATATATATATATATATATATATATATATATATATATATATATATATATATATATACTGTATTTGTCCTTGAAAGGGCGCATGCTCTAATAAGGGCGCCCCTGGATATTATTTTCATGTAGATATACTGACTGTTTGAAAAATGTTGACCTTTTTATTATTAATTAGTTTAGATTACCGCCCTACATCATCATACTTTTTTATATTGGGTGCAATAAATATCAATTATACCCTCAAAATTGCAAAAGAACACCATTTAACTACGTTGTAAGCAATACTTTGGATTCTATAGGTGATTTCTTTGATGCAGGGAGGTCGCCATTGACATTCATCAACACACGAAATGAGACCAGTCATACTTACTTTTTTTTCTTTTTTTAAATACTTTTCAATTAAAATGTATTCGCTATCGAAAAAGGTAATGTTTAATATATTTTTTTCCACGAACAAACATGAAACTCATCCAATTATTTGTTTACTCCATCACATTATAAAACTGAAATCGGGTTTGGGATTCAAACTTCCCCATTTCGTCAACTGCTGTCATTTTAAACAGTCTTCAATTACCAAAATCTCGCATAATACCAGTTTTATACTTTAAATGTCAGAGATTGCATTAAATCAAAGAAATTGTCCAAATTGTCATTTTCAATGAAGCATCTGTGTAAGGCATGAATCACTTGTAGTTGTAATGCCTGTTTCCTAATATTGCAGTTCAAACAGTAAATCTTGATTTGAGAGTAACAAATTTTGCTACATTGTTTCTTTGCCACTGTTAATACATCAGGCGGGATTACAAAGTAAATAATTCAGTACTAACAGCTATATACATTGCAGATAACTTTGCATAGCGGAATATTTTACCATTTTTGGCAACGTAATCAAAATGTGTATTGTGGAAGAAAAAAAGTCAAAATAAATGCGCCCTGTACTACAATTACCAGCACCTGGCGCCCTTTTTAGGTCAAATACGATATATATATATATAAAAACATATATGTAATGCTAATGAAAAGTTAAGGTCAAATATTCATGGCAGCAGGTAATTCTTACAATAGATTGTTTGTTTGTTTATTGTTGTTTAACGTCCCACTCAAGAATATTTCACTTATATAGAGATGTCACCAAATGCCGGTGAAGGGCTTCAAATTTTGGCCTATGCTCGGCACTTACGGCCATTGAGCAGTGAGGGTTCTTTAACGTGCCGACACTTACTGTGACACGGGACCTCAAGTTTTTACTGTCTCATCCGAAAGACAGGAAACCAACCTGTCGGCAGCGGGACTCGAACTCACGACCCAGAGTCGAGCGCGCTACCGACTGAGCCAGGCCGGCTCTCTTACAATAGATAAATGTTTATAATCAAACAAAAAGGGTGGAATGTGAAATTTGAGTGGCAAGGTGAGTTTAAGTGAAATTAAAACTAAGGAGTTATTACTATTCACTACTACGTAATCAAGACTACATAAGTAAGATTTTAAAGTCCTTTATATTCAATCATACCACTTCAGCACCACTGAAATATTATAGGAAATATCAAATTATTTACTGCATTACTTGAAACTGAAAGTACTTTGTGATGTAGTTGAATGTTATTGATATATACCCATGGCTCCAATACTACTAGGTATTAACTGTCTATCTGTTATCATTCCAGAACCACTGAAGTTAAACTGAGCTTCTCCACCGTACATAAAAAATGCCATTGTTGCCCAGTTAGCTACCTTAAAGACATAAAAAAACATAAGAGAATGACAAATACAAAAAAAAAGTGTTTTAAAACTTTCATACTGTCATGGTACTCAGATTATTGGTTGATATTTGTGTCTCTGACCTGGTATATATGGTCTTACTTAACATTATGAGTTATTTTTTTGATTGTTTGTTGTTTTACAACCTGTCAAGAATTTTTCACTTACAATGAGAGATGCCACCAGTCTTAATCAGTGAAGTGCTAAACTTTTTGAGTTATTTGTTGACTCAAATATATCAAATCTCTCACCTGTTGATCTGATACTAATCTGGAGCATGCTAAAATCAAACATGTAGCACAAGCTTGCTCTATCTGAAAAATAACAATATCAAGATTTAGTGTCAAACAAAATTCATTTTAATAATCTATGAATACCAGTAAGTTTCCTTTGGTGACCTGGGTCATTATCAGTTTCAGCAACATATCTTAGTGAAGGTTCACCTACTTATGGACAAAAATAATACAGAATGTTTTATTTTACAGGTATTTCATATAATTCTAGCTTTTACTATTGTACAGTGGTAACCACTTTAGGAGATAACCTGGCTACATTTCATCTGGGGAAATACCACTGACTCCACAATTAATATGGGGAAATACCATGGACTCCTCATTTAATCTGGGAAAATATCACTGACTCCTCCATTAATATGGGGAAATACCACTGACTCCTCCATTAATCTGGGGAAATACCACTGACTCCTCATTTAATCTGGCAAACTTTCCCACATAATCAGTGTAAGATTTAGCAAGGACAGAATTCTGCACTGACTAGCAACATAAGAGGTTGTGAGGCAGTGCAGTGATCTAGGTACTTGACCACAGCAGCCCTATACTAACACCTAGACAGATATATAATCACTTTACAGGATCTAAGAACTTGTCCACGCTGGCCCTATACTAACACCTAGACAGATATATAATCACTTTACAGGATCTAAGAACTTGTCCACGCTGGCCCTATACTAACACCTAGACAGATATATAATCACTTTACAGGATCTAAGAACTTGTCCGCGCTGGCCTTATACTGACACCTAGACAGATATATAATCACTTTACAGGATCTAAGAACTTGTCCACGCTGGCCTTATACTGACACCTAGACAGATATATAATCACTTTACAGGATCTAAGAACTTGTCCACGCTGGCCTTATACTGACAACTAGACAGATATTAAGAACTTGTCCACGCTGGCCTTATACTGACACCTAGACAGATATATAATCACTTTACAGGATCTAAGAACTTGACCACACAGGCCTTATACTGACACCTAGACAGATATATAATCACTTTACAGGATCTAAGAACTTGTCCACGCTGGCCTTATACTGACACCTAGACAGATATATAATCACTTTACAGGATCTATGAACTTGTCCACGCTGGCCTTATACTGACAACTAGACAGATATTAAGAACTTGTCCAAGCTGGCCTTATGCTGACAACTAGACAGATAGACATCAGTTAAAGGGATCTAGACTTATACATGAAATCATGTGATTCAAACAAGACAAAAACCAAACAATTAATAAGATGATTGACATTCAATCATATTTCAATGATGTAACATTATTCCTGGTATGAAAGTGGAACAAGGATAACTACCATAGATGGATTCAAAAGTCATGATCGTATTAGTCTTTCCTATCACAATGACACACTGATCCTACCATATACATACATTAGGGTCATTATGAAATAAAGAAAAAAACAACAACAAAATATATGATGGTTTGAAATAAAAACATTATCATTTTCCTGTTGACCTCTAGTAAAGTGCCCTACCTTGTGAAGTCTGAAAAAGCCTTTGACTTCCTCTGCGTCAGGTCCCTGGGAATCTAGAAGTAGCTGACGTAATTGATCAACAGGACGTAACTTGGACAAAATATTACTACCCTACAAAACAATGTACAAAGTTTTACAAATACAATGAAATTTTTGTATCAAAATGTATGTATTCTTTGTAATTCTGACAACAAGAAGTATGCTACCAAAGAAAACATTTTGTAATATGCTATAGGGATTGATTTTGTACCGAACTCTTCCTGGCCATTTTAAAGACTTTAAAACAAGTGACTTTATAATCAAATTCTATTCAAATCCCTTCTTCAACTTTAACATCCCTACACCTATCTATCATAATCCTACATATGTAAACCAGTCATAAATTTCCTGTTATAATTTTATAGTCTAAAGTGAAGCATGATTATGGATGAGGTTGCTGTTTCAAGCTAGCTCTCGGTGTCAATTATATCATCTTTATAAATCCATTACACATTGAAATGAAAGTGAAATCCTATTTCATGTATAAAATAAAGTTTAACAATGTCTACATTTCTTTCATTGATATGATGATATGACTTTGTTTATCTATACATTAGCATAATATATTCATATACATCAAACCAAAATTTTGAATTATACACAAAATGTGACTTTTCTTTATGTTATGCTCTCTACTGAAGGATGGGGAAAAAAACAAACATAGGCATGTTGTTTAAATATGAAATTCCCAACCCTCTTGGTATAAGTCCAGAGGTCCAATCCTCTGTTCACACCTGTGTAAGATTCCAATCCCAAGCTGATCTGATCTACACCTACAGTATTACAACATACTGACATTGCTGTTTTTGATAAGATAGTGTTACTAATGTCCAGCTATTGTGGAACAGACAAGAAAACTGCTTAAACTCCCACAGACACAAGTATTTTTCTTGTTTTGTTTTTTGGATCAGAAATGTAGAGGTAAATACCTGTGCACTTAGCAGGACAAATCTTTTTGGTAGATCAACATGCTGTTTTACTACTGATGGTGGGTCAGCTTTGTTTACCAACAAACCATCTACTATCTCCTGTTTGACTTTCTCTTCTTTAGGTTTGACTTCACACATGGCCCATGTTCTACCGTCAATTGGAATTGCTGTCTAAAAGTTCACATGTAAAGATATATGTATAAATGCACTGCAATGACACATACAAGTACCTGCTGATAACTCAAAATACAGTTCTATTTCAAAGAAATACTGTAAAAGAAGCAGATCAACAAGATTTACAAGTTAATTGAGTCCCTGCCACATCTAAAAACTCCAAATATTGGAAATACAAAGAATGTTCAACTAAAACAAGAAAACTTTATTTAAGACATTTGTTTGAAACTAAAATTGGAAATTTTTGTAGTTTTGTGGAAAATACATGCCATTTTTTGCATCAAGAATGGGTCCCATGACCAGATCCAAAAATGACCTAGGATGGTTTAGCTAAAATTAAATGCATGACAAAAACTTGCATAATGAAGGCATGCAACAGATAAAAAGATGGTAAATAGACAACATACATATGACTCCATTAGCTGATTCTGGAATGGGAATGAGTCGCCACTGACTGTCCACAGTAAGTCCATATCTTCTGACTGAGATGACACCAGGAGCAGTGTACCTGTCAATCAAAATCAAAATGTCAAAACTAAGCACCTCATCTGAATTTTCATACACACAAAGTCATGGGTATTGACTCAATCTTGATATCATTGATCATTTTAAAATATTAAATGTTGTAAACAATTGCCTGAAAACAAAATATATATTTGGCACGATCCATTCACGGTTCTTTTTTTCTTGTTCACAATACGCCAACAATAAGTTCTGGATTTAGTCGTATTCTGGATAACTGTCCGATATCGGTTTCGAAACTTAAGAGTTCAACTAAAAACAAAAATGACCGCCACTCTGAAGCGTGGTCCTGCTTCAATGTTTAAGTTGGTAAATTGAAAGTATTATTAATTTAAGAGTGGAAGAAAAAGAAGGTAAAACGTTACAGATAAAATGGCACTGTTTGTCTGTACTGTTGTTACGTTGAATTGACAAATAACTCGGGCAACACATCCAACATGGTCACTCACTCAAAACAATGTCATGCAGTCATAGTCTAGGCATAGGCCTAACTTTATAACTACATGCTCTCAAAAGGAGAAACAGGTCCCAGTACATGCTCTAATGGGTACCAGACCACGAGGTAGGGGACAGATAAGTTTACAGAGGGCCTTTAAAACATAAATGCAAAAAAATTTCTCTCGTTCAAATGAAATTTCAAGATCAATTACAAACTTTATGGTGCTTGATATGAGACCATTTTCTCCAGTAGAATTGGGCACATTTCGTGCAGTGATAAAAGTATGTGTTGCACAGATGCGTATTCTTGTTTTGTTCTCTGGGTCGTGTTTTTTTTTTTCAGGATTAATAAATTTTTCCAATGGCAGAATTTGGTTTTATTTTTGTTTTTTTTTTGTTCGGATTTCAGAATAGTAAAATATATCCCTTGAGTTCATTTATGCATATATTTGTACATGTAAATAAATAAACTTAAAACAACATTAAAATCTCTATGAAAATATATAAATAAAATTTATGCAAGTTAATCTTGTTAACATCGATGCAAAATTATTTTTTCATTAAATCGGTCATAAATCGGTGATGCCGTAAAATGTATGAATAATGTATAAAATGCCCGAATGTAATAGTATATCTCCAGATTCCGATTTAGACAATTTATTGCTAAAATAAATAAAAATGCAGAGATTGCTGATACAATTCTCTTAAAAATGTGTTTTATAAATAAAGTTTTAGTAAAATGTCTACTGCTATCGCAAGCACTGAAATAATTTAAAGATCCGCCATTGTAACCACAAGGGAACGAACATGTAGCCTAACGGAACTTGTCAACTATGTGTATTTTTATTCTTTATTTATCAATATTATTTTTTCAATTTGTACCCAGCTCGTATTTCACTTCCTGTCGGTTCAGTTGAAATGAAACCTGCTGATGGCTTATAAACATTAGGCCTACTGACGTACAGGTAAGGGTGATTCAAGCGCTAATTGTTGACACCTAGGCCATCACCTATCAGTGGAGATCAGAAAACGATTGACGGTGTAATTGTTTTATTTTTACCTATGAACTCAACCGTGAAGAAAATCAAGGATGATAACAATAGCCAGATCAGCTGGTGGATTCTATGTTACATCATTGTAAAGAGTTTATTTACACTGAGCTTTGTTTATTTGTTCCTGCAATCTTATGTCGGAGTCTAATATCGAATATTCCGTTGCAATGAGTACTTTTTATGTACATGTACATTTGTTCTCAAGCAATTCTTATCAGATATCGAATATTCCGTTTTAATGAATGTCATTGTAAAGCGGGTTCACTGTATAGTCTATTAAAAAACCCAGACCTTCTATGGGATGCCCTAGCTATGACAAAACCCTAGACATTATCAATGACTTCTATGCCCTAGCTATGATAAAACCCCAGTCCTTTTCAACAGCTTCTATGAGATGCCCCAACTTTGACAAAACCCCAGAACAGCTTCTGTAGGATGCCCTAGCTATACCCCAGACATTATCAACAGCTTCTATGGGATGCCCTAACTTTGACAAAACCCCAGAACAGCTTCTATAGGATGCCCTAGCTATACCCCAGACCTTATCAACAGCTTCTATGGGATGCCCTAGCTATACCCCACACCTTATCAACAGCTTCTATGGGATGCCCTAGCTATGATAAAACCCCAAACTTTATCAACAGCGTCTATGGGATGCCCTAGCTATGATAAAACCCCAAACCTTATCAACAGCGTCTATGGGATGCCCTAGCTATGATAAAACCCCAGACATTATCAACAGCTTCTATGGGATGCCCTAGCTATGATAAAACCCCAAACCTTATCAACAGCGTCTATGGGATGCCCTAGTTATGATAAAACCCCAGACATTATCAACAGCGTCTATGGGATGCCCTATGATGAAAAACCCCAGACATTATCAACAGCTTCTATGGGATGCCCTAGTTATGATAAAACCCCAGACATTATCAACAGCTTCTATGGGATGCCCTGGCTATGATAAAACCCCAGACATTATCAACAGCTTCTATGGGATGCCCTAGCTATGATAAAACCCCAGACATTATCCACAGCTTCTATGGGATGCCCTAGCTATGATAAAACCCCAGACATTATCAACAGCTTCTATGGGATGCCCTAGCTATGATAAAACCCCAGACATTATCAACAGCTTCTATAGGATGCCCTAACTATGATAAAACACCAGACATGAGGCCATGTAAAAACATATTCTGGCTCTCAGACAATTAGCCTTCTAAAATGGGCAAGGTAGGTATTTTATTTTTATTTTTTATTTCCAAATTGCTGTTTATATACCTTGAAGGAAAGAAGACATTATGTAACAAAAAAATGTCTTTGATTGACACCTTCAATAAATTGTAACAAAATGATGTGATTGTCTTATTCACTTGGTTTTAAAACTGAAATATCAACAAAAATATAAAATAGCTTTAAGATTTTATATATATATATCAAAACATAAAAATGTTTTGTAACTACAAGAAAATTAATTGTAAATGCATCATTATAATTATCATCAATCATTATCATTCCTATTTTACAAAACTGTACCTAGTTCTACTATGTGTTTAAAAATCAATGCAATCCAAAAGTAAGTTTTCATTTGTGAAAATAATAGCTATCTACCATTTTTATGTATTTCATTTAAACTTTTATTTACAGTAACTGATTTTACTTTTTATCATTTACCTACATATAATTCAGATTTTAAATCTTTTATACACAATAAAGTGTTACATGTATTATCATTTAAACACATCCTGAAATTCAGTTCCATTCGGTATCGTTTTTTTTCATTGAACACCCAACTACCACTTCCTCCATAAACTGCAAGCAACAGCAGATAACACATGATGTGTTCTGTGACATTTTCGAGCATAAGGTAAAGATTTACATGCTGAATTGTCAATAAAATAATTGTTTTAGTTTCTAATTGGGTTTTAGAAATGCATTTTGAACTACAAATAGAAGGAAGTGGATCATTTTCGAAACTTAAGCCTTTTGAAATGACTGACATTTTTACTTGTCGCGTGGCAGTAATTTTTTTATGAAATGTGAATAAAATGGTTTCATTGGCGATTTCTTTTTGCATACGGCAGTGTCTGAGAACCAGAAGTATTTTTTTACTTGGCCTTATCAACAGCTTCTAGCTATGATAAAACCCCAGACATTATCAACAGCTTCTATGGGATGCCCTAGTTATGATAAAACCCCAAACTTTATCAACAGCGTCTATGGGATGCCCTAGCTATGATAAAACCCCAGACATTATCAACAGCTTCTATGGGATGCCCTAGCTATGATAAAACCCCAGACATTATCAACAGCTTCTATGGGATGCCCTAGCTATGATAAAACCCCAGACATTATCAACAGCGTCTATGGGATGCCCTAGCTATGATAAAACCCCAGACATTATCAACAGCTTCTATGGGATGCCCTAGCTATGATAAAGTATCAATTATTTTAATTGAATTCTTACCATTTCTGTGATGAGCCATGTGAACCTTATCAGGTCTCTGAACACCAGCTGTTGCAGAAAAACCAGGAGGGAGTCGAACATGAACGAGTGTCAACATCATTGGTCTCCCCTTGTTGTTTCCAAATGTGTTTGTAGTAAAATACAACCTGACCCCTGCAAACAGACCAATCTGCATTATTTAGGGTTTTTTTGTTTGTTGTTGTTTAACGCCACTTTCAACAATATTTCAGTTATAGTGTGGCATTATTTAGGGAAATATAAGCACACATGTAAATATTGTACTAATGCATGTAATATCCACGATTGTCCATATTTCCACAGTCAAAAGTAAACAACCTATTACTTCCAAACGTTCATTAGGCAGTTTTTTTTTCAAAGTTTATTAGTTTAGTAAAAACCTCAGTAGTGGAGACATCTATCTGTGTTATCAATTTATTTTGAAAGACATTTTCATGTTTTCCATCCATGAAACAAATTCCACTCCACTATAGTTGGATGCCGCCATTACTGGGTCATAATTTCAATAATTACATCACCAGTCTAAGTAAAGGAACAACATGTACATGTACCTTAAAAACTAGATCTATTGACAGGCATGTCAAATTTGACCAAATCTTTATCAAATAAATTCCCATAATTGTAAGGACTCATTAAACCAAACTTGATTTATTGTCAGATGTGTCAAACTTTTGACAAATTTTAATGAATAAAATCCCATAACTCAGTACCATAAAATGCCATAACTCAGTACCATAAAATGCCATAACTCAGTACCATAAAATGCCATAACTCAGTACCATAAAATGCCATAACTCAGTATCATAAAATCCCATAACTCAGTACCATAAAATCACATAACTCAGTACCATAATGACACAAGTCTAAAGGTGCAGTCTTCATAGAACCAAACATTATGTAACATTTTCTGAGGATTTGTACCGGCACACGTAAGTTATTGCGATACATGCACAAACATACTACAAGTTATCAATGTTTGACTTCAATAAGCAAATGAAATTCAGCTAATACAAAAGAGACTGAAGTCATCAAATTAACTCAATGCTCAACAAACATTTTTTTAAATATATGCTTCAACTGGACATTGTTGTATATTTACTGCATACAATTGTAAATAATTTTGAAAATTATTGCTCATTTGAAGAAAACTTCAGAGATACCACACTAAATTCTAAGTACCATACTAAAGCTTTGTCAAGATATCTTTAATCTTCTTGTGAGAACATCATAAATTTCACCCATAGTTTTTTAATGTGAATGTAAAGAAAATCTTGTTTCCTATTGATTAAGACATCCAGAAGTTTTACAATTGTCTATGAAGTCAAAATAATCATTTAAAATGAGTACTATGTAAACGTGGTGACTTCCTACTCAATTATTTCCATGGCTTTTAGATTTAATAGAATCACACTATTTTGAGGTCTATAGCAGTATAAACATTGGTCAAAAGGCAAATTTAACATACTGTAAGATGTTCTTATATCTGAATCACAAATTATTGTATAACCTTGACTTTTACCAAACATTACCTGTTTTAGTGACCGCAACAAGATGTATGTTAGTTGATTCTGTTTTCTGGATGGCACTGATATGTACAATAGGTTTGAAATTTGATCTCTCAATTGTTCTGCAAAAATACAGAGATTTTATCTAAAATTTCAAATCATGGTTACCAAAATAAAATGAATTTTTATAAAGAAAAAACTAATACAAACAAATATAAATAAATGTTGAATTCTTAAAATTCCTGAACGGTCTTCAGTCACTTGCGTTTATACCATTAGAAATGTTCTTGTCAAATGATATGTTGATTTTTTCTATTATACATTCTGACAGAAAATTCAATCACTCTGGATACACTCATCATTTTAGTTCATCAAACTTAAAATTTTACAATTTACTCAGATCACTCTATCAGCACCAAAATTAGACAAAATTTGTAAATGCAATCTATTGGAAACAAACAAGTTTCCAAATGAATTTAGAATTATCACAGGAACCAATGCTCATAAGATTTTCATGGAATCTCTACAATAAACAAATCCCCTTCCAAAGTTGGTTAAAATATTGAATCTTGCTGAGTAATATTTGAGAAGTCCTAACATACAACATGTACAACAAGAGATAAACAATGAAGGTTGCAGGTCACCATTGACCTTTAACCTTGAAATACAAGTATATGTACTCCTATGACTCCTTGTCATATTTCTGGTTTCAGGTCAACATTGACCTTTAACCTCATATTTCAGGTATCAGGTTATTTTAATAGCTAATATCTGAACTGAACATGGAACAATTCTAAAACTCATAAACAAACAAATATTACCTGGCCACATGGGCAGCATTATGTACAATTGTCTGGAGTGAAACTGAGGCAACTCTGCTCATGCCTTTACCATCTTGTCCCAAGTCGAACACCTGTAAAAGATACAATAAGACAGAACATGTACTAGTATCTGAAAAAATAACTGTGTAACATTATTACTTCAATTTTATTTTACACAGTATGACAAAATAATTTTTTTGGCTAACTTTTATCTTATTTTAGGCTTGGATAAAAAGACATGAATTGCAATTATGAATATTTCAACTGTAAATTGAGACCTGGAGCCAGCATCATAGAATTTACATAAGTCTGAGAATATTCTCAACTTTGCCTTCTCAGCCAATCAGATTTCAGAATTTGCCAGAGTTAAGCTTAACTAATTGTTAAGTTTTATGGTTCCAGGCTCAGGTATATATACTGGAGTAACTCCTGGGCCCAAAATCACCAAACATACTCAATACTCAACCTTAACTAATTTTTTTCTTTTTCAATTTTTCCATATTTTTAAACGGATTTATGCTGCAACTGGAATTCTTTATGAATAAATACCTGAATTGCACTTTTTTCTGAACGAGCATACAAAATGTTTCTTGAATCATCAAGGCTCAACTGCACCAAAGGATCTGAAATGTACATTATATCATCTCCAGCACAAAGCACACATCATCCTATATAGAACTATCGATTTGTATAGTTCAAAAGAGTCATAACAATCAAATAAAGTCATAGCAAGTAAAGGGATACAATTTTTAGGCTCCTTTTGTTGAAATGTACCAAGCACTTTTTGAGAAGTCATTTATGTAAAAAAAAAATGAAGGCGCACAGAGCATGGATGACATGGTGTTGAAGACTACAGATGACCTAGAGTATCTCACTATGTTGATCTCAAAGTGTCAGCTTGGACATTGACTGTTAAATTAAAGCTGAAAAATCAAGGAAATATAACAGGAATTGAAAGTTTATCATTTTCTGATTTACTTTGTATAAAAGATAATCAATTTACATTTCAATCAGCAGATAAATTCCTTTCATAGGCACAGTGTCCAATTAGTGTGGAATAAATTGATCTTACCATCCTCACTGAAGGAGAAGTTCAGGAACGAAGGAACAAGGAAGGAAAGAGTGCTCGTTGAATGATTGATCTTCCGACATTTCCTACTGAACCAACCAGCATCAGCCTGTAAAATTGATTGATTAATTGTAAATTAGCATGAAATAATTTACAAAAAAAATATATAGAAAAACAGTACCAAAACATAATGTCACATTTAAGATAAGGCTTATGTTTGAAATACACACCAATGTTAAATACTCGTTTTTTCCCTAAAATATGTGGAACTTTGAAAATTTGATAGTACCTCCTAAATTTTGGGCCCAGGATAAAAAAATGCAGAAATAAACAATGTTTTAACTAAAAAAAGAAAAAACTTAATTCATTATTTTTAAATTCCAAATCTGGAATTTTGAATATATATTTTGGAAAAATACATCTTAGCATTGGGAATGGATTCTGTAACCAGAACCCAAAACAGTCGAGTAAAATCCCTGATACAAGAGGCCGTAGTGGCAAATTTGGTCAGATATTTTTTGTTTACTACAGTGTCTGTGACCTTTGACCCCATGAAATTGAAACTTTGTCACAATGATAATTCTTACAATTACATCTTTGTATACAACAAGATGTGTTTGTGAAACACAAATGAGCCCAGGCCCAACAAATTTTTCCAATGTCCTACATTTTGACCACACCCCAGGGGCATGTGATGTCAGTGAAGTGTGAGCAACCCTTAGATGAACTTACAGTCAAAGTCTGGTTACTGTATCACAATCCAAACTTGAAATATTACACTTTATATGTAAGTGGGATGGAAATATGGAAGGACAGACAGACACTATGTGCCCTGCCAGACCTTTCAGGCCGGTGGGCATAAAAAGTCCATCAGTTCTGAGTAAATAAGTGATTTGGGTATCTATGCCATTTGAAGCACTAACACAAGACTCATTTAAGAACAGATTTCAATTTCTTTCATAACTTTCTATATATTGACTTAACAATCTTGCATTCCAAGATATACCAAGTTTCGACCCTTTTGGAGCCCCTTTTTGTTTGCAAACGTGAAGCCCCTTACTAGGAGCAAGCTTCCTGCCAAATTTTGGTTTTAATCTGCCCAATGGTTCTTGCAAAGATGTAGTTTAAATGGATGGATGAACAATGATCTATATTAGGTCATAGCAATAATTATCTAAAATTATTTATTGGGGTTATAAAAAGCTGATTAATTCAAACTGAATTCTTTAAAAAAAACTACCTGGTATGCAAGTTCATACAGACAGCCATCTTTTCCTGCCATAAATATCCGTCCACTGGGTGAGCCTATGATGTTCATCATATAAGTGTTATCAGTCGGTAAGGAAAACAAAGGATCTGGCAGTAAATGCATTTCACCTGATCCTGCATCCATTGGAGCACCTGTAATAAACATTTAAATATAACATGCACACAACTATAACAATTATACCTGTAACAAATATTAATCATACATTATAACACCTGTGAAACACAAACACAGGTGTAAATTTTATAGGCAGATGAAAATTATACTAAACAGCTGAATGGTATAGGAATCAATTACACAGTGATTTTATGTGTTTACGAATCATTGTCATATTTGATGCAAAGATCTTCATGAGAGGTCAGAGTTACTCACCATCAAATGGTCTTGCAAAACTGACTCCAAGTAAAACAATTTCCACTGGTGTTGCTAAACATAACAGATACTGTATATGTGGTTGAAAAATGCCTGTGAAGAAACAGCAAATATAAAACACGCTGGAGAAAAACAAACAGCATTTTAATGTACATATAAATGTTTTGACTTTTCCCAACCCAATATAGCAGTGCTTAATGTTTGAAAAATTAGATCTTCTAACAGTAGGGTAAAAGGTCATACCAATCACTTGAACCTTACCAACCCTAACCTTGGGATTACATCATGAAATTCATGAATTATTTTTTTTGTTTTATTTACTGTAGGGACACTATAGTAAATTTAAATAGATCTGACCTGGTGTCGCTTGAAAAAAGAAGTTAAAAATACTCAAAAGTTTACACAGGACACCTAATCTAGCAGCTTTAACTTTGAATTTCCAAGTAATTCTACCAAGTGCTTACAATGTAAGAGAATATTTATGTACTATGAAAATGAATAACTGAAAGTTGGTTTAATACACAACACATACCTTGTTTAGGTTTCACCAATGACACACTTAGTATTGTTTCATTTGAACCATCAAAATAAGCCAGATCACTCCTGAAATAACAAATTGTTATGCTATCAATGCATGTTTCATAAAATTTCCTACACAAACTTCACATTGATCCATTGTATTTCAATCACCCTACAGAGAAATTGTGTGACAAAGCTTTTAAACTCAATAAATCCTAACCAAAATTGCTACATGTGTATTCAGTGTGAAACAAAACTATTACTATTTTAAGATACTGGCATTGAAGTATACATATTTTTACCAGTGAAAATGTTAATAAAATTCCCTTTCACATTCTCAGGGACTACTGTCTTTTAAAATAAGATTTTTTTTTTTTATTTGAGACAATTGTTCAGAAATTGTTTAGTTTATTTTGAATTCCCAAACAGGAAATTTTTGCATATTTTTGGTAAAATATAAGCCATTTTCCCATTGGGAATGTGTTCTGTATGCAAACCCCAAAACATCTTAGCAAAATGCCTGTCAACAGTGCACTATATGAACAAATGTGCTATGTATAAAAGGAGAGCTGTAATTTCCAAACAGCTGTCCAATGTCAGATCAACAACACTGAAATGTGTCAATGACTCACAGTTTGTCTTTCTAGAGCACCTCAAGGCTTTTTCTTCATTTAAACCAAAGACAATTAGATAACATAATATTTTGAGCATCAAAAGATGAGTACTTACCCATCTTCATACTTCCAGACAAATACATCACTGTCTATTGTTAGCCATGCTCTCTCTATTTCAGGAAATAGTCCCATCATACAGTTACATTGCATACCTTCACCAGATTAAGGAACAATAACATGAAAAGTAGACAACAATATGTAGTAAAGGTCAAAAACACAAACTAGGTATAAATCTTACATATACCGTATACTTAACTGCTTGTTTCTTGGTTTCAAGTTTTTAACAGTGGACAAACCAGTTACAATATCTACAGAAAAAAGTCATCTGCATGCAAAGATTGAACCTCTGTTGAGTTGGAAATGAGTTACTCTCTGGGGCTGCACTGACTTAAGAGTTTTTAGTGCCAGAATAATCATGAATCAGGGCTCTCAGGGACCCCATGGCAGGTGGATTTGACGTGCCAGATTTTTCTGGGACGCATAAAAGTTGCAACCCAAGTCTCATGGGATGCTCACGATTTTGACTTTGAAGTTTAGTTTTTAATTAATCAAATAAATGCTTGTTGATTGTTTAATCGACACACCCTAAACTGTGCATCCTCATAATCACAGGTCATACAAGAGTTGTCAGAAGACAACAAATCTCACCTAAATGGGTGCAAATTATCACAAGAATAACACACAATTATATGTCTGGCTGATCCCTGCTTTGATAGTAAATGTAGCAAAGTAACATACATTATTAATAAGTGTAAGATAAGGGATGTGAATGTATTTCAAGTTATAAGTTAAAATATATATTCCAGGGGGTGTGGCAGATCCCCTATATGCACCACTGAATGTGTCTCCTCATAACAATCAGTAATATATATGGTTTAAGGGTGGGGCTGTGAATGGTTTTTAAGTTATAAGTAAACATATATATTTCAGGGGATGGGGCAGTACCCCCACTTACACCACTGAATGTGTTTTCTCATAATAATCAATAATATATATGGTTTAACGGTGGTTTTTTAAGGGTTTTTTAAGTCATAAGTAAAAATATATATATTTCAAGGGGTGGGGCAGGACCCACCAAGGACCCTATCCTTCACCAAAAAATGTGTCTACCAATAACAAACAAGAATATATATGCTTAAGGGGTAGGCATGTAAATGGTTTTCAAGAAATACATAAAATAATAAATTTAAGGATGTGGGGCATATACCCCCAAAGCACATCAATAGGCATGGAAGTAGTACCCTAATGGAACCTCCATCCAAATTATCAGTTTTCTAATACTATAAGTAACCAAGAACCAAAATCCTAATGAAATCTTAACATCTGAACACAGCAAATTTTTGCAAGAAACTAAGTCCAAAAAATCACAAAATATGTCAAAATTTGAATTTATTCCAAAAAAAGTTTCAGATTTCACTATTCCAATTGATACTTTACCCCCAAAGAGTCCTTCATACCAAATAACAGCCTCTTACTATTCATACTGAATGATTTTATAGTACTTTCCAACACTTGCCCCAAACAGTTTATGAAAAGATGTGTAGGGTGCTAGTTTACCTGTTTTAAAATATTGTTTGTTGAGCATCACGCTGAAGATATATGTCTAATTAAGCATACCTGCAGATCATTTTATCCCCCAATCAACATCCATGGACAATGAATCATTGCTGATAATCCTTTTATTAGATTTGAAACTCTGAAAGTCTTACCACGTCTTACGACATGTCAAATGAAGAGTAAACGTGCCGACATGTCAAACGAAGAGCCAACGACATTGGGCCGCTTATATCATTCAATTACAATGTACAATTCATTTTGTGGTTATCAAATCTAATGTTTAAAACAAAAATTGCATTAATGAAATACAAAATAAAATGTCAATGTCGTTTAAACAAATCAGAAAGATTTGATATCATTTGCCACATCCTGGCATGGTTAAAGCAAATCAAGATGAATACTTGGTGCTTATATCACCGAAGAAAACAAGTTTATCGGCAACAATCTTGCCTCTTGAAATTATTTTGATGTTATGGATTAAAGAATTTTTGCTATAAATTTTAATGCAACATTTGAGTTTTTTAGAATCGGAAAGTAGGCAAGTTATTAAACTGATTGTGATTTGTAATTTGTTAGCACCTCAATCCTTTTAAAAAAATTATCATGGAATAGAACTTGTAATTTATTTATTTAATGCATAGCACAAACTAAGTCATGAAAAATATGACTTGGACATGCACTAAAAAATTAATAGTACAAATAAAAATACAATTAATGATAATAAAAAAAAACATAGACCTACACATAGAACGTAGAATCTAATAGATGTGAACAAAATAAATGAATAAAACCTAAAGTAAAGCAAAGGAATGGACAACCATAAAAATAGATCTTGAATAAGTGGACTTTGACCCTGGGGTCCTAGGGACTTTCCAAAATTTTGCTCTACTGAGAGCCCTGTGAGTGTGTGTTTGTGTCAGTGTTTCATGGTCAAAGGCCTGACTTCCATAAAAGACAAACTGTGTAATCCAAAATTCACCCTCTGAAAATTTGGACATTACTCATATCATTTATTAACAACAAAACACTTTATAAAGTAACAGATCTATAAAATGTTGATAACATGCAAAAATAACAGATGAACCAATTTATTTCATTTGTGAGATAGCAGTAAAAATGACAGGATACGACCAAACTGTTCTACCAGTTCTGGTGGTAGAGGCACTCTTTTTACATTGCTGACTTCTGGCAGTCCATCAATTGTTAAGCCTGCCTCTGGTAAACTAGGATAATCCATGTCCTTTAGTCCACTAACACTAGGCTGGTCTGAAATTTAGAATTAATAAAATAACAAATAATTCACATCTTTGTGCAAACATCTAAAATCAATATAGTCACTAGGTGTTCCAGTGAATCTTGAGATTTTGACTTTTCAATTACATGTACATGTATTTGTGTTTAATTTCATATAAAGGTATCTAACCACATGATACCTATCAGTTAAAATGTTCATTAGAGCAGCTATTACAGAGCAATGAAAGCTGACAGATTTGCTTCTCCAATTTCATGGCATGGTATATTATTATGACTACAAACACAAGTATTACCGGGACAAAGTTTCAGAGATCTTATCTATTGATATATAGCAAGGGACTGATAATTGCTTACATGTCATTAATTAGCAACCCCAGCTCTAAATTTTAAAGTGATCTACCTTGTTTAACATTGTAATGATCTTGTAGAGCTAATTTAACCCTTTCCAAAACAGTTTAAATTATCTAAATATCTTAATTGTGTCAAAAGTTATGCCAATTTTTAGTTTGAAAAATCTGGTCATTTTCTGGAATTTGTTGTACTAGATTACTACATAAGGAGGCTGGCGCGTCGCGGAACCGACGACAAACACATTTTCAGTTTTTTTCATGTAATTTCCTTATTACTTGAGATATCTTTCTAAACTTTTGCACCCAGCATGATTTTTACATGCTGAATCCATTTCTGCAGTCAAAAAAACTGTTATAACCACTATTTCTTAGTAAAAATTAACAAGAAATGCAAAAAATTGTATGTTGCGAAACCGTGGATGAAAATATTTTCATTTTTTTTTTCTTTAACTTCATATTACTATGAGTTATCTTTCTAAACTTTTGCACCTAGCATGATTTTTTCATGCTGAATCTATTTCTGCAGTCTGTTATGAACATTCCATCTTAGTGAAAAAAAATGAACAAGAAAAGCAAAAAAAAATCATTTATAAACAACAGTGCTATTGTCAGAAGTTTATAGAAGTTAAAACATCAGAGTAACAGATTAATTTCATTTCTATCTAACCTTATAGGCTACATTAACGTGTGTGTTTTATATAAATGTGATTATGGAAAATGTACATAATTATGTATACATATATATGACAAAAATAAATTCCTTATACAGGTAGTTCATGTATATGTTTTGATTTATTTTCAATACTTTTGAATACTGGTATGACAAAATGTATAAAATACATACAAATCCTTTAATTCCAGGAGGTCATGCTTCTTTTGAGTGGTTAGTAAACATATTATTATTTTTCATCATTCACATTTAAATTTTTGCATAACACTTAATATATCTGTAATAAATTAGTAAATCCATTCATGGTGAGAATACTGTTTGAGTACATACTCAAATATTTCTGAAGATTTCTTCAAATGAGCAATATGTATTATAATTTTGATTATTTACAAATTTATCCATTCAATATGCAAACAAGTCCAATTACAGACTAATTTTGGGTTTTTGTTTTTTTGTTCTTTTTTTCCTTAGAATCATGAAAAGTTAGTTGAGCTTGATCAGAACTGCATGAGCAAATTTGGTGACTTAGTTTTATATAATGCTGATGTTAGCAGGCCAGTTGACAGGGATATAGTGTCTTAAAAAATAGGCTTACTAGAAATTCGAATTTTCAACAGTGCAAATCTAACATTTATGATTTGTAAAAAAAAATCTCTGAAGATATAAACAAAGTACATCGAGCTAGGGTTCTGAAAAATTATTCAAGTGTAGATTCAGTATTGAACTATATTTCGTTTTCTCAATTAAAATACATAGAGTCTACTGCAGTAATTACTAATGATTTAGATGCAAAATTTTATCAATTGTATCATGTCACATATGACCAGTGATACTGGTTACTGTAAAGTTAGAAAGTTTTATAATTTAGGTCTAGTCACAGTTCACCCAGAGTTTTGGCCTTCAATATCGGTCATAAATTCAATATATGGATTTAAAATTTACCAAAGGCAACCGTGATTTTTCTCTCAGAATTTATTTTTTGTTCATAGACATCATCAAAACTCATAATTATCTCAAATATTATGTTTTATTTATGTGCACTGAGTGACCTTATTTCCTTCTGTCATATGCAAATTAGTGATAGACGCTAGATGTCGTAGAATGTTGATTAATATGTCAAAATTAAAGTCAGAACACGATCTTTTTAAAAATGGATGAACAAAAGCGCAATACCTAATGACCATTATGCACATCACCGTCAAAGATTCACTTCTGCAACTTCAACAAAAACATTTATTTTAACAAATGTTCAACTTCCGTGGCAGAGAAAAATTTATTCTTTGACTGGATATAAAATTTCATGAATATTCATTTACATTTAGGCACTCGCAAATGATTTGATTACCATTGCCCATCGGACTGCTCAGCCGTCTCTGCAGCCAAAGTGGTATCGATGGAAATGTGCCGATTTTTATTTTTAACTCGCAAAATCATCATATTTACACTAATAAAAAACAACAAAATACATATCATTGGAAAGTACAGATGGTATATAATAAATAAATATTCTGAAATAAATGAAGCCTGAAGTTGAGACTTTAAAACAACAAACATAAAAATTTGATAAATTCTAGTGTGTTATTGATACCAGCTGGGGTTGCTACATTAATCTTGATGAAATGTGACTGTACTGTATTATTTATTTTTGCATATCTGCAATATATATGAGTAAGATATTTATGTAAAATCATAAATTACCTAATTTTACAGTAAAAAATAAAGATAATGCATTATTTGGTTCATGTGGTGAAAGCAGACAGAATGATGACCTGAGACATAAAACAACATGCCCATCCATCTGTGATCATCACATATACAGTATAGAGAACTTACTGTGCATTGGAACTTTCAACTGGTCTGATAGATCAAGATAATTCTTGTCATCCTGCAATTGTCTGTCAACCTGACGGCCCGCATTGTCCAATATATCCTGCTGGAATGGAGGAGCACCGGGTGCATAAAAGGACGCCATCTATATAAAAGCAATAAATAAGATAGTCAGATAATACGCATAACAGATTTTATCCACAAAAATAAAACTATTTACAAAGTTTCCATATCACATTTTCACCCAAAATATTTATCATTCAATATAATTCATCAAAAACATATTTTTGCATCAGTCAAGAGAGTTGACAAGTACAGTCTGGGTGCGACTTGACTTTTTAACAAGACTTGAGTATGAACTTGTCAACAGCAGTACGATTTACCCAAAACCAAAACAACTTGTTTAGGTAAATGAATGGAGAAAGTATGTTAAAATAAAAGCTAAAATTATTACCCTAGCTATACAGTAGTAACTAAAATTTGGCCAATACTGTTGAAGTCAAGAAACGACAAATTCCAATTAATATTAAACCTCAATTTTCTCCTCAGCTAACATTCTAGTATCACAATATTCAGAGTAAATCTTTATCATTTGTGATTCAATAATGCCATACACTGGCATTTCTTCTGCCTACCTCTTTACACAATTTGAAAAAGGACAATCAGTGTTATTATTTTATGGATAAATGTCAGGGATTTATCAATGTTGTTTTTATGTAAATAAATTTATATACAGCCTTTTGAGGTACCGTACTCAAAGTTAAAAATTGATTAAAGCAAGAGATAGATGAAATATTTACCAACTTGTATCACAAGATTTGAACTCACAAATAGCAACATTTGTTAAATTGTAGCTGATACAAGTGATGACGGGGTAACCCGAATTACCAAAAAGATGGTTATTTAGGGAAAAGACTAATGAAGTTACCGAAAAGACCTAAAATCTAATACAAATATTGGTATGTGTCCAGGGATTTTCCTTCCACCAAAACTTTGGGTCCAGGATTTTGATTAAAATTTGGAAAATATACGATGTTTTGATTAAAATCGGGTATTTTAATTTTTTCTAGTATATTATGATTATAAAGCTAGTTTTTAAAATATTTATCCTTTAAGGACTTGTTAATTTTGGATTTTTACAAAAATTTCACCTATGAATTGTTTATAGTTTTATTACTTTCCCTTTTTTGTTTATATATATTTACAAATACAATGCATGTGTTTAAATCAAATATTATTTTATGTAGTTTCAAGTAAATTTTAAATTTTGAAAACTAAATTCCCTCATATAACTCTAGCAAAAAGCATATGTGATATTTGAGACTAAAGTTTACATCATCATTTTTTGATAATTATGAACTGCCAGTAATAAGGTACATGTGTATGTAAAATTACGAAAAAAAGTGCTAAAAATTAACCATTTGAAATTATTTATGGCATATGCAATACTGATACATGTATTTCTCAGTCGCTTATTGTTGACTAAAACATGCTGCTGTAGTCTGTGCAGAAATTCAAAGGGTATAACAGTATTCAGACAAGAAAACATTTTCTCGTCTGTTGCCATTTGTAAAAAAAAAAAATAATCTACTTTGAAAGAAGACAACAGTTCCTCTAAATAGTTGCTTGACATGTTATGTAGTCACTAAAGGATGCAGTTCAAGCCCACATCAATAAACATTGGCCAGATCATACTAATTACCCAATACACAAGATTGGCCAGATCATACTAATTACCCAATACACAAGATTGGCCAGATCATACTAATTACCCAATACACAAGATTTCATTTATCCAAATACAACTGAAGTTGCCGAAACGCGCTAAAAGTAACATGAATTTTTTGATTTTATATTTTTTAAATCTATGAAAAGCAACGTAGAAATATTCCGATAATATTGGATTATCTGTTTAGAATTGTTTTTGCTCAGTTCAGTGTGTTTTGGTAACTAAAGACGATAAAGATGTGTTTTCAGTAATTAGTGTGACTGGCATGCCAATATCATACAGAAAAGAAGAGAGTAACCAACATTTCCAATGGACAATTTTAACCGTGAATCTGATTTTAATACAGAGCTAATGGTCAGAATAGAAAGGAATAATCTGATGAATGACTTCGAAATAATTTATTTGATATTTTGAAACTTCTGCATTGGGTATGTTTGCATCATTTTTGGAAAATACATGCCATTTTCATATTGGGAATGGGTCTGGTAACCTGACCCAAAAACAGACTGGGAAAAGCCCTGGTCTATATAGTATAATATCATTATATACATGATATCATGTAACTTTTAACTTTGTAACCCTTTGAAATTAAGTTTTTAATACCGGTAGTTTGAATTTCCTCTGACTTTGTTTTAATGTTAGATATTCCTGTTACTACAGGGATGCTGATGGCACTGAACTGAATGGGAATAAATTAAATTTACCTTAAGTCAAGTGACATATCAATGAACTTAATTGTTCATTAAGAATAAATAACTCATTTATTCAATACATACAACAGGGGTGGAAATTAACGGGTGCCTGTTCGCCCGAGGCGACTGAATTTACGATCCGGCGAATTGTTTTACGTACGAAGTCGTCCGTTAGGCGAATTGATTTTTGCCACTTTTTGGGGCCATATTCGGTCCATTTCCAGTCGGAAATAGTATGTTTTTTCTCTCAATTTTGGTCCTTAAAATGCCCAATGTGATGAGACTAAAATTTTGACATGTTAAGTTCGAATGTCCACTTTTATCAAACTGAAATTAGAAGTACAACCATTGAATTCCATTCTGCATTCATCATTTCAAATAGCTTAAGTTTTAAAAGTGATCCATTTCCTTCTATTTGTAGTTTAAATTGATTGCTAAAAACCAGTTAGAAATTAAAATAACTATTTTATTGACAAGTAAATACGTTGGTCTTTACCTCGTGGCCAAAAATGTCACAGGACACATCGTGTGTTGACTGTTGTTGCTTGCAGTTTATGGAGGAAATGGAAGTTGGGAGTGTAATAAAAGAACCGATATCGAACGGAAATGAATTTAAGGATGTGTTAAAATGATGGTACATGTACATGTAGGGCCAGTGATTTTCCGCGATTGCGGAATCGGCAATCTGAAATGGAATTTGCATTTTTGAAAAATCTTTAAAAATTCTAACATGAGAGAATTTATTTAATTGTGAACTAGTGTACTATTTCTGTGTGTTATAAACTTCAAATCTTTGTTTATTCAAAATATATTTCATCACATAATTTTACATCAATTACTCTTTGTATCTCTTAGATCTATTAGCCTACATTTACACATTGAAAGATAAGGGCAATCATTTCCATTGTCATAATATCAGTACTGACTGACATCTGCCGGTCTGGTGTCTTCTAAAACAAAAATAGTTGTATCTTGAATTAAGGTTTCATATGTTTATTTCAATTTCTGAATATATATACCAATTTTTATAATTTAGGTATAATTTCACAATGTACAATCCATCCTAACTTTTTACGACATGCCGCTCAATTGACAGCCGGATTTTGTTACCAACACAAACACGTGGTCACACCTTGACGTTTTTGACGAGCTATGATGGCTGAAGACACGTGTATGTAAAAAGAGGATACTTCCTTCCATTTAAAAAATAAATACATCAGCATGAGTTGATAGTTTCCGTGGAATCTTCATGAGGATGGTGACGTTTAATTTTGCAAAATCTGTCAGCATAGTATAGATTACGCTAGTGTTGATACAATAAACTAAAAGACTAAAAATTAAATACATGTACATGTAGATCTACTTTATAAGTTTATTTAAAGTAAAAAAAACAACAAATAAAACATCACAGACTTGTTCTAAGTTAGGTGATAAATTCAAGCAAAAACAGGTAAATAGAAATTACCTGTACAATCAACAAAACTTCTTACCTACATGTATATGAGTATAGGCCTACAGACTTACAAATTATTTAACAAATATTTTAAAATCATAAAATCATACAGTGTTGCATATACATGTATATGTTTTATTTAATTCCCTATTTAACAAAAATTCACATTTACAATGATTTTTTTTGGTGGGGTTCAAACACTGATTCTGTCCAATGTCGATTTCCATGATTACACAGGTGTCATGTGATCAACTGCAAAAAGTACATTTGAAAAGTCACATGATTCACATATTACAGAAAATACTCAACTTGTATCTGTCATAACATCAAAATTTATTTACTTTAATTTGTGCGCCATCTGGGATATAAATTGCGAAAAACTGTTTTTTGTTCAAACACTGGTGAAGTGAGCAGATTTTTTAAAGTCCGCTGATCTTAATGGCAACACCGGTCAATTTGACAAAAGTCTGGTGAAATTTGTCAAATAATTGGTCAAAAGGACCGACAAATTTTTGCATCATCTGATCCTGATTTTGTGGAAAGGTTGGATAAAACCAAAGGATTTTATCAGCGCCTGAAAAAATAATAATAATCACCAGATGCGACCACTTTGGTATTTGAGAGACCAGAAGTTGATCAAAAGACAAGTAGGGCCTACTGAAGTAGACTGTTACTGGCCCAAAATAAAACACTTGGGCGAGTGCCCTACCATCCTCGTAAATTCATGTCACGGTTATCATTTATTTACAAGACAAGACATAATCCTCTATTTTGTGTTAATTATTTGATTTTTTATGATGCTGTGACATTTTTACAGCAGTTTAGCAATCGTTTTAACCATCTATTTCTTATCGCCGATGTCTGATATTTGTTGATATGCATACGTGATCTTTTAAATTTAAAAAACCATCGTCACTAAGTTGTGACATGACATAATTCCATTCATATAAGAGTTAAATTCAAGCTACCCATCATTTTTATTTAAATGTTGTCTCGTTTTCCATTCTGAACATAAGAATATCTAAGATGTTTGCTGAATGGTTGATCATAAATGCATATTCATTGTATCTTGAAGTTGAACAATCAGCAAACGTCCTAGATTTTCTTATGTTCAAAATGGAAACAGACGATGTGAATACAAAAAACAATAGGTTAGGTAGCTAGAATGAACGTCACACACAAGTCATAGATATGGAGTTATGACTTTGTGAGGATGGATTTATAAATCTAAAAGATTAAGTAAGCATATAAACAAATATCAGACATCAGCGATGAGAAATAGATGATCAAAACAATTGGTAAACTACTGTGAAAATGACACAGCATCTTGCTGCGAAGAAAGAATATCGGAGGACTTCTGCCCCAGATTTTACAACAACAAAATAATCATTTAAAATCGAAACAGAAAGTTCGGCCTAGTGATTTGTAAGACTATGTACTTCAAACGGGTCAGTCAGAAAATAGTTGAGGTACACGACAGCTTTCTTACTCTCCTCAGATTCCCGATACTCTTTTTTTCATTACCGTGATTATTATGCACACAACAAAAGTCAAATTTGACATCCTCAATTCTGTCATGTCTTCAAGACGTTCGGTCGGGTTATTTAGAATTTATTCCAACTTTATAACTGTTACGTAATGTGTTCAATTCAAAACTGAAGTTAAAGATGCAAAAATATATATGGTCTAGATATACTTACGGCAAATAAATTGTTTTGAATTGTGTGTGAATTATATTGAAAGCATGTGAGTACAACCGCCAAATTCAACTAAGCGGAAGCATGTTCGTCATAGATAAGTTACGGACTCAAATCGAACAAAAAATCCGGATGTAATTATCAAGTTGTGCGTCGTTGTAGACGATAGAATTACATAGAATGACTTTTTATTCCAATCAATGGGCCAACTGGGGGAAACAAAAGAATTGGCTGATAGAATACAGAAGAGACAAAAAAAAATACATGTACAGCAACATGGAAAAAATCTACAGACTTATTTTTTATTGTATTATGTAGTCATCACAAAAATAATCTTTCAATTTCTAATTCAGAAAATTCAAATCAGAATATATAATGAAACCGTATTTAATTCTGTGTATGATAGTGAAAATTCTATTGGAATTAGATAAGAAATGGCTTCACAATATGTTTTTGAAAAAATGTGGTTTTATAAATGGTGGGTAAAACTTATAGGTGGAAAATGCTATGCCTAACCGGGAAAAGCTATGCCGGTTAAAATCGCGTTAATAAAGATATTTTACGGGTAAATATGTCTGATACGTTGTTATTCAATATATCAAAACATTTTTACCATTTAACATGTCATTTGGTGATAAAAATATGATTTTGAACGATAAAATTTAAAATAATCGGCGAGTAAATCTTGTAGTCTAAACGACTGAAACGTCTCTTTATTTTACTTATGACCAATATGTATCAACACAATTTGTTATGATGGGTTTTATGTTTAAACGAATTTTAAGTTTTTAAATCTGTTATCTCACCGTGATTGATTCAGCAGATTATATGATTTTACGAATGTCAAGAATGTTATCATAAATTTAATAAATTCATGAAACTGCCCGGAAGTTTGTTTCTGCGTATCTAATTCGTTATATACGGAATAAAGACACCACCGTACTTACAGTTTCATTATATAAAACTTGTCACAAAAATATATAAAATCAGTACTATTTATTAAAAACAAATTATTGCAATAAATTAAATCGGTAACAACGAACAGAGGTGTTGACGGAAACGGTTTTGAAGTCCTGCATGACATTCAGTACAAGTCAATTTTCCAATTAAGAATGTGAAGTTTTTATGTATGTAATCTATGGTTCAATTTCATACTAGCCCCACTCGTACACCAGGAAGTTTTTGCCATGTTAAGACTGAAACCCTGTTGAAAGAGGCTTAAAATGCTATAAACCATACGAATGTAAATAAAACGTAGAAATATATGTTACATGGAACTAATATGGACCATTGATCGCTTATGTGACCAAGTAGTGCTCTAAACGCAATAAAGTGGACATTTATACCACATTGAACAAGTTTAAATATACTACTTAGGAATGTAATATATACTTCAAATCATGATAGAAGGTTACTACATGAGCAAGTATTCTCCTATATTGGTTTGGACAGTAGATGGAAATAGTAAAACATGTATTTATTCTAATTTGATTACTTCTACTTCGTAAAACCCCATCAGACAGAGATGAATAGCAGAATCAAGGAAATGTTACACCAAACTTTATCTACAATCCTTACTAAAATACCGACAGACGTTAAGGAGAAACTTCAACAATACTGTACAGTTTCTTATTCCAGAACAACGTAGACCAGATGTGCATACCGAAACATCTTTTAAAAAGTTTAAAGACAAACCGTTTGTCTAAAATTCATAATATCAAAATATACCGGTACGTCTTTTCTACTCTTTATATAAAAATTTTGTACAATAAATTAAAATAAAGACTTTTTGGTATTATCGACAACTGTTTTTTTTTTTATTAAAAGTGGTACCCGCAAATTTTAATACCTAATCATTGATTATCATGATACTCATTTCGTCCATACCGCAAAAAGATGCTAGAATTTCTGACAGAAAAAAATATATGTAGTGTTTGGAGACCAGGTCGTTTAGGAAACCATCGGCATTCAAATGGAAACCAGTTGTGCCCCTTTATTAACCTATATGTTCCTTTATTCATGTAAAGCAGACTTCATTCGGAGGCTTTTGAGTCAACGCAAGAAATAGCTACCTGTGGTCTTTAATTTGCCATTTAGATGTATCGACGACGTTTTGTCAATTGATAATGACAATGCGACGGACCAGAAATTAAAGACACCACAGAATCTAACACACACGCTTCTTACTTAAACATTTTACTTACTATGGACACAGACGGAAAATTAACAACCAAGTTACACGACAAACGTGATGAATTGACTTTCCCGTTGTGGGAATATGGTGTTTAAATCACGCAGATGATCTGATATGCATGTTCAACATATGAACATTTCATATACAGAGTCAAACTACTTATTGATCAGTCGCTGTCACAAGGATATCAGGAAATATTTCGCAAATTTAACGGTCGGTATAATGACCTTGTTTGCAATTACAGCATTTCACTTAGTGAAATTTTGAATTGTACCTTCGACAATCGTCTTTACCGATTATGACGAGGGTTACTTCTACAATTATTTCACTGAATTAACTTTGGATTCACGGTAGGTGTGACCAGTCAACAGGGGATGCTTACCTTTTCATGGCACCTGATACCACCTCTGGATTTCAGAAGTTAATGTTTGTCCAATTTTCACCTGATTTGTATATATTTATACTATTCTGAGCACGCTTGAAAGGAGGAGAAAAAAAACATAGTAAGAGTGTTGTTATTTATTTTATCTTTGTTTATTGTTTTTAGGGTGGCGTTATTCACATCGTTCATTTACTATTCTAGCGTCGTAAAATTTCTTATCAGAAGCCCACTGCAGTAAGAGTTACATGTTTTATTCATTTGGGGGGAAATACGTACCGTGATGGAGTTATATAGCTTCTAATCTCTTGAAATCAGCATGCAATATCGCGGTTTCTAATCATGAACTTTCTTTGGAATGACGAATCGATCGTCGAGTTAATTCACCTTGCTCTATTTTGGGATTAATACAGGTGTGCATAAAATAGTCCAGACAGATTTCAATTACCAACAAAATTAGACGTAATAAAATGGAAATAATTCTCTCTTTGCTGGTTAAGTACAGTTTTACTGCATGACAAATTAAACGGGTTAAACGCCCATTTTGAGTTATAATTTATCATTCACCTGGTTCTTTGTCCGCTTATTAGCTGCAGTTGATAAGTGCAACGTGTGGCGAACACTTTCGGTGATAACACACTATAAATATAAGTATAAACTAGACTTGTCGGTTTCGGCGTGATTTCTGAAAATTTAACACAAACAATGATTTCTTTACGTATACGGATTATTTATCATCCACAGGCTTGATGGAAAACAGTCTGATTAAGCGTTTACGTTTATTGTCAAGATAAATGTACTAAACATTGCTTGAAGTCCAATGCAGGCCTAATACAACGAAAGTGATGACAGGAATTTTCTAAGGCCGCAATCGTGACACTGCACGGAAAAATTTGAAGTAGTTTCAATTACACGGGAGAAAACTGTTTGTAGGGTATACAGCATTGGATATTGAAGTAGTTAAAATTTTGAAAAGGATCAGTAAAGATGTTCTTACAACGAATTTAGAAGTTGGTGTATACCGATCCGTTACAAAGCAAACATAAACACATAATGGAGGATTTTCTACCGGCTCATCGTTCTCTGGAAAATGATATTCTATATGAGAAGATAAAAGCGTTGCCCAAACGTTCTCATTATTACAGTGTACACAGACAGTTGTCATGGCAATGTGATCGTGATGTAAAACAATTCGAAAAAGACACTAAACTGGTGACCTCGGAACTGGCCAGATCTCAAACATCTTTTCAAGAAAAACTAAAAAAACTTCGAGAAAAACGCATGAGCTTGATTGAGAGTGGAGAACATTCAGATGTACTGCTGAAAGGTATGAGGATTCCAAAAGTCAAATCTCTACCGTGGGATTTGGATAAATATGATTCTAAAACATCTATAGAAATTAATGGAGAGAAAACTACCAATGCAGATAGCGACGTTGTTGCCGACGATGAAAATGCAGGAATAAGTGCAACTGAAGTTTTAAAATTTCGAAGAGAGCAAACCGATTTTGCGGAGAGTGGACAGACACGTGATCTATCGTATGATGACATTATAACTGATCCACGTCAAGTAAAAACAGCTACCCATAGCCGACGTTTTACCGTACCCATAGTAACAGTGAAACAGCTAACAGTTGTCGAGGAAACCAGCACAGAGACAACAGATTTAGTGAATACCTGATATGTTTCATGGTTTACAGAATGTCCAATGCATTTCATGTTGTTTACAGAGTGGTTGATGCAACTCATAGGTGAATCTATAGTGGGGTTACGGGGTTGAAATCCTTTTGATTTTACATCTAGTCAGTCACCACTGTGGCAAATTTGTATATGTAACAGTGATACGTGTAGCCAACTACACGTTTAATATTTGATACCACAGTGCCCTTTTCAGTTATTTATTTTTTAGATCCGCCATTTATAAACTGTGATTTACACAAACGGTATGTGGTTTAATCAGTTACTGTTTAGTGTCATATAAAACTTGATATGAAGATTGTTTAATGTTATATATGATACTTGTTATAGTTAAAAAATCGTGTAAAAATTGATTTGGTCGACACAAATGTTTACAGACCGTTTATATGCATTTACATGGCTTACGGACATTGAAATATCATAGGCCTACAAAGTGTTAGCCCCAAATGCCATTTACAACATGACATCGTTTACTGAGTGTTTAACGTTACCACAAAATACGTCATGATTTACAAACTGTTTAATGTCATGTAAAACTTGAATATGTTTTAACCAAAGACAAGATGGTATGTGTTAATGTCAAATAAACAAAACGTTAGCTTGACATAAAACCTGATGTAGTTTACAGATATGACGTTAATACTGTTTACAACTTGATTTGGTTTACACTCTATCTAATTAGAAACCGATCTCTCACCGCTCCCGTTTTCCTTTGTGTCGCGTAGAGGCGTATCAGAAAACGGGAGCGATTAGAGATCGTTTTTAAAACTGTTTCACGCTAAAAAGTATAATGTTATTTAAACGATATGACTTATAAACTGTTTAGTGTTATATAAACTAGAGATGTTATAAGACTTGAAATGCAGTAATGATGATGCTTTAAACGCTGTATAAAGGGTTTCAATCAGTATAAATTTTGATTTGGTTTACAGAATGTGTTTACATACTGTTTTATTTTCATTCAAAACACCTTAACGTCTGCATAAATAAACCCTGCGCGAATTATTAAGTTTGATTTGATTTGATTTTGAATAGTTTTTTACGCCACACTGAACAACTTTTCAACTATATGGTGGCGGCCAGTTTATATTAGTGGAGAAGAGAACCTGGTTACCCGGGAAGAAACCACCGACCTTCCGCAAGTAACCTGGCAAACTTTCTCACTAAAAATAAGCTTAGGATCCAGGGGGCTCGAACCTGTGCTGAGCAGAAATGAGACTTCATGGTTCAAAGCGCAACCACTTGCCCACTGAGGTCCCGAACGAAAGCACTACTCATTTACATCCGCGTAAATCAAACATACGCGAATTATTAAGTAAACACATACACGTGGATATATTATCACTACTCCTTTACGTCCGCATAAGTTAACTCAATATGTCAAAGCAAACACGTGGATATATAATCACTTCTCCTTTACGTCCGCATAAATTAATCCTACGCGAACTATTACGTCAATGCAAGCACGTGGATATATTATCACTACTCCTTTGCGTCCGCATAAATTAACTCTACGCTAACTATTTAGCAAACGAATATATCACTACTCCATTACGCCCGCATAAATTAACCCTACACGCACTACAGTATTAAGTCAACGCCAACACGTGAATATATCACTACTCTTTTACGTTCGCATAAATTAACTCTACGATAACTATCAAGCCAACGCAAACACGGCATAAATAAAGCCCCTTTCACACATTCACGGATGAGACCCCGGATCAACACGAATTAATTTTTTTTATCATTCGGGACCATCCGGCGTCCTAGGGTTCTGTGACGTCGTAGTGCCGGTGTCAACGCGGTCGTAACACAATGCTGACACTGCTTACACCCGTCTTTATACGGATAATCATGGATGGTGCTGGAGTGCACGGAAAATTACGGTTTATGCCGGTCTTTACACGATTGTTTCACAGAGATACCCGGTGTTTACACGGACGCCCACGGATCATCACGGTCTTTCACCCCAGTATGCAATCATATAAAAGGGTCCTAAAAATATGGATCTGGATCACTTGCTTCTGTTTGACCTGGAGTTGAATTTAATGGCTTCAAAAGCTGTTCATTTGCAGGAGGAAGAACAACGGAAGAATTGGAGGATACCCACAGCAAAAAGACCTACGTGGGTTAAGCCTCAGACGACCACTCCATGGTCAATATGAAAAACAAATGGCTGAACTGCCTCCTGTAACGAGAGTGAAGACAGAATTGCTCGGACTTCTCGGTTGTAATACGGATGTACACGGATCCTACACGGACGATTTTCATCCGTGTAAGTCAGGTGAAAAAAATTAAGCATGTTAATTTTTTCTCTTGGATCTGTTTTAACGAGCCGGATGCATACACGGTGATGGCGGATTGTCACGTACGTCACGGATTGACGTCCGTGTCAGTGATCCGGCGTCTCATCCGTGAATGTGCGAAAGGGGCTTTAAATAAACGCATATATCATCACTACTCCTTTATGCCAGAATAACTTTTTGGACTTTTTAAGTCAACGCAAACGCGTGGCTATATTCAAAGGAATGGCAAAATGAACCCTAAGTAGAACTACCCATGTTTACTTTAAAATTTAGCACGTTTTACGTATACATGTAGGCTACCATCCCGGACTGTGGTTTTAGGACGATGGTAGGCTTCATAGGCGTAGGAACCGGGGGACCAGCGCCCCCCCCCCCCAACATTTTTCACATACAAATTTTATTTTATATTAACATCATGTCTAGAATCCAGAAAAAAGGGGCTGCCCAGAGCTTTTAAATTAGGCCGACCAAAATTTTCCCGCCTCGCTACGCTCAGCGAAAAAAACAATTACTACTATGTACTCTTTCTTTCTTCTAACTCGAAATCCTGTTTCCAAGCAAATTTTGTCTGTATATCTTGGATTTTATGGACTTGAACTACTGATTTTGTGTTATGTGTTGTGTTTGCCCTACATATCGGTCAAGATATTTTCGTTTGACGGTTTTCCCATCATGTAGGGGCTGAGTGGTCAGAGCGTCGTGCTTTTAATCATAAAGTCTCACTTCCTGTCAGCGCAAGTTCGAGCCCGCTGGAAACTAAGCTTATTTTTGTGAGAAAGTTTCTTAGTTTACTTCCGGAAGACTGGTGATCTCTTCCTGGGTACATTGTAACCGGGTTCTCGCTTGGACAGGCTCCCAAATGAGAAAAAAATTTCTTTTATAAAACACGACCCTAAATGAATATTTCCTGACAATGAATTCAACAATTAAAATTATGTGAAGAAACCAGAGGGACCGTGTCTCTAAAGTTTATAAAATACTTGTGAAACCTTTTATTTTCTATAAAAAGTCGGGGAAAAAATTACAAAATTGTTTGCGCCTGAGATTAAATTTTAAATTTACACCTACTCCAACTTTGAATCCTCAGTCTGTTTTTGATGAAGCATGCATTGCATCACAAATAGGTATAATTTTATGTCGCCGAAATAAAAACAAATTCCTTGAAATTTTGCGCCTCGGTCCGCTCGGCATAACTCCAACTTTGAATCCTCAGTCTGCTTTTGATGATGTTTGCATTGCACCACAACTATGTATGATTTTATGTCACCAAATTAAAAACAAATTTCCTCAAATTTTTCCTCGCTCCGCTCGGCGAATAAATTTTGCATCACAATTAGGTATAATTTTTTCTAAACCAATAATTATGAAAATCTGAAAACTACTTTAAAAAAATTTTTAAAATTGCCCCCTCCCCCTTTGATTTGCTTCCTACGCCACTGGGCTTCATGTAAATGCAATACGTATTACTTTTGTTTCAAGCTTTTTAATGTCGATATGCATTTGCTCTATTTTGGCATAATATTATTTTAGTGTTGTTTCATATTCTTCTGTTTAAATTTTTAAAGTCGATTGGATTACATTGCACGGAATGAGTCTCAGTAAAAAATGTATTATTTTAGGAAAGTCATCGATGATTTATTGTTATTATTATTTTGTGATTGATCTTACCTTGGCAAGAAAATAAAAGCAATAATAAAACTTGGTAATTCTATACCTGGTTTTAATTTCATGGTAGACAGCACGCAATCAAAGTCATTTTATTGATATTGCGCATGAAGCCAGCTGAAACAGATATCTGATAATACCATACTGCTCTCAATGGTGTTGTAGGGGATCGCATGCTCTTAAGCGGTCAATTTTGGGTTGGAATCCAGACCGTATAGATATCTGATGATATCGGATAGCTCTTCGTGGGCATGTGGTAGATCACAAACTCTAAGTGGCCAGTTTTGGGTTAGAGTCGATCACGCAGATATCTGATACCAGATCGCTTCCAATGGAATTGTGGTGGAGCGCAGACTCTAAGTGGACAGCTTTAGTGGAATGTAGATCACGCAGATATCTGATAATATCCGGTCGTTCTCGATAATATCGTGATGAAACACATACTCAAACCGGTGGACAGATTGGATTGGAATCCAGACCACACATATATATATATATATATATATATATATTTATAATCTCAGATACCAAAGTATAAATGTTTAGGATGTCCAGGATATAGATACAAATCAGGTAAAACTTTGACACACACGGACCTCTGGAAATCAAGAGATGGGACCAGGTGCAATCGAGGAGAAAACATCCCCTGTTTACCAGTCACACCCGCCATGAGTCCACAGTCAAACCAAATGAAATACGTAAGTAACGAATCATCGTCTTTTTTGACACAGACGTCTCAACAACCGCTATCGAACAGGCAACTCAACATTTCACTTAATGAAATGGAGTACATGTAATCACAAACAAGACTATCATACCGACCGTAAATTTTGCGGAACATTGACTTAACCCTGTGTCAATAATTTGTCAATCAGTAGTTTACCTTTGTATATGAAATGTTCATGTGTAGAACACGATCTGACATATCGGATCATTTGTGAAATATAAAATCCATGTGCAGGCGATTTTGGGATATTACTACTTAAATGTGGGAAATTTACGAATGGAAAGCCGAAATCGTCGCGTTTGTCGAATAGCTTAGTTGTTTATTTCTTGTGTGTGTCTATAGTAAGTAAAATATCTAAATATGAAGCGTATGTGTTTGATTCTGTTGTGTCTTTAATTTCTAGTTTGCTGGGATATATAGCATTGAAAATTGTTATTATTAATTGACAAAATATATCTAAATGTAAAATTAAAGGACACCGCTAGTTTTTTTCTTCTTTTGCTTCAGCAGTTTCTGAATAAAGTCTGCTTCGTATGAATAAAGGAACAGATAAGCCAATAAATGAGCACAAATGGTTCCCATGGGAAAGCCGACAATTTCTTGAAAGACCACGTCTCCGAACATTACAAATATATTGTCTATTAGAAATTCCAGCATCATTTTTATATCAACTTCAGTATATTCATGCGTGGAATCAGAGTGGTGTCGGACAAAATAAGTATCATGATAACCTAAGATATTTAGATTTTCGGGTACCACCTTTATTGAAAAAACAGTTATCTATGGTGCTAAAAAGTTTCTCTGTTAAATCTTTATGTGGAATTGTTGTGTAAAGTGTACAGAAGTCGAATGATTTAATACTATGAATTTGAGAAAAATTGTGTGCCTTCAAATTTTCTAAAAGCTGTTTTGAATTTTTTTAAGTATCTACATCTGATTTACACCGCTTCTGGAATAAGCAACCGTACAATATTGCTGAAATTTTGCCCTCACGGTTGTCAGTATCTTGGTAAGGAGTAAAGATAAAGGTTTGTTTTGAACATTTGCTGGATCATATATCTGGTGATATTAGCTCCCTCTCGGCGGGCTTGTGGTGGAGCGCAGAGATATCTGATATTACCATATTATTCTCGATGATATCATGGCGGAACGCAGATACAAAGCGGACAGTTTTAGTTTGGTATCCAGACAATACAGATATCTGATGATATTTGTTCGCTCACAGTGGGCTTGTGGTGGAGCGCAGAGATATCTGATCAAATTGTTTTGTAACAATAAAATATGTTTAAATCAAAAGATATCTGATAATACAATATTATTCTCGATGGTATCATGGCGGAACGCAGATACAAAGCGGACAGTTTTAGTTTGGTATCCAGACAATACAGATATCTGATGATACTACTAGATCGCCCTCGATGCATTGGCGGATTCAAGGGGGTTCCACCCCCTCCCTTTTAAAATGATTTTTTTTTACATTATCAACATGTCTGGAATCCAGAAAAAGGCTTCCTAGAGCTTTTAAATTAGGCCTACCGAAACCAATTATAATTAATCTCTTCCCTCTATTTAGAAATACTGGATCCACCCTGGCTTTGTCTATATATTTTTAGACTTTTTGGATTTGGACTACCGGCTTTGTATTGTGGGTTATGTTTGCCCTTTATATTGGTAAAGATGTTTTCGTTTGCGGTTTTCTTTTCAGCATGCATGAATATGATAATATATTTGTAAACAAAATTTGCATTGGATTAAAATGTATACGATATTCCCCTGTGTTATTATCAACTAAAGATTTTTCACGTGTACGCCCCCCCACCAAAAAAAAAACAATAACAAAAACCGACAACGCTCCCTCTTTGAAAATCCTTGGATCTGTCCCTTATAAGGCTGTCAGTTTAATGAAATAAAAACGAGTCACAATGTGATAATGAACTCTATGGACTGTGAAACCTTTATTTTTTCTATCAAAGGTCGTGAAATAAAAAACAAATTGATGATGGATCCACCTTTTAAAAATTTTCTAGATCACCCACTGTTGTAAATATATATTGCATAATCAAAAGGCATATGAAAACAATTTCTTTTTACTGGGAAAATTTTTTCATAAAAAATGTCCTCCATCTCATAGGCGTCGGATCCGGGGGGGGGGGCTAGGGGGGGGGGCTTAGCCCCCCACTTTTTTTTGCAAAGATAGGCATAGGTGTTGAAAATTGGGGCTAAGCCCCAAGACGTTTCTGGCGTGTGTGTGTTTTAAGTTGGTTAGCCCCCCCCACTTCTGGCGTGTGTGTGTTTTAAGTTGGTTTAGCCCCCCCACTTTCAATTTGCTTCCGACGCCTATGCATCTTTTGATTTACTACGCCACTGCGTTAATATTTTATAACAAAATTAGTTACTATCCAGTCCTGTAGACTTGTTGTTCCGGGTCGCGTGCACAGTTTCGTGCATTACTATCGATTCGTAATTTTCTGCTTTTGTAGAAATTAATACTCAACACCCACCCCTTTTCAAAAGATCCTGGATCTGCTCCTGCGATGATATCGCGGTGGAATACTGACTCTAGGTAGACAGTTTTAGGGTGGAATCCAGACTACACATATATATCTGATAATACCACCTGGTTTATAGTTTTTTTCCACAGAATTAAATAAATATTCAGCTTAAACAAGGGGCTATTTCACAAGATACTTTGGTAACCATGATATTTAAATGATATAGTTACCTATAATGGGACATCTATCACGATCATAGCTGCGTTTAAGATCGTAAAAAGAAAAAGAAAATGTACGTTGATAACTGCGGAAACTACGATTATGAATGCGACCCAGATAATAATGATTAACACAATTCCTATTTATTTGCGCCTGATACTGGTAATTAATCACAATAATTAGACTTTCCAAAAATATATTTTCATTTTTACAACATTGGTCTTGATTTGCAACCAAAATTCTATTACAAGGAGCCCCCGACTTCGTACCGGACTTTTAGACACTATCGCCTTAGTTTGATTTACCTGAAATCGTATATGTATGCAAATAACTTAATACCTACATAGGTAATTCAGTACATTTAAGGGTTCGAATACTTCTACCTATAATCAATTTAACTAACAAACTTTTTCCTTGTGCGGAACAAATCATTTCTCAAGAATTCGTAACATGTGCAGTAATTGACTTTATAGAGTTAACCTTACTGACACCAAAATGAACTTTCACTACGAAGATGCATTTCATTTTTTTATCCAAGATATATAGAGAAACGTATAATTCTTTTTGAAAACATATTGCCGTTACATGTTGAAAAACTATTATTTGGTGAAAATTCAAATGACAGCGATAATGCTAGAATTATGCTTGCAGTTCAGGAGTACCTGAAAAACACGAAGAGATTTAAAAGAACAGGGTCATTATCATATAGGCATGCTACCATTTTCAACACTATTTCATCATCATCCATAACATTACCCCATTACCAACACTATAATCATCATCATCATCATACCTTGTTAACATTTCCTGTAATGTTACACATTGTCGCCATCTATGACCAATTTAGTTATAAGAGGGCTTTCCCATTCCCAATTTCAATATATTGAAATAAAATATGTTTAAACTAAACTAAACTAACAAGTGCGGAAAATCATTTCTCTTCAGTATTGACTTTCTGACACGAACTTTTTTAGTATCTCTGTAATGCAACTTTTGACATGTATATTACAAAGTTATAATTTCCCATTCAATTTCAATGCAATTTTCACTATTAACCACTTATTATGATGTATGTGTTTCCTTTTATATTATTGATGAGTTTGTAAGATACAAAGTTTTAATGTCTCTGATCTTTTCAATATTTTAACATAGGGAATTGTGATATAAATAATTCAAGCAGTTAATTTTAAATATTTGAACTAGTTGCTGAATCTTAGAAACAGAAAAACCTAACATTATGAGCAACTAGCTATCCCGAGTTTCATGGTTAATCAAAGCTGATTTAGAAAAGACACTTCATGAATGTTTTGTGCTTTGTATGAAATAGGCATGGTTAATTAAATTTTGTTTGAAACGTCGAAGTTCATTCCAGCCATATTAGATAATCGAAATTTTCACATTCACTGATATGGAGTTTTGACAAATGATCCGAGGGGGCGTGCACAACATATGAAGATTTCATATACAGAGGTAAACTACTTGACAAATTATGAAATAGGCCGAAAACCGCGTGTCAGAAAAAAAAATAGTCTTGTTTGCGACTACTCTGTTTCACTAAGAAATTTTTGCCTTTTCAGACACTTGTGACGAGGATACACTCCTCAAACGGACTTGACTGTGGACTTAGGGGATTTACTCCTCCATTCCCAGCCAGCCGTGTTTGTCCATTTTTAATTTGTATCTATGTCCTGGACATATTTTTATAATATTAGAGATTTTTATATCTTTATACATCGCTGGTGCATTCGGATTAGGGCCTATTTAATCGATGTATTTTACAATAAAACGCACTTGCTTTATGTTATAGTATGACATAAAAATCTACAAGGACTCCAAACGTATAGATATAGAATAACTTTGGTAAAATAATAAATAAAAGTGGGCGTTCCAATCGGAAGCATGTGCCAGGTTATTCTTTTACGCATGCTTAAAAATACACTTCCGTTGTTTTAATAACATTGAGTGCACGGGAACCCACGTGTAAGACTAGGAACATGAGAGAGGTAAGTGGACTGTGAGAAGATCCTTTATTCCTATGCTATTTAATCCGATGGTGTAGGTACGTTGATCGCTGTCGTTTATCATTCCGTTGTAACTTCTTTGTCTACATCTAGGTATACGTTTCTGTTGAGTTTATTTTTGACGTTGAGAAGCCGGAAAGGGGGGTGCCCCCTTTTTTCACATACATGCAAAAACGTCGATTAAAAATCTCCTGTTTTGAGACCAAATCTTCAGCTAAAAAATGAAAAATCTCCAGTTGTGGCATAGCAGTTGGACCGATTTTTATCACATGTATTAAACAAATTCTTTCAAATGGAATTGTATGTAGCCTGTATATAAAATGTTGCCCCACCTTTGATTTCCTTCCTATACCACTGGAGAAGATGGAATGATAGACTTAATTGTAATGTAACTATTGTAAGGCTAAGCCACTTTCTTTTTGTAATACCAACAGGAGCCATGGATGTATATCATATCTACCTTGCCTGTAAGTGATTCTTGACAAATTTGTGTCACAGTTATAATATTAGCTAATCGATCATTAAATGATTAATTACAACCGTATAATTTGTGTATTTTTCAGGTTTTATTTACAAGTGATGAGTGTGGTCAGCTATGGAATGTATGTGTCTGGGACCCCGATACAGGAACTTCCATACTGACATACAAAGGTGGATCAACTGCAAGACATGGACTTGGTATCATAGCTAACCAGTATGTCATTGGTGCATCAGCAACCAAACCTGTACTTCATCTCTGGTCTTTACAAAAAAGAGTGAGACATTTAGATAATTTATGGAACCAGTGATATATAAAGCCTATTAGCTTGATATATATCACTGATACAACTAATGATACGATATATTGCTAATAAAACTAATGATATTTGACAAGAAATTTATATAGGTATTATTCTGGTAAGGTGTAGGTGCCTAATGGCTAATACAACTTTTTTTCTGTACTATATATGTTTGCATTTGCATATACTTCATATGATCAGTGCTGTCTATTTTAACTATATGATGATGGATTGAGGGAGAGCTTTGAAGTTAAAATTCTATATCAAGGCAGCAGAGCAAAATGAATAAATGGCAGGTAAAATGAAATGGCTAAGCCAAATTTTTTCACATACTTTTTCCAAAAACATATTTGAACACTATTAAGCAGGAACTGAGGAAGGAGGCATTGCCATTGATAGTCCATTCCAGCATTACTCCAGAGTATTCACAGGGACTACTACTAAATAGGCTTACTTTTAAAAGTAGAAACGTCCCCAAACTGAAAGATATCAAGATATGAGGTTTACAGACAGACTCTGACAGGGACTCCTGCCCACAGAGAGAAACAATTCTGAAGTAGTTTCTTCAAGTATCTTCATGTATGTAAATGATGAAACTTCTTTGAAAATATGATAATCTTATTGAAAATCTGTGAAGTGTGATAAAGTTAGAGCACCCACAATACTTACAGCAATATAAGCTGTCACAATGATGATTTCTGTCCCATGACATATAGACATGAATATGATAAAATGTGTGTTCTAATACATTATCAAACATGTGAAACAGTGTAAAAGATCTTCTTTTCTATGTGAAACATTGTAAAAGATCCTCTTTTCTATGTGAAACATTGTAAAAGATCTTCTTTTCTATGTGAAACATTGTAAAAGATCTTCTTTTCTACGTGAAATGTTGTAAAAGATCTTCTTTTCTATGTGAAACATTGTAAAAGATCTTCTTTTCTATGTGAAACATTGTAAAAGATCTTCTTTTCTATGTGAAACATTGTAAAGATCTTCTTTTCTATGTGAAACGTTGTAAAAGATCTTCTTTTCTGAGTTCTTTGTTTTATTAGAATATAATTTTTCTCGGACCTTAAAAAATCTGGCTGGTTTTTCCATATGCAGTGACCTTTCAGATAAACTCTTTTTCCATATCAAATGTGCTTAGTAATTCGGTCAGGAGGATCTTGGTCCTTTACGCACTCAATCTGTCAGCAACCTCGACTTTTTACACATTGGGTATGTTAAAGTCAGCTGATTTTTATTTGTTTTATATTTACTTTTAAAATATAGGATGTGATTTTTATTGGAAAGTATATGTATTATATAAAATATGTGCTTTTCAATGCTATTTTGAATACCTTAAACAAATCGGATCAAATTATGAATAAAAATATCAGGTTACTAAAAGAAATGAATGCTGACAATGCAAAAATCTAAACAATGCGATGTGACGAATTAAAAATGCCTTTAATGGGACGAGATCACATGGTATACCCAGCACATGGACAATTTCAGAAGCGAGTGTTTTGAAATGATGGGAAAGACCAACTTTGCCTGATTTAGGTATGATATGATGATGTATGAGAAAAAGTGCTAAGGGTAATAAGAATAGAATATGTATTAACTTCAAATAGCATGTGGCTATTGAACACGCGGTATTATTCATAAGAATTACTGAAAGTTAATGTCTAATGGCTAAAATGATATCAAACTAATATTACCGGTTACGTTTGGCATGTTTGGAGCAATTATACAATATTATAAGAATGTGTACATTAGTTGTCTAAATTGTTTCTCATCAGCATAAACATCATGGTACAGGTGTAAGGTATATTTTAAGTTTCTGATATGTACATTATTTTTACCATGTTCTGTGGCAAAAATCTATCAAAGTATAATTCTATTTGACTTTTCATTGACCGTCCCCTGTGAGTGACTTCAAAATTGTTTAGTTTTGCATTTCTATGTAAAGGGAAGTATCTCCTTCAGGGTTTCCCTGAGATTTTTATCAGAACTAGGAACAGGTTTTCTTGATGAGGAATCATTTAATTTTCATATCTATCGGTTAATTTGATTGGTCCAGACATGAAATTGACCCTTATAGTGAATCTGCAACAACTACCAAAATATTGATTGATTTCACAGGTACCAGAAAATATAGATTTGTTTGATGGGATTAATGGCTTTAGTCCAAACAAGGAGTAGAATTCCAGTGTGTTTAATCATTACTTATGATAGACTAATTACTCAGAACAATAAATAAAATGATGAGGAATGATTGTAATAATTTGTTTGTGGATTGCGTTATCACACCTCTAAAAGACAGACAACTTATACATCATTGTATGACACACAAATTATTACATTCATTCCTAAAATGATAATGGTATAATAGAAACATGTATTTGGAGTGGATGGGGTGATTGATGTATATTCTATTCAAGTTAATTTCATATACATTTTATATGTATGAAGTAATACTAACTACATGTACATACAAAGAGAGGTAACTCTTGTTGAAATATTCAAAGGTAAACTACCTGTTTCATATACAATATATTTATGTGCACAATATGTTTGTTTAAGTTATGAAGGGCTTAATTGTGAACACCGACATTTGCATATGAGTATACATATAAAACTATGCAATATCTGCGTTAAAGGGGAGGTGTTCATCTGACATTTTATTTTTGTGTTTGTTTATAATACTCCACTGGAAATACAATGTATATGTACAGTGTACATGTATATATGTGTATGTATATTTATTTCATTTCTGTAAAAGATATTTTCTCTTTTACCAGGATCAGATTGAGAAAAAGATGATATGCCCTGGCAGAGTTACGGCCCTTGATATAACACCAGATGGGGCTTACTGCATTGCTGCAGTTTCTGAAAAGATTCATATTTGGCAGGTAGATATTGAATAAATTTCTATTGTCTCCTTTGATTTATATTATCACTTTATTTTTTTTTGCTCTTAGTGTTTATTTCTTATGCCAAGAACTGTTCAGGAGAGCTATAGCTATACAACTTCTCTGTTCAAAGAGAGCTTTAAGGATATACAGTGGGTTTTATCTTGGGTGACAGCTTTATCTGCATATGGTCTGTAAAGACAGGTGTCTGTCAAGAGAGTTGTTGATAAAAGAATGATTTAACCAAGTGTTCTTATAAGACATTCTCAAGACCTATACTGTGTTTATGAGAGGGATGATTGTGTCTTTGAACAATTACAGTATGGAAGTGTAGGAATTTGCTTCACATGTATAAGCCAGCAAGCATGTAGAACAACCATTTTCTGTGGCAGCTAGTTAGCATAGAACACAACTATTATCCCTCTCAATCAGCAAACAAAGAACACAATCATTATCTGTGCCAGCCAGCAAGCACAGAACACAACCATTATCTATTCCAGTCAGCAAGCACAGCACAAAACCATTATCTATGCTAGCCAGCAAACACAGAACATAATCATTATGTATGCCAACTAGCTAGCACAGAACATAACCATTTTGTATGCCAGTCAGCTAGCACTGAACACAACCATTATATACGCCAGCCAGCAAGCACAACACATGACCATTATCTATGTCAGCCAGCAAGCACAGAACATAACCATTATCTATGCCAGCCAGCAAGCACAAAACACACCTATAATATATTTCAGCCAGCAAGCACAGAACATAACCATTATTTATGCCAGCCAGCAAGCACAGATCACAACCATTGTCTATGCCAGCCAGCAAGCACAGAGTACAACCATTGTCTATGTCAGCCAGCAAGCACAGAACACAACCATTATCTATGTCAGCCAGCAAGCACAGAACACAACCACTGTCTATGTCAGCCAGCAAGCACAGAACATATCCATTATATATGCAAGACAGCAAACACAAAACAACCATTATCAATGCCAGCCAGCAAGCACAGAACATAACCATTATTTATGCCAGCAAGCACAGAACATAATCATTATCTGTGCCAGACAGTAAACAAAAACACAACCATATCCCACATTTTCTATTGCTAACCTACTTGTTTGTAGATTTGTAGCGGTAACTTACAAACCTATAGACAGACTGTTTAATGCTATCCTCCTTGTTTGCATTTTGTACCGGTAACTTTCAAACCTATAGACAGACTGCTTAATGCTATCCTCCTTGTTTTCAGATTAGTACTGTTAACTTACAAACCTACAGACAGACTGTTTAATGCTATCCTACTTGTTTTCAGATTTGTACCGGTAACTTACAAACCTACAGACAGACTGTTTAATGCTATCCTACTTGTTTTCAGATTTGTACTGTTAACTTACAAACCTACAGACAGACTGTTTAATGCTATCCTACTTGTTTTCAGATTAGTACTGTTAACTTACAAACCTACAGACAGACTGTTTAATGCTATCCTCCTTGTTTTTAGATTTGTACCGGTAACTTACTAGCTGTTCTAGGAAGACATTACCAAAATGTGACTTGCCTCAGGTGTACAGACGATGGTTCACACTTTGTAACTGGTGGAGAAGATAACCTGGTCATCGCTTGGTCTCTACCAAAGTATAACAATTTTGTTTCGTCCCATGTTTGATATTGTATTTTCTTTATATGTCAGTATGCCAGACAAATTCTGTAAAGTGACTTCATTATAAATGTCTGTAAAGCGGTCAATGTCTGTAGTGACAATGTCTGTATAGTGGTCAGTGTCTGTGAAGTGGTCAATATCTGTAAAATGGTCAATATCTGTGAAGTGGTCAGTGTCTGTGAAGTGGCCAATATCTGTAAAATGGTCAGTATCTGTAAAGTGGTCAGTGTCTGTGAAGTGGTCAATATCTGTAAAATGGTCAGTATCTGTAAAGTGGTCAGTGTCTGTGAAGTGGTCAATATCTGTGAAGTGGTCAATGTCTGTAAAGTAACTTATGTCTGTATTGTGGTCAGTGTCTGTGAAGTGGTCAATATCTTTAAAATGGTCAATATCTGTGAAGTGGTCAATGTCTGTAAAGTGACTTATATCTGTATTTTGGTCAGTGTCTGTGAAGTGGTCAATATCTTTAAAATGGTCAATATCTGTGAAGTGGTCAATGTCTGTAAAGTGACTTATGTCTGTATTGTGGTCAGTGTCTGTGAAGTGGTCAATGTCTGTAAAGTGACTTATGTCTGTATTGTGGTCAGTGTCTGTGAAGTGGTCAATGTCTATAAAGTGACTTATGTCTGTATTGTGGTCAGTGTCTGTGAAGTGGTCAATGTCTGTAAAGTGACTTATGTCTGTATTGTGGTCAGTGTCTGTGAAGTGGTCAATGTCTATAAAGTGACTTATGTCTGTATAGTGGTCAGTGTCTGTGAAGTGGTCAATGTCTGTAAAGTGACTTATGTCTGTATTGTGGTCAGTGTCTGTGAAGTGGTCAATGTCTATAAAGTGACTTATGTCTGTATAGTGGTCAGTGTCTGTGAAGTGGTCAATGTCTATAAAGTGACTTATGTCTGTATAGTGGTCAGTGTCTGTGAAGTGGTCAATGTCTATAAAGTGACTTATGTCTGTATAGTGGTCAGTGTCTGTGAAGTGGTCAATGTCTATAAAGTGACTTATGTCTGTATAGTGGTCAGTGTCTGTGAAGTGGTCAGTGTCTATAAAGTGACTTATGTCTGTATAGTGGTCAGTGTCTGTGAAGTGGTCAATGTCTATAAAGTGACTTATGTCTGTATTGTGGTCAGTGTCTGTGAAGTGGTCAATGTCTATAAAGTGACTGATATCTGTATAGTGGTCAGTGTCTGTGAAGTGGTCAGTATCTGTAAAATGGTCAATATCTGTGAAGTGGTCAATGTCTGTAAAGTGACTTATGTCTGTATTGTGGTCAGTGTCTGTGAAGTGGTCAATATCTATAAAGTGACTGATATCTGTATAGTGGTCAGTGTCTGTGAAGTGGTCAGTATCTGTAAAATGGTCAATATCTGTGAAGTGGTCAATGTCTGTAAAAGTGACTTATGTCTGTATTGTGGTCAGTGTCTGTGAAGTGGTCAATGTCTATAAAGTGACTGATATCTGTATAGTGGTCAGTGTCTGTGAAGTGGTCAGTATCTGTAAAATGGTCAATATCTGTGAAGTGGTCAATGTCTGTAAAGTGACTTATGTCTGTATTGTGGTCAGTGTCTGTGAAGTGGTCAGTGTCTATAAAGTGACTGATATCTGTATAGTGGTCAGTGTCTGTGAAGTGGTCAGTATCTGTAAAATGGTCAATATCTGTGAAGTGGTCAATGTCTGTAAAGTGACTTATGTGTTCAAAATGTTATTGAGTCCCATTTGTATAATATTCTGTCTGGTTTTAGAGAATGAAAGGATTTTGTTTTAATGTATTTAGATTTTTTGATATTTTTAAAAATTTACATGTACTTTACCAGTAATTTTATGTAATCAAACCCTCTTTATACATTGTACTTCACTTTCAGATTGAAATATAGGTATCTTAAACAAAAGTTAATAGTTGCAGTGTAATCTAAATATGATTATAATCTTATGTACCGGTAAGTATATCAAATGCAATCGTTATTGGAATATTTTTCAGAATTCTTGCTGAAAGTGGAAGTCATGGTAGCCAGGTTCAACCAAATCATGTATGGTCTAATCATTCATTACCTGTCACAGATATACATGTTGGATTTGGAGGGAATCAGGCAAGAGTTGTCTCCTCTTCAATGGATCAGACCTGTAGGGTATGTGGTGATAAGGACAATGGTGATCTTTTAGTGCATAAAATTACTGTAGAAATGTCACAAAAAGTACCACTATAAAATGACTGAAGTATAATCATAGCCATGAAACATGATTAATTTTGTTTTTATCTGTAATTTTGTTATGACAGGAATAACTTATAGGATATTGATTATTTCTCTTTATACAATATCCCACCATTCCAGAAAACTGATTCTGGACTTTATTATCCTGCTGGTTGATATCAGAATCCTTGGATTATTGTGAAGACTTCCTGGATATTTAAGAACATGTACTGCAAGGAAATCAGTTGTAATGTTTTGGAAATCTGAAATGGGATAACAGTTTTTACTTGTAAAATGATAGATTTAGGTTCGACAAAGTTGGCATTTGGACTTTTGGGTATTAATTTTGCTCTAGAATTTAAAAGTATTTTATAATTTCACCATGACAATACAACATTTACAGATGTGGGATCTTGGCTCAGGAGAACATTTGTGTACTTTTGTCTTTGATGTTGGAATTCAGTCTGTTACCATGGATACAGCAGAGTTCCACCTCTTTGCTGGTGGAAGTAATGGGACAATATACTGTGTTAATCTATACGAAGTGGTAAGTACAAACTGAACTATAAATAGATCTAGGTTCAGGTCACTCAATAGGTTACTATTTTCTTTAAAGATATCTTAACTGAGAAGTAATAAAACTAAGGATAAACACTTTCTGGACTTACCTGAGATGGAAGCTCAGGGGTATATACATCTGTTTTTGTATTTGTCACTTCTGTATTTCATTTCCATCAAATAACTTTAATTTCATTCCTCAAATGTTAACAAAAGTTGGCATGTTGTTCCATAGCATTGTGAATATTACAGCTACTTAAGTTGATCAAACTGATTTATATGTAAACAAACAAGGTTAAGCTTTCCATGTGTGAGAAAAATAATCAAGCCCTACATCTGAGTTCCAGACAGAAAAATATCTATTTGGAACTCAAAGTGGAACTAAGTAGATTTTATTACTAGTATTTTATTAGGTCACCTGAGCAAAGCTCAGGCTGACCTATTGCGATAGTGTTTTGTATGTTGTCGTCCATTGTTAACTTTAAGACATTAGAAACAATAGGCCAATTTCAACCAAAATTGGCATATAGCATCCCCATGTGACACCGCATAAAGTTTGTGAATGAAAATGGGCTAAAACCCACAGGGGCTTCAAAAGGGGCCAAAAAAGACCAAAACATTTTTAAAAATCTTCTTTTCATGAACCAATGATCAGATGACTTAAAAATTTTGTATGCATTATTGATATGTCAATATCTACTAAGTTTTAGAACGAAATTGAAATCTGTCTGTAAACGAGCCAATTGGTGGCTCTTCAGTAATGCAGGGTACAATTGTATAACAAATTGTTTAATAACTCAAAACTGATCAACTTTTTTGTACAGAGATATATAAGAAACTTGTTAGGAATTATCTAAGGATCATTTTGACAAAATTTCAAGGTCATATGCTCAAAGGTCAAGGTCAAAGGCATGTGTTTTTAGTATAATTTTCAACATTTTTGACTTCCCCAGAACCATCCGGTCGATTTGATCCAAACTTGATAGAAAGTATAACCACGTAAATCAGTATAAATTTTGTAGATGAGAAAGGGGCTAGGACCAAACATGGCAGTCATGGCTAAAAATAGAACAAATGAGCCAGCAGATACTTTTGATTTAATACCAGTACATTTATCTCCAAAATTATTAAGTTTAAAAAAAACCCAGTTACCTTAAAATGAGCGGCTTGCAAATATCTACCAAAAAGTTTATTTTGATGGAAAATGTCGGGTCGACCCTTATTTGAGTTATATCCCCTTTGTTGTGGATTCTCCCTGTTTTTGGAAGGTTTTTGACATTATCTTGAAAAGTACATTGTATCATAGATGGAGTGAAATTGAAAAAAGCAAAAATGTTCAGCTTGCAAAGATCTACAAAAAAGTCAATAGGTCCGAAATTGTCAGGTTGCCCCTTATGGGAGTTATTTCCCCTTTTAAGTGGATTTTTCATGTTTTGGGCTGTTTTGTGACATTATCTTGAAAAGTATAATAGATAGAGTAAAAGTGAAAGAAGCAAAACTGTTCAGCACACAAAGGTCTACAAAAAAGTCAACAGGGCTGAAATTGTCAGGTCGCTCCGTATGGTAGTTATTTTCCTTTTTTAGTAGATTTCTCATGTTTTGGATAGTTTTGTGACATTATCTTGAAAAGTATAATAGATAGAGAGAAAGAGAGGGGGTGGAGGTAACAACGTCCCTGAAGGTAGACAGTATAAATAATCCGGTAGGAGCCTTCACCGTGGATACCGAAGGTATACAGAGTCCACAAAATAATAGATACAAAGAATTCCAAAAGGGGGTTTGTGTCCGACACAATAAAAACTCCATAAGGTTGAATAAATTGTATTTACGTAGAGCTTGTTGTTTAAATGTTTCAGCTTCAAGGGGATAGAGAGAAAGTGAAAGAAGCAAAACTGTTCAGCATGCAAATATCTACTAATAGTCAACAGGGCCAGAATGGCAAGGTCGACCCTTATGGGATTTATTGCCCTGTTTTAGTGGATTTCTCATGTTTTGGATAAGTTTGTCCTATTATCTTGCAAAGTATAATAGATAGAGAGAAAGTGAAAGAAGCAAAACAGTTCAGCACGCAAAGATCTAAAAAAGTCTATGGGGCCAAAATGGCCAGGTCGACCCTTATGGGTGTTATTTCCCCATTTTAGTTGATAGATAGAGAGAAAGTGAAAGAAGCAAAAATGTTCAACACGCAAAGATCTACAAAAAGTCTACAGGGCCAAAATGGCCAGGTCGAACGTTATGGGAGTTATTTCCCCATTTTAGTGGATTTCTCATGTTTTGGATAGTTTTGTACTATTATCTTGCAAAGTATAATAGAGAGAAAGCGAAAGAAGCAAAACTGTTCAGCATGCAAAGATCTACGAAAAGTCAAGAAGGCCGAAATTGTCAGGTCACACCTTATAGGAGTTATTTCCCCTTTTTAAGTGGATTAATCATGTTTTGGGCTGTTTTTTTGACATTATCTTGAAATTTCTGATAGCAGGGATAGAACTTAACTGTTGCCCACTTGCCCATGTCGAGTTAATTTCTTGCTGGATGAATGGATTTCCCCTGGAAGTCGCCCAGGTAGCGAGCAGAAGATGCTGAAATGTTGATGACACGGTATTGACAACAAAGTGTAATTCAGGGTATTTGATATTCAGCACTTTATTCCGATGTCAGGATGGTTCCCCTATACATTGTAGGCCCACTAAATGGCTCCAAATATTTCTAATGACCCAAATTCAAGCATTATAATGGACAAGAACTGGTTTTACTTAAAATTTTTAGCAGAGCTTTTACATAAACACAATCATAATTTTTCAGTACTTTTAAATTGGCTCCAAAAATTTGAAGCTGTTGACAGATATTGACAAATGGCAATATAAGGGCACTATAATTTTTTTCAGCCCTGTGTAGCGCCTGTTTATAGCAAAAACTAAAGCTGATATTAATTAAATTTTAAAAAATGTACATTATGACAATTTTTAACTTTTTAAATTAAACTAGGCCATTTATAAACATTGATAAAATAATTCATTGTGTTTATTTTCTTTATTTCTATTGTTTTTAAGTACTGAAATTAGTATTATCATTCTTTACTTTGTGGAAAAACATCATTATTTAAGGAAAACTGTTAGAATTTTGTATCATATTTCATTATTTTTTCTGTTTTTCTGAACTGGGCCTCTGAAATTTGAGCTTGCTAGTAGATTTTGTACTTTAGGGCTTTATGTTAAGCTCTCCCCCTGTGATAGTTAGATAGAGAGAAAGTTAAAAGCAAAAATGTTCAGTGCGCAAAGGTCTACAAAAAGTTAACAGGGCGAAAATGACAAGGTTGGCCCTTATGGGAGTTATTTCCCTATTATCTTGAAATGTATAATATGGTAAATAGAGAGAAAGTTAAAGAAGCAAAAATGTTCAACAAGCAAAGATAAAAATAAAAGTCAACACGGCCATAATGGCCAGGTCTACCCTTATGGGAGTTATTTCTTGTTTATTGGATTTCTCATGTTTTGGACAGTTTTGTCTTACTATTATCTTGCAAAGTATAATAGATAGAGAGAAAGTGAAGGAAGCAAGAATTTTCAGCATGCAAAGATCTACTAAAATGTCAGTAGGGATGAAATTGTTGGGTCGGCCCGTATGAGAGTAATTTCCCCTGTTTTGTAAATTTGTCATGTTTTAGACAATTTTGTTTTATTATCTTGAAAAGTATAATAGAGAAAATGAAAGAAGCAAAAATGTTCAGCACGTAAAGATCTACAAAAAAAGTCAAAAGGACCGAAATTTTCAGGCTGCCCCTTATGGACTGTTTTTAGCTAACCTGAGCCAAAGGCTCAAGTGAGCTATTGTGATCACTCCCCATCCGTCGTCTGGCGTCCATCTGTAAATTTTTCATATCTTTGACTTCCTCTCTGAGACCACTGAAGGGATTTTGATGAAACTTGACAGGTAGCAAGTGCTAAAGGTTCTTTACCAAGTTTGTACTTTTCAGCCAGATTGGTCCAGGGGTGGATCCATGCTGGGGCAGAATAGGTCCCAAAAGGTACCCTCCTTCAAAAATCTTCTCTCCAGAAGCACTACAGGAATTGAAAAAAAAACATGATTTCTAAGTGATCTACATGGATGTATGATTCAAATTTGTATTTTTCATAAAAATCAGAATATTAATTTTTGAAGCCTTTTGAGGTCTTTTAAGACTTTGTCATTTTCATTCATTTTTGCATGATTTCTTCAATTATCCCCCCTTGCATTCACTTTGTTGCATTCATTTAATGTGTTTTACTTGTAGTTAGGTGTAGAAATATTTCTGTGTAAGAATTTTGCCAAAAGTTAATTTCTAAACTTTTTAATGAATTTTTTAAGACTGCAGAGAAAGAGGGGAGAGGGGTGTATTTTTCACACTATCATCTTTTGTTTCAAAACTACTGGAGGAATTTGGACGAAACTTTACAGGAAGCAACTGCTCAAGGTCCTTTACTAAGTTTATAGTTTTCAGCCAGATTGGCCTCAGGGATGGATCCAGGGTGGGGCAGAATAGGTCCCAAAAGGTACCCTCTTTGAAATTCTTCTTCTCCAGAATCTCTAGATGAATTGAAAAATGGATTGTTTCTGAGTGATCTACATGGATGTATGATTCAAGTTTGTATTTTTCATAAAAATTGGAATACATGTATTAATTTTGATGCAGTTTTGAGGTCTTTTCAGACTTTGTCATTTTCATTGACTTTTGCATGTTTTCCTCAATTATCTCCCCTTGCATTCACCATGATGCATTACAGTGTTTTACTTGTATATAGTTGAAGAACTATTTTTGTGCAAGAATTTTGCCAAAATTTAATTTCTAGAATTTTTGATGAATTTCTTAAAACGGCAATATTTGTTTCTTGGCCAGATCAGCCTACATGTACATATTCTTCTTGGTCTTCTTTCCACATTTGTAGATGGTTGTCAGGTGAGTGATTGAGGCCCTCTTGGACATTATCTTGAAATGTATCAGAGATACAGTAAAAGTGAAAGAAGCAGGGCAGTTATTGTCATGTTGGTGCTTATGGGAGCTAATTATGTTGTGCTCAGGTGACCGTCAAGGTCCGTTGGGCCTCATGTTTTTATTTAATATTGGTCAGTAAATATGGAATGTGACAAAAATGTCACAAAGGTTTTACTTTAAAACTGATGCAGCTGATTCGTATTGTCAAAACCAGCAGCATTAAAAGAAGCACACACCAAACTTGATAACACTTATAGGACTTTAAAACTCTCAGGAGCATGTTGTTTCTGTTTACCTCCTCAACATAGCCCTTTTGTAGTTACTGAAAACAACAACAAAATCTGTCTGTTTAGTAAAAATAAAAAATATTTGGTAGTCTTTGATTTTTAACATTTTGTCATCATGTTCCTGCATCTTTCTCTTTCAGCCTGTTCAAACAGAACGTCACATACAAACAGATTCAGATAACAGTACTACAGTATTATATGTAGGTCACAAGTAAGTGCTTTATAAACATACAGGTAACAGTTCTACAGTATCCTATATAGGTCACATGTAAGTGCTTTATAAACATACAGGTAACAGTTCTACAGTATCCTATGTAGGTCACAAGTAAGTGCTTTATAAACATACAGGTAACAGTACTACAGTATTATATGTAGGTCACAAGTAAGTGCTTTATAAACATTCAGGTAACAGTTCTACAGTATCCTATATAGGTCACAAGTAAGTGCTTTATAAACATACAGGTAACAGTTCTACAGTATTATATGTAGGTCACAAGTAGTGCTTTATAAACATACAGGTAATTCAACAGTATTATATGTAGGTCACAAGTAAGTGCTTTATAAACATACAGGTAACAGTTCTACAGTATTATATGTAGGTCACAAGTAAGTGCTTTATAAAATTCAGGTAACAGGTCTACAGTTCTATAGGTATTAAGTGTGTATAAACATCAGGTAACAGTTCTACAGTGCACAAGTAAGTATAAACATACAGGTAACAGTTCTACAGTATTATATGTAGGTCACAAGTAAGTGCTTTATAAACATACAGGTAACAGTTCTACATTATTCTAGGTCACAAGTAAGTGCTTTATAAACCATAGGTAACAGTTCTACAGTATATGTAGGTCACAAGTAAGTGCTTTATAAACATACAGGTAACAGTTCTACAGTATTATATGTAGGTCACAAGTAAGTGCTTTATAAACATACAGGTAACAGTTCTACAGTATTATATGTAGGTCACAAGTAAGTGCTTTATAAACATACAGGTAACAGTTCTACAGTATTATATGTAGGTCACAAGTGCTTTATAAACATTCAGGTAACTACTACAGTATTATATGTAGGTTACAAGTAAGTGCTTTATAAACACTTGGGTAATAGTTCTACTGTATCATATATAGGTCATAAATAAGTGCTTTGTATACACTCAGGTAACAGTTTTATAGTAACAGTATTATATGTAGGTCACAAGTGTATTATAAACACTTGGGTAATAGTTCTACTGTATCATATATAGGTCATTAATAAGTGCTTTGTATACACTCAGGTAACAGTTCTACAGTATTATATGTAAGTCACAAGTAAGTGCTTTATAAACACTCAGATAACAGTTCTATTACATTATATGTTAGTTGCAAGTAAGTGCTTTACAAACATATTCAGGTAACAGTTCTACAATATTGTACTTTATAAACACTGTGGCATGTGCCAAAATGAGAAACCTCAGCCTGTTGAATTGGCCAATATGGAAAAAGCTAATATTTAACCCTGTATCATATTTTTGCTGCTTACCTATTAAGTAAAATTATTCCCTTTTTAAAACATTTTTCATAAAATATCATTAGTCTACAGGCATAAACATAACTTTAAAACATTTAAAGAAGTTAAACTTTTACTCACAGTATGAATTTTGCCTAGGCCCTATAATGTGTTTTAATACCAATTCTGATATTACATAAACAATATGAATACAGAATTTGAAAGTAAAATCTTCTCCACTTGTATATCTGTGTGATTTATCATTTTATTCATTGCTTTAATTTGGTAACATTTAAAAAAATTAGTGTTCTATTTTCATTGAAAATTGTTATATTTGTATACAGGAAACCAGTCAGTTCTTTATGTGTATCGATGGATGGTAACCAGTTAATATCAGGATCACATGACCACACTGTTCGTATTTGGGATGTATACAGCGGACAGTGTGTTAGAACTCTAAACCACAAAGGTAAAAAACCAGAACTATTTTCTTTGTTATGCTAGATGTGGAATTCTGTAGTTACATTACAAATATTGTTAATTATTGATTGAAACATGTTGTTTATGTTTTTAAAAATTCAGATAGATAAAAAAATTCTGCAAGTCCCACAATAATAGAACATTATTATAAGTAATGGCCTTGAGATTATGAAAATTTTCTCCATTGTAAATTGTTAGCAGTTGCATGTTATGAATATTCTTTACCTATAAACATACATACTGTAAACAAATAAATCTATAACTGATTTGATACATTTATTTGACACCGATATTCCTGTGCTGGAACAGAGAATATGTGCAGGAACTGAATTATCAGTTGTCAGAAATGTTACCCCTTTTTAGCTCACTTGGTTTGAAGGTCCAGTATTGTCAGTTTTGACTCTGACAGTAATGTTGTCAGCTTTGACTCTGACAGTAATGTTGTCAGTTTTGACTCTGACAGTAGTATACAATTATTGCCTTGGTCTGAGGGCAACAGCAACTTTGTTGGCACCCAGGATCTTGACTGTTAGGAGCGAGGGTGCCAACAAAATTGCTCTTGCTCTCAGTTAATAATTGTTTTGTAATATGAAACATGTTTAAATAATTACTTTTTTTAGTTCAGCATAAAATTTCTTGAAGAAATTGTTCAAACATTCATTACTGTACACTAATAAATCATTTAGAGATGTACCACTCTTTGCTAAATAATCTCCAAGGATCTTAACAGCTACCTTTATAACATTTGCTGTCTTGTTAATTTTGTCAGCTGTTCCTCATCGTAAATAGCAAAGCAGTTTGATGAATCCATTGTTTACACCAGAATCAGCTGTCAGACGTCAAAAATACATTCAGGTTTGACGTGGTGATTGAAACATTAACCCAAAAAATTGTCATATCAAAATTGTAGAAAATTCCAAATGCCACGTTGGCAGTTACACAAGGGCTGACAGTAAAAATTAAAAGACTGGGCAGGAAAAACTTGTTGTTGTAGGCAATGTTCAATAGCAAGACTGTTAGTTATTTTTTCTGATGGTTTGTATAGGGAATTTTAAACATGAATATAATAATATTGTCTGTTTTGACTCTGAGAGTTGTTGTCTGTGCTTACTCTGACATCCTAGTGTTATCAGTGTTGAATCTGACAGTAGTGTGTTGTCAGTTTTGAGTCTGATAGTAGTGTTATCAGTATTGACTCTGACAGTAGTGTGTTGTCAGTGTTGACTCTGATAGTAGTGTGTTGTCAGTTTTTATTCTTACACAAAGTTTCATTTATTCATTCTTTGTTGATGTTATTTGATACCTCCTTCATGAGGATGATAGAATGTTTATGAATTTGCAGGTACAGTTACAAATGCTATTTTGATCTCCACTCCACCTGGTGTTATTGATGCTAATCTGAAAACCTCATTTCCTGTCCAACAGTTTCATCGTCATTTACATTCAGAGCAAGAATCTGGTAGCAAACAAGAAACACTTTCTATATATATCAACCATCGCCTAGAGGTATGATTATTGTCACATTTAAAGTCTAATTTCAATGTGGATAAATCATGTGAACCATATATCAATGTTTTAGATTTGTGATTATACATGCTTAGTATTATAAAAAACAAAAATCAGTTATGTTGAATAAATGTTCATAATAATGATAATCAGTAGTTTTGCTTCAGTATACTGACTTTAATGGAGAATGTGTTTGGGATTTTTTGAAGATATTTGTTTCAATAATTATGTAAAATTATGTCTTGTTTCAGAGCAATGAACAAGTGCCCAAGGAAGACTTATTTTCACTAGTTGATTCTACAATGTTAGAGGTATTATTAGCATTTAGAACTCATCTGTATTTATCTTTTTTCTATTTTCTGCTCCACATTATCTGTAGTAGTTCAATTAGGAAGTTGAGCTTGGTTTAGATACACATCTGCATTCATAAAATGATTATTATATGATTGTTGAGAATAAGACACTGCTGTATAATTAACTGTCGTCATCAAAGTCATAATGATATCAAGTAAATTCCCTGATTCTAAGTCAATATGTAAAAGTGTGCAATGTTACAATTCATGTGCACTGCATCTTATACCACATGTTTGTGTGGTATCTAATTGTCTTTAAATATATGATTAATCAATGTAAAATCATTGACTTTGAAATAGTTTATTTTTAAAGAGGCATTAGCTGTTGGTTATTATTAAAGGGGCGTTAGCTGTGGGTTATTATTAAAGGGGCATTAGATGTGAGTTATTATTAAAGAGGCATTAGATGTGAGTTATTATTAAAGGGTGTTAGCTGTGGGTTATTATTAAAGGGGCGTTAGCTGTGGTTATTATTAAAGGGGCATTAGCTGTGGGTTATTATTAAAGGGGCATTAGATGTGAGTTATTATTAAAGAGGCATTAGATGTGAGTTATTATTAAAGGGTGTTAGCTGTGGTTATTATTAAAGGGGCATTAGCTGTGGGTTATTAGTAAAGGATGTTAGCTGTGGGCTATTATTAAAGGGGCGTTAGCTGTGGGTTATTATTAAAGGGGCATTAGCTGTGGGTTATTATTAAAGGGGCATTAGCTGTGGGTTATTATTAAAGGGGCATTAGCTGTGGGTTATTATTAAAGCGGCATTAGCTGTGGGTTATTATTAAAGGGTGTTAGCTGTGGGTTATTATTAAAGGGGTATTAGCTGTGGGTTATTATTAAAGGGGCGTTAGCTGTGGGTTATTATTAAAGGGGCATTAGCTGTGGTTAATTATTAAAGGGCATTAGCTGTGGGTTCAAAATATTTTCTTTTAATTCTATTACTTAAATTGATATACAATAACAAAAAAGAGATATACACAGGCATACCTTTTTTAAATTCCTATTTATATTTTGTGAAAATTGTTAACATGATTTTTGACTACTGGATTTTTGTATAAATTACAGGGTAACCAGCACAGTAAAATAGAAGAGAACAAGACTTCAAAACTAGAGGATCAATTGTCAGCACTCAAGTCCACTAACTCCAATCTTTATCAGTTTGCTGTATCTAATATTTTGTATAATAAAGAACAGTCAAAATGACATCTTGCTGATTTTGTCTCTTTAACATGGTCATGACAAAATGGTTGAAAATGTATGTAAGCTCAAAGGTAAACCAAGTCAAAATGACATATACTGTCAAACCTCTTTATAAGCCCCTTTTTTCACTTGCCACCTTGCTTTATTCCACAATTTGTGAAAGTCCACTTTTCCCTAAATTTTAATTTAAGGTTTCCCATAACCTATTTCCAAAAAACCTTTATAATGCCAAATTTTGGTTGAATAAATGGTGGCAGAATGACAAGTTTTCACTTTATTCCATGTAAAAGAATAAAAGCTTATTAGTATATAAGGAACTATATGAAACTTAATACTACATAAAGTACAGTGAACCCTCTTTATAATGACCATATCCGTACCATGGAGGCTTTGTCATTGTATTGAATTTCCTCATAAAGAAACATTGCAAATGGCATAATTAACCCACTATTGCAAAAATAAAGATTGATGTTGTTATAAGCAGACAATAGATGGTATAAAGCTTAAATCAATGCTGCATAAAGTCATCAATATGGAGTAATAGAACCTACCTCTACCTTGAGGGTATGACAAATGACAAATCCAAGGGTTTGTCATTCAAGAATCTTATCCCAAGGATTGAGATTCCTTTGTCACACTCTCAAGGTAGGAGTTGATCATTTTTCTCCCATATCTTAAATATATGTCTATGTAGATTTACGTATGATCTACATGTCTATATATACATGCAGATCTACCCATATCTGACATAAATATGTATTGCATTCTGGAAGCCACAGAAGTTCTATGCCATAGATCATATTGTGATGTCATAACGTGTGTAGCTTGTCCCCACCCTCTGTGGATGACAGGCTGATAATTTTGCACTAGTTATAAGGATAACTCCGTGGATATGAGAGAATCATTTATACATTTCATTAAATTTCAATTTCTCTTGACTACAAACTACTGATGTTTTGGATGTTTGTGTCATTACTGTATACCTGTAAATTTTCAGAAACCATATTTACTGTTTTTAATTTGCCCTTAAATCACCAGTCTCTCTGGATGGCATGTATGTCAAGCTTCAGTTATTTAGCTGGAAATTTTCATTTTGAATTCACCGTCTCATGTAGAAATGAAAATAGCGAAAATTTCAAAGTACAATATATACAGTATATTGCAGGATTTCTCAACTAAAAATGTTGATTCTTTATTGTTACTGTTTATGTCAAAAGCTATACATTCTGTTATATGGACAATAAATAACATTATGTAGGTTTGTTCTCTGCAAAATTTTGTCAGAATAACTATGTCTCATAAAGCACTCAGACTGTAATAATTACCACATATGTAAAATGGTTTACTATCATATGATATACAATCAGTGATTTCTACACATGCCTTTCTCAGGGCAGATCATGTTTTACATGTTGCTTGTTATTATTCTGGCCTTTTAATGAGAAATAACACTTGAATCTCACTACATATATTGTTGTGAAGTGTATTTCTTGATGCATATAAATAATATGAATATATAACAAATCAGAATGGTTTAACTATTTCCAAAGTGGTCTCTTAGGTGAGGGTATGGTCTTAATCTGATAAAAAACCAATCTCTCAACACTCTTGTTTTCTGATATTTTGTGTAGAGGATCCAATGAAACCTGCTATGAGGTCACATGCAAATGACCTCTTGTAGGTGTATACTGTTTGAACAATGAAAATACAGCTTACAAGATCTTGAAAATTTATTGAATGGTAGAGATGTAACTTATTTCATAATGGAAGAAGTCAGTTTTCTATCCTATCCAAGGTTATGAAAGGAACTCTACTAATGAATATGTGTTCAGTGTTGTTTATATTCTTTTACCATTCAATAAACTTACAAGATCATGCAAGCTGCATTTTCATTGGTCAAACATGACACATCTATGAGGTCGCTCATGTGTGACCCATTGTGGATTTTGTTAGATCCACTACATGACATCGGAAAACAGAAGTGATGAGATATTGATTTTTAATGGTTTTAATTGAGAGGTGGTCTCCTAGAGGCAAGGTGCTCTTTAGACAAGGTTACATTGAATGTAACTTTGATATCCTACTTAATTCATATTTATATCAATATATCGTGTCTTAAAAACTAGCTGAGATTTCTTTCAGAGATGTTTCTCCCGATGATAAATAAGTCAACAAGAATTAAGTGATAAATATAATGATTTATTTCCATGACTCTATTAATATAATGTTGTGACATTTTCACATCCTTTGTGATTTTTACAGCACAACCTTACATACACCTGCCAACAGACATTAAATTTATATACAATTCTTTCACCTTAAAATAAAAAATAAACGGTAACAATAATATATTTGGCAGTTCATTTCACTCTGTAATCAATTGCACCATTTTAATCAAACTAATCAATGTTTTGCCCGTAAAACACGCCCTTATCCCATCAAAATGAAAAGTCATATATATATATATATATATATTTTATTGAAAAGAATATGTATGGTAAATTTACATGTAAACTGATTAGAAATGTATTCCCATTGCGTGTTTAAACTTGTTTACATGTAAATTTGCCAATCATGATAACTATATAACATCATACAAATAGCTGGTGGTAATGATAATATATTGACTTTGATAATGACTTATCATTTCATGATTAACAAAGATCATACAAAACGATGTGTCATCTGCTACATACAACAATACTGGTTTTACCAACAGATCTGTACTCCAATTATCTGTGATTTTCTGGAGAAGAATTTATAAATAAGAAAACGAAGCAAAAGCTGGATCATTAATTAAACAAAGGCCAAATGAGCCTCACTGGTGACCCAAGTTTCCCAACCTATCAACATAAGCTTTGACCTAAAGGTTATGAATTTCACCTGCTCAGTACTATTTCTACAAGTCACAGGGTGAAGACTTTTTTAAAAAAACATCTTTTATTTCAGTTTTTGACCCTGTCCTGAAAGCCCCACCATTGAGATGAGAAATAGCAAATTTGACAAGAATTAGGCCAACAATGGCAGACTTTGAAAATGTTAGAAAGTTTTAACAGAAGATGGCAATAAATTGCAGAGACAGGGGCACAAGAATGACTGACGACTTAAATAAGTTTTATTACCAAAAATAACTGCATTACTGCTTGTAAGTGTTGAATTAACATACCTCAAATATATACATTGTATATATACTCAGAAAGACATGTGACATTATAAATAGTCCTTTTCCTTTTTGGTCCTGAAAGAACAAGGTAAATGAAACAGAATACATCTTAAAAATGCCCTGGCAATCGAGGTCATGAGTCTAAAATCACAAATAACTAATTACTAAAATAATACCAATCCATGAGACATAATACCACCATATATATCGATCTTCACATTATATCAATACACTGTACCAATCCTGAACAACAAAAAACAACTAGTTCCTGAAGCACAACAAATTTACAACAAATGAAAACATATTTTGAACAACCAACAAATGCTGTAGTTATCAATAAAGTAGACTGAAAACTCTTTGTAACAAACAACTGCTGTAATCAGAAAAAAATGACAATTAGTAAAATTACAGCATCAATAATAATATAGTAACAACACGATGAAATAATTTGTCATACTGTTAAATTGTGTGCATTTTTTTCAATATATTACCTGTTATTCATGTGTAGCGCTGTTTGACATTTAATAAGCTACAGGTAACTTCAAACTGTTTTAACACTCTACCATACTTTTACATGTAGAAAATGCATGCTATCACTCTGACTAATCAGTGATGGTATAACAAAATCAACAGTCAAAATATAAAGACTGTTTTTTAGTTTAAAACAATTTTCTTTTCTTATTAAAACTGTTGTGCTGGCTATGACTATAAATATGAAGGTCAAATTAAGGTCAATGGCTACATTGGCTAATGATAGGGTGAGCCCTGATTAAGGTAACAAATGTACGTCAACTTTGTCAGAGAGGACATACCACACTGTCAAAGGTTTTTGCCTGTTAATCTCTCTAGTATCATGACTGGTTCCTACAGAATAAAGCAGTCACCCATCACAACCTATCTAACATGTGTCAGGGTATGATAGAAAAGGTCATTTATCTAACATGTGTCAGGGTATGATAGAAAAGGTCATTTATCTAACATGTGTCAGGGTATGATAGAAAAGGTCATTTATCTTTCACTTCTGACTGAATACAAATCTAAAATGCTGAATGTTAACCTTTGTAGAGTAGATCACAACAGCATTTGATGAAAATGGACACACCTAGGCTACTCACAATAGAGTAGATCACAACAGCATTTGATGAAATATATCAAATACTAAAAAGTAAACAAATAGTTATAGTGAAAAGGAAAAAAAAAAGTATTATAATTGTTTTCAAATTATTAGATATTGTACAACAACGCACAAAAAACCAAAATGGGTCAAAGTATTTGATCCGTACAATTATGATATATGCCATATAGGGATCAATTTTCAGTAACTTATCAGTGTAAAAAATATACAGAATAACTTTCAATTAACTATCAAGAAACCATTTGTAACTTCTATGATATATATATATATATATATATATATTTATATTAAAAACTTTGTCAATCTATTACATGTTTATCATTAGAATGGTGTGACATGTGACCTGTTATTTATTATCAAACATTGTTTAAATGATCATGTAGATATGATAAGACATGTTGTAAGTTTGAAGACAATTTGTCTGGCAATTCTGTATGATGTAAAGAAATTAAACTCAATAAAACTTAGCATAAAAAGAATTTCATTGTTTTTAAAATAAAATAACAAAAATCACTTACATTTGGTTATTGATTTTCTTAATATGGTATATTGTAGTATTGTATATAAAATAACATTTTTAAATCTACTTGTATTGTTTTTTACACAAGTAAACAAACAAAATAACAAAGATTTGGTAGGTCACTTAAATCTTGATCTAAACCTAACATCCCTGATATGTAGTATTAACAGACTTAAAGATTTCCATCTCCTGGCAAGGACAAGCACACACAAACAGGTTTGTCATTTTTAGGGGTTTTTTTTTTGTCTTACAATTTAAACAAAAATGTCACTCTGACATAATATTGCGAACTAAACTGGAAGACGTCAAACATTAAAGTGAGTTTTACTTTGGCTATACAAATCAGACAGCTAATATTCTCCTCACCTGTAATTACTACAAAGACACAATACAGGGGAGGGCTTATTATCCCTATAAATAATCTGCATGTACCACTCTTACAAATTTAAGATTATCTCTTAAGTATTATCAAATATCACATTTTTATATTTGTAAACTTCTTTTTCATACATATATATCAAATTATCAAAAGCAATGCACTTTTCAGAAAAAAAACAACATGAAAAATGATGACTGTTTGGAGAGAAATAGTTCACATTCAACTGCACTGTATTACTGCATTAGCACATAAAGAACTGCATTTGTAAAATTAAGAAAAAAAAGTTATATAAAATGATCCTGGAATGTAAAGTCCATGATGTTATACTGTCCTTTCCCAACTTTACATTGATATACATTAAATCTCTAGCATGCATTCTCTCTAAATGAGATCAAAATGATGGATTTATATAGTTCTTCTTTCCAGTAGAAATCTCAGTAGAATACGCATAAATTATGCTGATATGTCATCTAATGTTTAATATAAAATTCGAGATCCCTGACTGGTTTATCTATTAGTTATAATACAAAATAAAGCAAAGCAGATTTAAATTTTTTGCAATGGGCATTACACTTAACAGAATGAAAAATTCTGTATTTCAAATTTTGATACAATTTTGTGGGTGATTTCTACTTGTTCCTTTTCATCTGTGGTTGGATGAAGTTTCTCTTCATGTGTAACTACAATATCATTTAAACATCCATATGAAAATCTACAAAAATTTACTTTCCTTATACATTTTTTTTTTCATTTATATCAATTTCATATCCATTACACAAGAATTTACTTACACTACAATATTTTTAAAGTAAAACTTGTGACTGAAAATTTATATCAAAGTTTTATGTATCTAAAATACCGGTGTCAACAAGATCAAATCATCTCAAAGTATATGTGTCATATTTCATCAATCAATGAAAATAACTTCCTGTAAAATGTAAATATTAAATCTAAGTAATAATTCACAGTAAAATATATCTCATGCAGATAATTTAAAAATAGAAATTAAGATGATACAAAAATAGATTGGTCCTTCTACTGTAAAATATTTTTTTTCTTCAAATTACACACTTAATAAATTTACGATTTTCATACAAACTCATGCAAACATTAACTACAATATACCCTGCTCCACTTATCTTAGCATTACTATAGCATATATGTCAGCATTTACACCAACTTGTACACAGTATAATTATCAACTACAATGTTTAGTACAAAAGATCATTGACATGTTGTATAAAGTTTGAGACATACATCGTGACCACAAGTCTCTAAATATCATGTATCATATCTAAGAAGACTAAGATACCACTGACAGAAATCATTTCTTTTTTTTCTTCAAGGATTGAAATTTTGTGTTTACTTGGAATAAAGATGGATTAAAAGTTACTTTGCTGAATGGAATCAATCATGAAACCAAAGTCTGATTGTTGTATATAAAACATATATATCCATGACAAAAATACCAAGGTAAGTTGCATTAATATTTCCCACAAGATGTGAGCCCAACACCAAGCTATACAGAAATGAAAGCTAAATACTATCAGGTGGATGACAGGTTTCTCAGACCTTTATATGATCTTAACAAAACATTCTATGCGAACAACAAAATGGATGCTCACCATCCTGCTAACTAGCACTTCCTGTGTTTAAATGGAAACAGAAAGTGTTCAAAACACTTTTAACCTTCATTTATTCACTTTTACCATATGTTTCACCTGAGTCATTCTAAGGTGATATTAAATAATATTTATTGGCAAAGTCAAGGATACATACTGATAAAATAAATGAGAAAAATCAGTCACTGATATTCACCTACTCTATCTTATAAATGCAATCAGAATGTTCACCACTTTAATTTTTAAACAACCAGAAAAGGCATCGTGGAAACTGAGTTATATGAGGTAAGTACAGCTGTACCTATTGTGACCTCATTACTATTACTCTAATAATAATATGCTTGTTTCACAGATTTTTTTTCTTTCTTAATACAAATTATTTTAATTCAAAATTATGAAATTTCCCCAAAATAAAGAGACAGAAAAAAAAATTATAATCCTTTGACAATTCAATTAATAGTTGAAGAGATCAAATGGGGAAGGGTGTTTAGAATGATATTCTGATTTGGACGATGGCATCCTGAATTTGGACAAAATATGATATAAAAAAACACCACTCTTCCAACATTTTGAAACATTTACACACATACACACAAGAGCAAAGACTAGATCTTAGAATTGCTGATAAATACAAAATTGGACATACCTACCTACTTTCCAACTGTACAACAAAGTAACTGTAGATAAACCAAGATTGTACCAAGTAGTGTTTATAATATATTGATGACAAATAATAAACAAAAGAAAATATCAAATGAAATAGAATCAATAAGCATTCTCTTATACAATTAACATGTAGCATAAATACATGTTCATTATTGATGGACAAATTAGTACATTAAGCATAAAAATCGTAATTTTCACATATTTTTACATATCAAAATGTTAAAAATATGTGAAGATGTAAGTCATGTAGTTCACTCATGTCTACCATAAGGTTAATACAAAAATACATACACTGTCATTAGGCAGATACATCCAAAACATTCTGGAACAACAGTAAAGAAGAATGTAAAACCTGAACTAGTTAAACATTTAAAATGTTTTATAACAGTAGACACAGAAATATTAAAATATAGGTCTTAAAATAATCAAATTCATAAAATTGAACACTTTTATAAGCATACAACACTAAATACCTAGAAATGAAAGTGAACTTCTTTTATAGACTGAGCAAAATATTCAAATTTAACTTTAAGCAATAAAAATGAAACAAAGTTTATGAAAACCTGTAATCAAGCGTTCAGCAATATGACATGAAAATATGGTCCCTTGTCATATAAAGCTTTGCAATAGGACAGACACATTTGTGATAATTTTCTATCATTTCATTTATACACAATCAACCATTCAAAAAGTATTAATATATCATATTTTGTAGACAAGGTTTCAAGTTTTGGAAAATTTTAAGACTGACCTCATAACAAAAAGAACTTATTCATTTACACATTTCTTTTTTGTTTTCTACTCTAAACAGGAAATCTTTTTACAATAATGTAACATTCTTCCTCCTTTCACTTCTACTTTACTCTGAAATATTTGAGCAATTCAATACAACAGAAACCCAGACAAACAATAGAGATAAATAAATCTATCCTTTTGAGTCTTAGAGTGATCTCTGAACAGAAAGTTTTCACTGTAGAAACAATGAAGTCAATCAATTTATCTTTGATATTCACTTCATTCTTCAATTTTATTTTTCTAAACTAGAAACAAGGTAAATATTGTCATTTTCCAGAAATAATTACTTTCTGACCCAAAATGCCTTTTCAAGCAGAAATAAAGCTTCATGACTGGTCAATATACACTAAACTCCTGATAATATGTTATTTCCATTTCAGCAAGCAATGAGATGGAATGTTTCTGGAAGTTAAATGACATTTTCTCACACATGTGCATTTTTATTCTCGGAAACAATAAACAGGTCCTCTGAGCCTCACTGCTGTACATTTCCTGACTTAACCTGTATACTTAACAGCAAGTCCAGTGGACCTGGGATGTTTTCCTTGGAGAAAGGTCCCAATTGTATGACACAAAAGGCCTGAGCACCCTGACAGACAAAGTCATGACTATCAGTAAATAATCCCCTAAGGTAGACATGCTGCCAATCCAATTCATGTAAAAATTAATTCTCTCTTCTGGCTTTTTTCTTTTTACTCTTTGGTTTTGCTTCAACCCACGAGTCTGAAAATATAAAGTGCAATGTACAATACTGGAGTTACACAAAATTAAGTATCCTGCAAAATTCTAAAAAAAAACCTTAATGATAACTGTGTTAGTATATTTAAACAATTGCCTACTGAAAAAAGTATTCCTTAGTTTTATAGCTTACAAAAGACTTACCTCCCCCTAATTCATCAAATGAGACTTGTTGATTATCAGAATCCTTGCTTGCTTCAACAGCATTATCCTTGACCTTGCTTTCTGTTGCTGATGCTGCTGGTTCTTTCTTCCCTGATAAATGTAAACAGTCAGTATCATCAAATTACATTTCATATGATTACCTTTAGTACTATAGAAGCAGGGAGGTACACAGGCACCCTTTAAATAAAAAAAACAACACAAAAAACAAAACCCTCCTTTAAAAAACAACAACAACAAAACCAAAAACAACAACAATATCAACAAAATCTGCACAATTTTCATTTGGGGGACACTTCGATGGAAAAATAAGGGATAAAAGCTTAACATGCATTTGTTTGGTTTATTATTCTACATTCAAATAAAAAATGTGTTCCCTTATTTGGAGATTTAGATAAATGCCACAAGGTTTGACATGTTATCCATGTCAATATATCCAGGGCTCTTCAATATAACACAGGACATTGTCATTTGAAAGGCTAGTAACATTTACTTTCTATGTTAAACATATGGAAAAGAAACAGTGACTTCCTGTCTAAGACTCAGCTGTGACTTGAATCACAATTACAACCTAAGGCTTGATGCTTAACCATTATTGCCATCCAACCAAACCATATTAGATCTAGTGAAATATGCACATGCCATATATCATATCTCATACAGGACAAAATATCTGTCCTGAAAATCTTCTGACATATATATGTCTTACAGCCAACATAATAAAGTAGATATTCAGTTAACATGTCTGTCTGGTTCAAGTGGGAAAGTTAAACAGAAATGATATATCGGTAATAACAGAAACATATAATTTGCAGAAAGATCATCGACATATTTACCTTTTTTGGGTGATGCTTTTTCAGCTGGTTTGTCTTGTTTGCTTGTAATTTCTGATTTTGTTTCCTTCTTTGGAATTTCCATCATTATTGCCTCAGTGTTCTGTTGCTGTAAAATACATACAAATTGAAACATAGCAAATGTAGCATTGTCATGAAAATGACAAAGGTCATTGACAGATATATTTTATCTCTCCTTAAACTATAATGCTCTATAAATCCTCTAAAACATTTTAAACTGTAATTATAACACAAGTTTCTGACAGTACAGAATGTATTTCATCATCTACTTTTTGCGTGTCTGATTCATCATAATGTACGTTTTTTATTCAATAACGAAATTAGCATAAAAAAGTATTGAAAAGGCTGAAAAGCCTTAGTTCAAATAAATTTTCTGCAGAGATGCAAATTTGAAGCTCAATGATACAATGCTTTGAAAATGGAAACAAAAGTATGTTGGCTTCAAATTTTGGCCTATGCTCGGCACTTACGGCCATTGAGCAGTGAGGGTTCTTTAACGTGCTGACACCTACTGTGACACGGGACCTCCAGTTTTTACTGTCTCATCCGAAAGACAGGAAACCAACCTGTCGCCGGCGGGACTCGAACTCACGACTTCACGATCCAGAGTCGAGCGCACTACCGACTGAGCCAGAAACAAAAGGAAAGCACAGAAACCCTACAACTGATAATTGGTCAAGAACTATGCATACCATCAAATTTATATATGTTTTCAGATCTATTTTATATGTAGTTTAAATGTCTTTATGGAGACCCTTCATATCCAGTACTTATTACATTATGAAGCTGGAGAGACTGGAATTTAGTTCATGATCACAATATATCAATTTGATCTTTTCCTTAGCTGTGGAAAATAAAAAAACTAACTTTATTTCAATAAAAACTGAATTTTACTTTTTGTTTTGTTGTTGTTTAAATTTTTTATGCCAAACTCAACAATTTTTCAGTTAAATGTTTGCAACCAATTTTTAATGATGGAGAGAACCCCAATACAGTGTACTTAAGACGAGAACACTGGCCTTCTGCATGTAAAACATCCCTACAAAATCAGCTTAGGCCCAGTGAGTTTGAATCCACATTGAATTGAAGTGAGAGACATCATGGTTTGAAGCATGATGTTTTAAGCACTTGACCACAAAGACCCTAAATTTTACAGCAGATTTTTATTTATGACAGTTCTATCAAAACATAACATTTAGTGTCATACGTTTTAATACAATATATTTTAATGTTTTTTTCTTACCTCTGAAGCTTTCTTTTTCTTTGGCTTAGTTTCTTGTGAAACATCTGGGGTTTTTGAATATGAAGATTCTGAATCCTTTGTATCAGACGACTTAGTGTCTTTAGAAGTTACAGCAACTTCCTTTTTAACCTCTGTAGAAGCTGGTTCAGCTGGTGTCTTTTTCTTTGGTTTAGTCTTTTTACTTACAGTTTCTGGCTGGGGTTTAGTAGCAGTTCCCTAAGAAAATATAGAGTAATCAATGACTACAAAGCTCAAAACACACCAACATATCTCACCTTTCATTTCAGAATGATAAGCAGTAGTTTCTGTTTTAATTAGTTTAGTGGTTCCAATTCAAAGAATTTTTAGTGTTTGGATAAGCATGTCTTAACCTCTTCATTTAACTCGACAGTCCCTGAACAAAGAATGAAAATTATTGGCAATTATCATCTTTAAATAACACATTATCATTGCTACAGAAGGGAAAATGTTTTCTTAACACAAAAATGATCATAGTAGTATTTACATAGATTAAATAAGCCTTACTTTGTCATCAGATGAAGCATCTTTGGTCACTTCTTGTGTAACCTTAGTAACTGATGTTGGTTCTGGATCTGGATCCGACTTTGCAGGAGAAGCTTCCTGTAAAAATACAGAAATCTAATGAAGAGAAAAACACAACAATATGAGGATCCAAAACTATTGTGAAAGATATGTACTCACTTGGCAAATTTGGTTAATTATGCATTTGATATTTTCTGTTTACTAAGGTGCCTGTGACCTTGACTTCTGAACATGCGAAACCTTCACTCACTGATCCTTAGATAATTTCTTGTAACCTTCTAATATATCTTTGTTTACAAAGTCAATTAATTTTCAATTAATACACCATTTGAATAAAACTATGCTATAAGTCATCTGAAGCACCACTAAAAGCTTGTTTATACACAGATCTTAATTTCATTTGCTAACTTTGTAGATATTGACATCACAATATAAATAATGTATACCAAATCTGAAAGACAACTGATCATTGCTTTATAAGGTTTTTAAAGATGTACCAAGTTTTGACCCTTTTTGCAGCCTCTGTGGGTACTAGCCCCTATTTTTCACAAACCTGAAGCCACTTCCTAGGACCAAGTTCCCTGTAAAATTTGATTAAAATCTGTTGAGTGTTTCTTGAGAAGAACTTGTTTAAATAAAAAAGTTCAGGGAAGACAGACCTTTGGCCATAGTAATAGATGACTTGGGCCTTTTAGCCATAGTAATAGATGACTTGGGCCTTTGGGCCAAGTGTGCTAAAAATGCCTCCACTTATCCCCAAATCACTCTCACTGACAAATTGTTCCAACTAACTAACACTCAAGAGTTTTAACTGTAAATTCATAATCACTAAATATCTACATATATTTGTTTTATGTGTACTGATTCACGTTCTACAAGTGGGTAGACAGGTTAACCTGAATAATAATCAGTCAAAAAGGTTGAACCTTTTGATTTCTCTTTTTATTCTCCTGCTTCTTTTGAGCTTCCCCACTTTCTTGCTTTTCACCAGGAGTATCTTCAACCTTTGTTTCTTCTGCGCCAGAAGATGCCAAATCTTGGTCTGGCTCTTGCTCCTTCTTCCGTTGTTTTTTGTCCTTACGGGAAACTTGAGTTGTCCATCCACCTAAAACAATTTACAAAATAAGTTTAGAAACACAGGTAATGTTGTATTACATAGAAAATCTTATTTCACTTACAATAATCACAAAAAATTTATTCAGTATATTTATTGTTTTAAATCTGAAAATGGCAAATAATGTAGAAATGTATACCTCCATCATCTTCTTGTGAAACTTCAGTTTTAGTCAGATTTTTGTCAGCTGACTCCTTTGTCTTCTTTGTCTGAAACAAAGGGTATTGAAATGACCTTAAAGGGGCATTAGCTGTGTTTACAAAAGAAAATATGTTTTTTGTTTTTTCTACTTTTACTTCTTGTACTTGACGTCATTATCTTTAGTTTTTTTTATAGTAAAAAATATCTTTTTCAAAAAAAACCACAGCTAATGTCCCTTTAATAATAACACATGGTCACATGTTGCCAACAGACAGCTATGCAATTATTGAAGTTAAAATAATTTTAGTAATGTCTTAACACTACAAGCCCACATACCGGCAAGGTTATAAAAATTACTTTGTGATTCGGTCAATATATGACAGGTCGTCAACAAATGGCCGATTTAATATTCCTTTCAATTATTCAAATGCCATAGTTGAAAAAACAAAACAGAGAATGCCACTGGCTGTTTAATTCTCTTTCTATTATTGTTATTAACATTTATATCTGTTTACAAGAGTTGTCAGAAGACAATAAAGCTTGCCAAAATGGGTGTAAATCTTCAAAATAGATATTTGACCTACAGCCAAGTTTTAAGGTCAAAGGACTGGTAAAAGTTTGATACTTCAGCTCAGGTTAAAATTTTTGAAAAGTAGGTCAAAAAGGTCAACATCACTAGGTCTCAAGGTACCAAATGAAGCTCTGGTTGATACATGTGTAATATCAAGCCCTAGTTTATCCCTCATTGGTTAAAAAGTTTTTGAAAATGTAGTTGGTCAAGGTCAAGGTCACTAGGTCAACAAATGAAAGCTCTGGTCATATGGAAGCTATATGTGAAATATAAAAGCTCTATCCTTCATGGTTTAAAATTTAGATTTAGCCAAGGTTAAAGGTTTTAAAAAGTCAGTCAAGAGTCAAGGTCACTTGGTCAAAAGTCAAGGTACAAAATATAGCATGTCATAAGAAATCTATATGCGAAATATCAAAGCCCTATCCCCCATAGTTTAAAAGCTATAACCAAAATAAAAGTTCTGAAAAGTAGGTCAAAGTCCAAGGTCACTAGGTCAAAAGTCAAATCAAATCAAAGCTCTTGTCATAAGGAATCTATATGTGAAATTAATCAGTTAGAAAGTTTTGCCAAAGTTTTGTCTGTGCATGCGACGCCCAGGCATCGCATTAGTTCTCCAGACTTTCTTTCCGGCAAGCAAAAAAGTACAATTTAAGATCTCAATGTCACTGAGCATCCCAATGCCCATTTGGATTATCTTTGATATGTTCTATGTACATGTACAAACGTACTGGTTTGATGTAGACTGCCGAGTCAACAAAGATTTTGATAATGAGATTACTATACAATAAATACATAAATAACTTTTATTTAGCTAGTGCTTTCAGTATGTTTCATGAAGGACAAATTAGATAAAGATAATAAAAGTCTTTCATCATTTTTTTGCATTTACTGACTGCTGTACAGAGGTACATGTGTATCTACAAACAGTGTAGTCCAAATAATGTTTCCCCCATAAAATGAGTCATATCGGGACCATCAGCATGTATTTGGATAGTAACTACGAGATAAGCAAAGCCACACTGGTCAACCTTAAGAGATATCAGAATTGAAATACTGCAAATATAATATACTTTATATCTAGGCTAGAAGGTATTATGTTCAAATCCTAAAGTTTTAATGAAATAGTGAAATAAAGTCACAAAAATGTATAAGGTTGTATTGTTAATGTAAATTTTGTTTCAATAATACCTACATATAAACTTTAATCAAGTATCAACTGATATATAAATGAACACACCTGTCATGTGACCTAGTTCTGTTGACTTACACCTGAACACTTTAATCTTCCATTGAATATTGATTGATGGCCTCCATTAAATCACAAAAGATTACAACAAACTGGCTTTATAAAAGAAATTCTCCCAAAAGTAGTTGTCAAGTTTCACCTGAATTTGGATAAATGAAAATATACTTATTACATAATAGGGATGTCTAGATTTCTATAACAGCCTACCTTTTTGCTTTGCTCTGTTTTTTGTTCCTTTTTGGTTGTCTTAGTACTAGGGGACTGCTGCTTCACCGTCTTAGTCGCAGACTGACGTGGTGATGCTTGTGGTTTGCTACTATTGTTTGTATTGGAATCCTCAGGCTCTGTTACAGTTACAACATGTCCATTTGTTTGACCTTTCTGCTGCTGAAATATGTTTAATACACTGTATAATAATTACAATATTATGTACACTACTGTAAATATAGAAGATAATAAGAGCCTTACATGTTTCATTGAGTATTTTCAGCACATTTAAGTACTACAGTAAAACCTGTCGTGAAAGTTCACATGCACCCTTCTGCCACTGAAATATGCTGTCATGACAGGTGGTATCTTAATTTTTTTTTCGAAGGATTGCTCGTCTCTCAAGACAGGTTCCACTGTACTGCATGTTTTAGTGAGTATTTTCTGCACATTTAGTACTTCTTGTTTCAATGAGTCAGGCCTTTTTCTGTCAATTTTGGGAAAATGACAATGGCAACACATTTGGGAATTTATATGTCAATTTGTGTCAAATTGGAAAAATATAAATTACACATAGAAACATGAATGTAATGCGCTATCTATTTTTAAAGTACTTCCCCATATACATTAGTTTATTTTAATTTTGGTTGTGAGAATTTTTCTCATCCAGTTGGGAAAAAAACATATATTTTGCATTGTAAAGGGGGCCAAAATTAGGCCTTGTGTATACTACAGAGAGGTCTGTGAGTATACATGTGTATATAAGCACATGCCGGTATACTAGTACTGCTTATTTTAATTAGTATTTTCCAACTGCTGTTTAGTTATTAACTGTTCCTTACCATTAGATATATTTATGATAACATAGTCTAAAAATATCTACTATTAAAAACTTTATTATACATGTGTGTGTGATATTAGTACCAAATTTTATTCAGACCAGAACTTGGCACTATAAAGCTATAGAATTTACTTAAGTCTTAAAATATCCTTTACTTTGCTTTCTTAGCAAATCAGGGCCTGGCACCTTAAACCTAAGAATTTCTAAGTCTAAATATTTTAATCAACTTTGGCAAATCCTGGCTAAGTAGAACAAGTTGAGAATATTCTGAGACTTAAGTAAATTCTCAAGTTTTTTGGTACTAGGGCCCCACACCATAAAACTTGAGAATTTACTCAAGTCTGAAAATATTCTCAACTTTGTCTGCTTAGTCAATCAGATCTCGGGATTAGCCAAAGTTGAGTAAAATATATAGACTTAAGTAGTTCTTAAGTTTTATGGTGCCAGGCCCAAGCAGGCCAAGTCGAGAATATTCTCAGATTTAAGAAATTCACAATTTTTATGGTGCCAGGCCAGATGTACATGTAGCTCATGACAAATTTGTTGTTTATCAAAGTGATATAAAAAGAAAATTAATTTATTTGGTATACTAAAGACTAATCTTTCATCTAAAGTCAAAATTTGTTTGTTTTGTAATTTTAAGATCGATTAAAGCTTTTCCTGATGAATGTGTAAATGTACATGAGAATGAAATATCTTAATAGTTTCATGGGTAAGTTTGTGATTTAAAAAAACTGATTTTTTTAACAAATGACTGAAAGGCCCATACTATTTACCTCAGTCCCCATACTTCCCCACCCCATGTACAAAACAGCTAGCCTACAGATGAAAATATCAATATTTGTTACTATAACCCAAGAGATGCAAAATACCAAATCTTCCATCTTATGTGGTTTTTACAAATTAAAAATGTTGAAAAAAATGAACGTCCTCAGGTCAAATGACAATCAACATCAACAGTTCTCAATAGGTCAAATGAGTTTGACATAAAAAAGACATGTATATTTTCCCACCAGCATGTGCCTTGAAAAAAAAAACCAAACTGAACTACAAATAAATGATGAATTCATGCACTGTTAAGTCTTTTCTTACTTACATTCTTTGAAATATAATACATACAATGATTGGAATGGTGTGAACAAGTTACAAACAGATCAAAGAATGCATGTTCATATGAAATTATAGACAAATATAAGTTGTGAGTCAACTGACTATAAGTAGGGTATATCTGTGCACAGTTATTGTTCAAAATAAGAGAAAAATTGTTATAGATATTTATTATTTTGAATTTTCACTTAGCAATTGATCTATGAAAAATAAATGCAATATTCACAGTGGAACCTCATCATAAGCCCTGCCATGAATCTTAGTCACATTATAGTTACTTCTACTCTGGCAATTGTTTGATGTGGAAATAACAGACCATTGTGGACGATACTTAAGTCACCATACTTCCCTGTAACATTGATGTGGAAATAACAGACCATTGTGGATGACACCTAAGTCCCCATACTTCCCTGTAACATTGATGTGGAAATAACAGACCAATGTGGATGATACCAAAGTCCCCATACTTCCCTGTAACACTGATGTGGAAATAACAGACCAATGTGAATGACACCAAAGTCCCCATACTTCCCTGTAACATTGATGTGGAAATAACAGACCATTGTGGATGACACCAAAGTCCCTATACTTCCCTGTAACATTGATGTGGAAATAACAGACCATTGTGGATGACACCAAAGTCCCTATACTTCCCTGTAACATTGATGTGGAAATAACAGACCATTGTGGATGACACCAAAGTCCCTATACTTCCCTGTAACATTGATGTGGAAATAACAGACCATTGTGGATGACACCAAAGTCCCCATACTTCCCTGTAACATTGATGTGGAAATAACAGACCATTGTGGATGACACCAAAGTCCCTATACTTCCCTGTAACATTGATGTGGAAATAACAGACCATTGTGGATGACACCAAAGTCCCCATACTTCCCTGTAACATTGATGTGGAAATAACAGACCATTGTGGATGACACCAAAGTCCCTATACTTCCCTGTAACATTGTGTGGAAATAACAGGCCATTGTGGATGACACGTGAAATATGTTGTAATGTACATGAAAAGGCTCTATAGAGAGTGAGTGCTTCATACTGCACTATTACATTAGTTTACAAATGATTTTTTTTTGTACTAGTAAGCAGCTACAATTTGTAGGTCAATTAGAAATTAATTTACTATGGGATTATGAAATCAACTTAACTCCAATATAAATGCAGGACAATTTGTATTCACTAATTATTCTTGAGAAACTGTCACATTTTACCCATACTTAGCCTCACTGTTTAACACTATTTATTCATGTAGCTTGTCCTGAATTACATGTACATGTATTATGAACACAGTTTTATGTATTTTTAGCATTTGTCAACATGAGCAGAAATGAAATTAGCGTATTAATTAGATATAATGTATATCATGACAATTATCACAGAAACCCATACCAAATGTGGCAACAGTTATGAACACTGAGATATTATTTTGTAAAGACATATAAATATAAAGCACAAAAATCATATATTTATTAATTTGTATTAATTACATATAGTTGCAACTGTTTTTAAGACCAGTCTCCTTCTAAGAAAGAAGAGGCCCACATGGGCCTACATGTGTATTGCTCAAAGTACCATCAACATATGTGAAAAGAAGAACAAAATGCAGGCTAAATTAAACATACAAAAAATCTGGAAATCAAACATATCTAATTTGTTGAGGGCAGTGGGTCAAAAGGTAAGGTATGCAAAAGGAGGCGCCCCTCTGTAACCTATTTTGCCCAACCATGAGTCAATTCCTGGCACACTTGGTTGAAAAACAGCCAAACTTGTTAGGAACCATGAGTATATTATCCCTGCCTGGTTTTTTCAAAACCAATCAATAGTTTCTTGAGAGGAATTTTAATATGTTGATGTACTTGCATTAGTGTATCTTTTTCCCCTTTTCATCAAAATAAATGAAAATCACTCAGTACTATTGACAAAAGAAGACAAACCTACCGGAATAGTCCAATCCCAAAATTTAACTGATAGGCCTTTATCATAAAATGTCAAATTTTACTTGAATCTATAAATACATGTATTCTTAACATGGCCCTCTTTTGTATGTCTTAAAATATGAATGTTGTCATTCCTCCTAAAAGTTCACACCAACCAGTTAAAGTGATATAAGCTGTCACAATGATTATTTTTGTCCCCGAAATATAGTTGAGAATATGATAAAATGTGTGTTCAAATACATTATAAAACACGTAAAACGTTGTAAAAGATAATCTTTTAAGTTACTTGTTTATTAGAAATTTAAGTTTTCCCGTACCTTAAAAAATCCAGCTGTATATCCGTATGCAATGACCTTTCAGATAAACTCTTTCGCCATATCAAATGTACTTTGTAATTTGGTCAGGGAATCTCGGACCTTCACGCGCTTGGGACTATGTTAAAGTTGGCTGATTTTTATGCGTTTTATATTTATTTTTAAAATGCAGGATGTGATGTTTATTGGAAAGTGCATGTATTATGTAAAATATATGCTTTTTAATGCCATTTTTAATATCTGAAGAAAATAGGATGAATATATAATAAATATATCGGGTCACTAGAAGAAATTTTCCAGATCTTTAATGTTATCCTGAATGCTGACATTGACAAGATCAAAACAATATAACTGTGAAAAGTATGCGTACCTTAAGTTTTACAATTGTGCCGCCATGTCTGGTGGAGTTGGGCTGTCCATGATCATGATCATAATGAGAGCAAGAATGATTGATGCCAAGAATGGGTCAAGATGGGACATGAGTTAAAAAATGGTCAAGATCACCCGATATACAAACGCCTGATTTAGGACAATTTGTTCAAAAATAATCGCAAAAGGTAATAAGAATAGAATGTATATTAAATGCAAATAGCACATGTTTATTGGTCATTCGGTAATCTTTGTTTGAAATGGCGGACAAAAAAAACTGACATTAACTTTGGCAAGATTGCCTGATTTAGGTATCTTTGAAATGATGATGTTCAAATATCGCTAATAAATTGCAAAATAAGTACACAATGTAATAAAATGTATATTAAAGTGTATTGCAAATCAGCACATGACACACTATTGTTCAGATTCGTGTTTTTAATCTTTGTAAAAAATTACCTAAAAGTTTAATTTCCAATGCATTTAACTAGTTTTTGCGGGAAGGAAAAAATAACCTGATGTATTACGAGTTACGTTTGGCAAGATTGTTGCATTATTTTACACTGTATATTTATTTTCATAACATAAAGTTGTAGCCATTCAGATGGTCTCTCTTGGCCATGGCCTTAGGTATATATATGGAGAGGGGGTATAGAATATCACGACAGCTCAAAAATCCATCGCTTTAGTAGATAAATTGAACAATTAAATTTCGAAGTACACAATGTTCAATAAACATTAGTTAAAAAATAGATTACTAATTAGTTTATTGACATTTAGTCTTAACCTCATGGCCAATCTTGAACACACGTGTGTTCATACTGTTACAGATTGAAGTGTTTTATAATGATCCTCAACTCTAAACTAGGAAATGACACAACATAAAACACAATCATTATCTAACTAATGAAGCATTTAATCACATTTCCGACCTTCCGAAAAACTGGCAAACTTTCCCATACTTTCGCAGGATTGCATAATGAGTTTGGAAGTTGTTAAATCTGAATGTAAGTGAATGATAAAAGTAAAATAGTAACTCAATACTACTCGCCCAAAGGGCGAGTGTTTTCATCTAACAATAAAACAAATTTTATTTCTTTAGAACCCTGTATATATAAAAACAGTATATAATATTTATTATATATAATATGATATTTATATATTTAGATATATATATCATTCATATATATATATTGAATATAAATATATCTATATATATAACATACAAACAAAATTACATGAGATATTTTTTTTCAAAAAGATTTTTTATCCTTATTTTGAGTAAAGAACTTGAACTAAACACTTTCATATGACCAAAAGATCCAAATTAATTGTATTTACATCAGGTTTCATTAACAATGTCATGTTATCATATCTGCTAAAAATCATTTACTAAAAAAGATTTTATAAGTTCAATTTTCTTAAAGTCATTACATTGATAATCAATATCCTTTGAGTTCGGGCGAGTGCTTTTATACAAATTTTTCGAACCCTGATATATATATATATATATATACATATATACATACATGAGATGGCAAAAAATAACCATCCTTATTTTGATAAAAGCACTTGACTAAATTTTCATATGACCAAAAAATCCAAATTAATTGTATTTACAAGGTTTCATTAACATGTCATGTTTAGCTAAACTCAGTCTAGTTATTTATTCAATCTTAAAGTCATTACATTGATAATCAATATCCTTTGAGTCTTAGAAACATAAATATTATTGTGATGTACCGATACTAGTATTAGTAATTTTCACTTTATATGAATAGTCACCTGAATACTGGGCAACAATTTCTGGTAACCTATAGGCATAGTAGAATCCCGTTCCAACTCAAGAACCAGGCTTATCCCTGTACAATATACATACTACCAGTACAATTTTAGGATGAAATATGTATTAAAGGTGGTATTTTTATTTAGAAAGTCATTAAAGTGAAGACAAAATGGATGACTGACACAGTGATAGCTATGTTACCATAAACCTTTGGCTCCAAAAACCAATAAGAAACACACATGAGCAGATTTATTACCTTTTTATCACTGAAGAATAATACAAGGGGCATAACTCATGCTTTTATACCGAAAGCTGGTTTATAACCATGTGTCACAAACTCTGAAATAATTCATTAACATTATATTAAAAATAAGGCTATTTAATGTGAATAACAATGTACATGTACATACACCACAGCTCTATTTTCTGCATTGTAATGTTTAAAAAACAATCATGTCTGAAAATTTATTCCTAAACACTTTCTGCCATCACAAAAAAAAAAATTGAAAAAATAAAAAAAATAAATATATAAACAAACTAAATATTCTTTATCAGAATATAATATAATCTATAAATGATAAATACAAATATAATTTGAATGTTGATGTAAGTATCCTGGATATCCTAAAGATTTAGGTGTTTTAGTGCTATCAGTATAAATTGCAAATTGCGGTGAATGTGTGTTGTTAAACTCACTATGATCACTTCATTTCTCAAAAGAACAGGGAATCATAAACAGGCTTCACTTATTCAAGTTACTTTTGGGTAGGATTATTTCCAATTAAAAGTAAACTAGAACCAGATGACAAATAGAGCCTAGCCCTATGCATAATCAACTGGATATCAGTAGACAACTCTTTCAATTACATGTATAAACATGACAGTGTTTACTCTACTGTGTTGCAGAAAGGCCAGGTTTTTGACAGTTGATCTGTGAACCTCAGCCTGTGCTATTCTATACCCTCTGGTATATTTTTTTTTTTCCAAAATGTAATTCCATAGATGTAAAGGTGAAACAGGATGTCACGAGTAAAATTTGTTAGTGTCCCAGTGAATTAACAAAACAATGCAGCATATTTTTCTTACAATGTTGTATATGGAGAGAATATTTTGGATGCAACTGTCCATATAACTTAAAGCAAATTACAATGCATTGCTGTATCAATGACATTGATCAATACCTTGTTAGAAATGTAACTTCTACAATGACATGTACAGGTTTATCTTAATCATAAAGATATATAGCTTAAGGTCGAGATATGAACTAGAGCCCAATATGACTGTGTTGCACCAAAGGGTGTCATATTTGGGTTAGAAATATGTGCCAGTCTAATGACATGTGTTCTAGATTGTGTTTATACTTCTGTGGATACACTTGGAGTCCAAGAGTCAGTTGTAAGATGAACCGAACTGTGAAAAACAAAACAGAAAACCGAACCAGGAAAAAACAAAATGGTTAAATAGTAGTCGTATACACCTCATAGGTCCTCTGAAACTAAAAATGCATGATTCTTGATTACTATTCATGTCTTGAATTTTATTTTTCTAGGTGGTTCTTTGAACTTTGACTCATCGAAGTTTTACTGTATTTCCTTAATTCTGAAGTGAGTCGCAAGTTCTTGTTTCTCAACCACAGGTTTATTACGCATGGATTACACATTACAAAGTTATCTTGTTATTTACACCACAATTTTGGTTAAAAAATTTACCTTTGGTAGTACTGGACTTTAGCAAATTAATTAAATATATATACATGTACAATGCTGTTGGCCTATTCTGCAACCAAAAGCTCTAATTGATATATCAATATATTATCATATTTGAAAATCAAATTGTTATTGTTTACACATGTGCAATCATCTTTCAGCAATCAGTTCATACACATTTTATTACTGTGCATGCTGAATCAACAATAAAATCATAGTTTAAACCCTGAAAACCATGTTTCCTCAACCTTATTAAAGTCGTTTAATTCTGTTCACTTCTTCTATTATACATTATAATATTTGTTATAATGAGCAAACATGACTTTGAAAACATCTTAAATGTAGGTTATCATCAGAGATCCAAAGTGGAAAGTGTATAAATTGTTTCAAGAGAGTGTTCCTGCTTAATTTGACAAAATACATAAACACCCATTTGTCTCTTGAAATTTTAGCAAAATTGCATCTTAAATCGATTGCTGAGAATTTTGCCATGTTTACCAAATAATACATATTCACCAAAAAATAATTAAAAAAAACATGATAATAACAATTTTGGCTTAATAATTTTCTAAAATATTTTTTTAATATGTCATAGTGCTAAATACTATTTTGAAACAAGCTTTAGTGCCTTCGGACGACTCAGGCTGTATCTGAAACCCTGTGCAGCAGCAGACCCTCTCTTAAATCATGTCCATTCCCTATAAATATTCACCGGTGACCATATAATTGCACCACAGTAATGAAGATATGCATTGTTAGGTTAACTGGAACCAAATATCAGACATTTTGAAATAAAAAAAAATTACTGTTCAACCAGACCGGTGAATAAAGGAATTTCACTGGTCAAAATTTTTTTTTACTGGTCTGTATATATACACAATTGATTTGAAATGGAAAATTACTGGTCATTTGGACCAGTTATCAGATAAATCTCACTGGACTTTTGTAAAATGTACTGGTTTTTTGGTAAGATTGGATGAATTTCAAAAACTGAAATATATAATGTTCATTACATAAAGGTCACAACGGTTGGGTTTTACATATTGCTGGTATACACAGTGAATTGAGCATGAAGTAGAGTGCAATATTAGACAACATAGCAGTAGTTAAATTAATTAAAAACTTATATTTAATAACAAATTCAGTGTGATTCTGACTACAGTTAAATCACAATTTATTAATAACAATTTGCTATATTTCTTGAATATCCAAACCACCTATACACTGAAAATACTAATTAATAAGCTGTGCAACATGCGATTAGCTCTTTCAATGCAGCCACGTAAAGTTAAAAGCACCAGTTTGACCAGGTGATATCTGATGGATATGTTATAATTAATATTACATTGTGCAGTAAACTCGGATTGACAATACATTTAATGTACATATTAACTGAAATACAATTCTAGCAAGCATTGCACTACGGTATTATTTCAATACCTTCTGTTTCCTAATGCGCTTTCTCTTGTTGTCTTCGTCGAAGTTAAAACTAGGTGGCTGTCCAGGTGTTTTGAAGCCGAATGCAAAAACAAGAAATGCGCAAATTAAAACACCGACCACCGGCACAGCCACATGTGCAGACGCAAATTCTGTGAGCTCCATCGGTATGACACCTAAAAAGAACAATCCGAACGATAAAATTGCTACAATATGGTCACAAACAGCATGAGCGTAATCTTCTCCCTTCCATATACACGTATCACGGACTGATGCTGACGTCGCTTGTGTGAAACGTCATCATTTTGTGTGTACTAATAAAATCGGATTCACAAATCATCGCCATTCTGTTACCGATTTTTTTTTCCAGAACGACATTTTTAATGACAACAACAGAGGGTTTTGAAACGAAATAAAAGATAAACAAATAAATGGGGGATTTTTTTTTCCACTTTCAGTGACGTCATCTAATGTTTTCCAATATGGCGTTTGTTTGTTGGCCTGACTTCCTGTTCATCAAAATTTAGTTTCCAAATAATGAAGAAATCTAAACTGAAAGTTTAAAAATAGAAATAACTTTCGGGTTGGGTATGTCTGAGGATTTAATATTATGTTTTTTATATACTTATTTATGGTTACTGGAAACTAATGATGGTTTGTTTGTGTATTTGCCTCACATCCTCTTGTCATTCAATGATTCATGGTCATGACGAATAAAACTAGCATGTTATTGTGTAATTGTGTCATACTAAATCTGGTGATTTCTAGCCTTATAGTCACCTTGGAAATGAAGCTATTAACGTTTAACTGAAAAAAACCCACAGGAACTCATAAATCCTGGACAGGGTGTTGTACGGGTCAGTGTAAGAACCAAAAAGATGGTTATAAATAATATATAGCCATTATAGGTAAACCTATGCCATGGAGAGGGCGAAGGCATTCATCAACAGTTTTACATGTTCAGTTAATCCCTTTGGGGACTCCATCATATTGCCCCCTGTCGGGGGCAACACGACAGAATCACCAAAGGGATTAACATTCAGTGTTTTTATCACGTAAATCACTAAATGTCCCGGTCATTCACTCATTGTTTTAAATAAAATATTGAGTGGCTGACTGTTTCTTTGGTGCTAAAACTAAAATAAAATCTATGTTGTATTTATTTGTCATGAATTAAATGCACAAACATGTTTTATGCTATATATTTTTCTGTATCCCAGCGTATCCATCATTTCGTGCAGTTCACATTACCAGAATAATAGAGGCGCCTCTTGATCGGGTTAGATGTACAACCCTAGTCGTTATGGCCTAGTTTTGGTCTACGAAACGTTTCTTAGTGTGGTGGTTTATTACTTTGTTCGCAATGCGCTTTTAAGTAATGACTTTGCATTTCCGACATTTTGTTTATCTCACGCACAAATTCACAATATGATCAAACTTGTTACCATTAGTAGTATGGGTCCCCGGATGAAGTAGGTATAAAAAATGTGAGCTTCTCTACATATATGAGGGCTTCGCCCTCTATTACCTATTTTCACAATAATTTGTAAAAGAAAGCTTTGATAGTAGTACATCATTCTGTACATGTACATCTGCAAATGTTCAGCAATTTGTAATGTGATATATTACTCTATGACAGTCAGAATGTCCATACATAATATTACATCTTTATGTGTATAACAATAAAATGTCTTTCATGTACCACATGATAATTGATTGTGGCTATATATACATGTCTCCTAATGTCCCGGAAAATCAACCTCCTAAAACATGTCCCTCTGGGACACTAATTTTCCTGTGAAATTTGCTTCTGTCACAGATTCCAACTGTTCCGCATGTCCACATGAAGTCTTAAAGTCCTCATAATTACATGTACTAATTAGTGAATGTCCGATTATCACCTGGTTGACATGTTTACAGGTAAATAGCCTATGGGCATATTAATTAATGAGGGGGCTAATGATTTTATAACGTCGTCTACTCCACTGATTGGCAGTTAATTGGTGATAAGAATATGCTTAGTAATGTATGTCATGTGACATACGCTTGGGTCATTGAGGATTAGAAGCATGATATTAGCCACCAGAAATAGTTATTTCAACATCTTTTGGTCTCATAAGATATTGTAATGTACTTCAACAACAACAACAACAAAACCAAAAACTGTCACAAAGCATATGTAATGGCAGACATACTTTCGGAAGTATTAAAAACGGAACCGGACTGGACTGGTATTTCAATTATTGAAATTTATTATTTTTTTTTTTAATCATAAAACAAGTTGTTATGTATTATTCAATTGGTATGTGTATAAACTTGCAGAATTCATGCAATATATATTAAAAAGGCATGCAGTTGGCTAAAACAAGGAAAACATTCAGAAGTTATAAAAACTTAAATTAAAAATCTCCAGCTAAAAAATAAAAAATCTCCAGTCGTGGCATAGCAGTTGAACTGATTTCTGTCAAATGTATTCCTTAATAAGTACACATGTAAAAAGACTGGCTCAGAAGACTCAACAGTGATATTATACATGGTCCTGGCATAATGTCATGTAAATTTAACATTTCAGAGACACACTGCCAGTTCCAAAAAGTGTAAAATCACTGCAAAAAAAGCTTGCAACATGTGAAATAAAGAATTGAAAACAATTTTGTATTTATTTAACACCTGAAAAGTGAATTTAAAAGTGTCCCAGAATTTTGCGATATTTCAATAATTTGTCCCAGAAAAATGTCATTTGTCCTGGAAAAAATCCCAGAATGACCTCAGAAAAATGTGGCATGTATGGCTATAGGCATGATGAATGTGTCAGTTATGTGTAGACATATTTCGTGTTGAATCTAGAGCAACACAGCATGGTGCCACGCCATGCCTTTTTTCCAGTGCTGTGCTCGTAGTCATGCTGGCAATCACCAATAGCCACCCCCCCCCCAAAAAATGGCGAAATTGCCTAATGACTTAAATATTCTATTTGCAAAACCTTCTTCCCTATCGTTTATTCCTTAATCTGTTAATTGCCCAAGTTACTGTGTCAAGTCTATGTTTATTTCACAGTTGATTTTAAATAGCCTCAGGTAATCACCTGAGATAGGGTACTCAAACGACTGTACTGCAGTAGGCCTATATTTATAGGGAATATCAGCGAACTCGCTGAATTTAAGCTGTTTTCAAATGGCTAGAAAATTTAATGTGTATGTAAAATGTTTGTAAAAAAAATATAAATGTACATGCAAGTAAAACGATGTCTTGTTACAAAATATCCCATTAAAGAAAGTTCTGTGCTGCTACGTTACAGAATTCATCATTTCAAGCATGCTCCATTTCGCACGTGGGGAAAATGGCTTGTGTCTACGGACAGCATCTGGATTTTAAACCGATTCAAAGTACTTAAAATAAGATAGGATATAGTTTTTTAGACTATCTCATGGCCCGGTCACTGTGCTGCCCTACCCTATAGTAAGCTGATATCAGCATAAATAATTACTAATCCCCATTGTTGCTAGTAAAAAGTAAACATACAGAGATAAGACAAAAGTATTCAGACACTATCATTTTTATTGTATATTTCATAAAAAGCCACATCAATAGAATTTTCACTGTTAAACAAAGAATTAAACCCAGTTTCATTATATATTTTTATTTTTAATTTCTAATTGAGAAATTAAAAGATTTATTTATGTAAAAAGAAAAATTTTATTTTGTGATGACAACTACCTATGTGGTTAAGTAAAATTATGATGTTGAATTTTTACTTTGTTTAAGTTGTCAAATCTTTGAAATAACAAATTAGAAAATTACATCCAAATAATCAATGAAACTTGGAAACATTCTCTGTTTAATGATGAAAATCCCATTGCAATGTGATAACAAATGGCTTCACAATATTTTTTTGAAAAAATGGTTTTATATGAAATAATGAGTAAAAAATTATTATTGAATCTGAATACTTTGTCCCATCTCTGTACATTTTTTCAATAATCAAGACTACAGTATTGATATGTAATGCAATGCTTTGAAAGCAAGCGCAGCTCTGTGTTTTACAAATACAGAAAATAGCATTCATCGGGCATCTATCTGGTTTAACAAGAGCAACACCTGTCTCACAAAATGACTTCACATGCAGTGTTCCTAGACACACAAAAACCTGCGTGAATCATACATTTTCATTTTAAAACATGCACAAAACATCAGCACAGTGCAATAAAGATAGGCAATATTCTGAATAATTTAACGTATCTTATTTAAGATGTTATCTTTCCCCCCTAAATTTAAATATCCCACAGAAAATATTATTTATTTATTTTCCCACCCCCGTACCCCCCAATATATATACATTAATTTGAGTATTTTATCTGTAGGTTCACATTATTACCGATTTATGTTTTACATCTTCCCGATCATACAATATAAGCAATTTCCGGTCCCTTTTTCTATAATTTCATTATTAAATGCAGTTTAATTTCTCCCCATGTTGTTCCCTAACTTAATTTAATCTTCTTCCCACTAATTTTTTTTTCAAAGAGTGCTTTTGTTTATCATTTTTGCTTAAGGTTTGTAATAAATTACGTCTAATATTTTGAATTACTCCCCCATTCTAACGAATTCTCCTAGTCATCAAGTATGATCTTTTATTCCATAAATCCATTGATTTATTCCAATTTGATTCCCTGTATTGTAATAAAATTTTAGATTCGATTAAGATATATTCTCATCGCGTTAAAATCTCTTGGGGGTGATATGTATAAAGTTTTTATTGTTCCCCCCCATAAATGCTTTCCGGTTCCTTTTTGCAAAGTATCGCATAATTGCGAATCTCTACATAATGTACAATACAGTATTTTATGTATATACAAATATTTTTAATTACTTAGTTTTATAATTTTCCCAATTATATAATTTTAAGTTTCATTATTACTAGATTATATTTTTACGACATCTATTTTTTCCCATTTTTTGTATTTTAAAAAGTCTTTTATTTTTCCCCCCCATGTTAGAGGATCACTAAGTTAATAAATTAGTATAATGATTAATCTGCATTTATAAAGTCATATTCCCCCCCCGATTATAGTTATGTACTTTAATGACCTCTAGATCATTCAATAGAATCATTTATTTTCCATAAGTTGTCTCATATTTGCATTGATTATTAATTCCCCCCCGAATTAATGTTGTTATCTAAGAGTCCATTTATTGTTCTGCTCTTTATAATATATATTCGTTTTTTTTAAATTTTTTACATTTATAGGTGTGATAATATTTAATTCTTTATATATACACCTGATCTTATTTTATATTTTCTGAACGATAGATTAATTTTCTTTTTTCTTTTATTAGCTGTTTCATTGAAATTTTAAATTATTGGAATTATGCTATAGTTAAAAATAATTTGTAATATTTTTATATGCAAGTATTTTCCTTGTGAGAATTTAAGTATATATCTATTATTCCACTTATAAACTTGTTATTGAATATTAATATATTTTCCCCCAATCATTTATTTGAGGAAACCCATATATATGGTGAGAAAATTCAATCATTTGATTTGTAATCATATAAATTTTTGATTTAATATTAAATACATAATATGGATTTCGATTTTGTAAAATATATATTAAATTAGTCTATCAAGAATTAAATATTATTCAGTGGTCCAAAAGTTATTAGAATATTTATTTCAATATTTTTATTATCATTATATATATATATATGTGATTTTCCATGAATTGTATTTTACATATTCAATAAGTGTTTTTTATTTATATCCCATTCCCTATTCCAATGATTTATTCCTTTTTTAAATTAAGTTTCTCTATACTTTTTTTTACATTTAATCTTAGTATTGTTCGATTACAATAGCTTTATATGAATACTATCTTAGTTCCGCTTATTGGTATAATATCTATAGATCTGTAAGTTTTATTAAGTTATATGTTCTTCCATATATTATATGTTTATATATGTAATTAATTCCCCCAGTTTTAAATTAAGATTATTCTTTTTATTATGTTTGAATAAAGAAAATTAATACATAATTCCCCCCCCCCTTAAAAAAACGTCGTTAATATTCCCATTTCCCTTGCATAAGTAATGTTACATTATTGCAATGCCATTTCTGATCGCATTTCAATAGAATTTTCACTGTTAAACAAAGAATTAAACCCAGTTTCATTATATATTTTTATTTTTGTTGAGATGAGTAATATAAAACTTTATTTTTTTTGGCTTTTGATTTAATTCTATATATGTGTACCCCTGGCATGTATCCTTGTACCCCTATTTTTGCTACCTATGGGTACAAATACTCCTATTTTGGGAACACAGCACAGTTTAATTGTGACATCAAATATTCATAACTTAGGCAAAAATATGACCAGAAAAAATTCTCCTAAATGTTTGATTTGAATCTGTTTTTGTGAAGAGTAACTAGTGAAGCATCAGGTAATGGTTGATGATTTAAATTGACATTTAAATCTTGACAAATGTTTTTGGATCATATACTTATGTACAGTCCATTTTCTACCTCCTTACCATAAAGAGATGGCTACGCTCTGCATGCAGAGGTTTTAATTTATACTTATCCATTTACATTATTTATAATTTGAAGGTAAAAAACCTCTGTGTGCAACTGTTTACATATGCAGATGTAGGCTGAAATTCTGCGTTGATTTTAAGTTACATGTTTCTTGGTATTTAAACCGATTTTACCCCCAAAAAGTGACTTAAAATCAAGGCAGAAGTCCTGCCTTCAGGTAATGCTGTTGTCAGATGATGTTCTGAATAAGCCCAGTTAAAGAAAAAAACATTTTTTTGTGTTTGTATGAAGTCTGTTTAATCTCTACTACATGTATAGTACTACTATAACTTAAAATTACATGTAGTAAATAATCATGCGGATAGTATTTTGCAGAAATTGAAAAGGATGCATATTGAACCCCTTTTTGTTGTTGTAATTTCAGGAGTTTGGGGGGTTTAGAAGATAACATGGGTGGTGAAAATTCACAGGGAGAGGAAAATAATGCTAATTTACATACAGCTTTTAAACGTTTGAAAGTGGATTCAAACAAATTCAAAAGGTAAGAACTGATTATTTAATCATATGAAAGATCAGTAGATGATATTTACAATGTACGGGTAGTTTAATCATGGATTACCACATGATGAACAACGAGGGTGGTGCAGATGATTTGGGTGGAGACCACAATGCATATAAAACATGAATATAAGATTGATGATTATCAGCAACAATAACAAGAGTTATCATCAAAAACTCCAGAGTTTATTTTAAAAAAGAAAAAACAACACTATTGAAACTGAACATTTAAGGATGGTGAAAAAAAAGTAATAAAGCAGAACAGGGCTTATCTTGTACTCTGGGAAAATAGTGAGCCAAAAAAATTAGTCAACCGAGAAATGATATAGTGGTGGCCCATATATTTTGGACAAATGTTTACTGTAAAAAATAAAGAAAATACATAAGGATGGACCAATAATTTACTATTTCTATTCCTCAATTAGTCTTTCCCTGCACATTGCTCTAAAGACACCTGCTTCTGGTCCTTATTCCTCCTCATACAGAATACTGATTGTGTAAATATTGTTCTTATAAAGATTCAGTTAATCTGTCCCAATTCATTCCTTGAATATAAAAATTGTTGAATATTTTGTTGTCTTAGTAAATCTGCAAATAAGAAGTACAAAGTAAATGTCTATAAATATGCAAACTAAATGCATACTTTTGTATGTAAATATCTACCTGTACTTAATTTCTTTAATGTTTTCATTTCTTTAGTTGTGACACTACTGTTAAACTAGCAGAAAATTGTGATTTGGATGCACTTGAAGCATTGTGGACAAATTTGTAAGTTTCTCTCTCTCTCTCTCTCTCTCTCTCTCTCTCTCTCTCTCTCTCTCTCTCTCTCTCTCTCTCTCTCTCTCTCTCTCTCTCTCTCTCTCTCTCTCTCTCTCTCTCTCTCTCTCTCTCTCTCTCTCTCTCCTCTCTCTCTCTCCTCTCTCTCTCTCTCTCTCTCTCTCTCTCTCTCTCTCTCTCTCTCTCTCTCTCTCTCTCTCTCTCTCTCTCTCTCTCTCTCTCTCTCTCTCTATCTGCATTAGTCTATTTGACTGGTTTCATTCTTTTTTTAAAGCTATACACATTTATATGTGAAAATGACTTCTGGAATTTTGTTCTGTATTTCAGTACAATAGCTTTTTAAATGCTTGAATTCCAGATATCATTTTAATTTGTGAAAATTTCATTTTGTAAGAGCTTCTTGAGGGTAAGGAAAACATGAATTGAGAATTTCGTGATACTTGTACCAAAACTGCCCAAAATAGCAAAAATTTTATGAAATCTTCTTTTACAAAAACTGAAACAGATGGTTCAAATGAGTGTAAAGTCCTCTACCAAAATATTAAAATGTGAACAGGGGTTCATTCCTCTCATATATGGATAATATACTTTGTCTTAGAAAATTTGTCCTACTTACATGCATCATAAAGAAAAAATTAGAAATTTTAGACAGAACACAAAACCATCTTAGAAAATTCTGAAATGTACAAAAATGTAGGAGCAGGGGTTCAGTTGCTAGGAGAGGGGGATATGACCATATTAGTTATAATATACTTGGTCATATAAAACCTATGAACTGTAAAGAAAAACTAAATGGTAATTACATATTTATGAAGTGAACAAATCCCTCTTCTGAATTTTATAGCCCAAAAGGCTTGATCTCAGTCTGTGGATATAGTGATACAGTGGAACATTTTTGAGAGACCACTCCATCCGCCACTCAGCTGTGGTCTCTCAAGACAGGTAGTTCCTTAAAAGATGTTTTGTTTAAAGGATTATGTAACTGAGTATGAGCTCTGAATGAGATCTCTCAGGAAAGGTTTCACTGCAATATACTTAGTGTCAGAAAATCATCTTCTTTACATCTATAAATTGTAAAAAAAAAAATGAAATTAATATTTAGTAAGAGCATAAATAACTCGATCAAAATTGTGAATTTGGTATAGGGTGGGGCCAATAAAGCAATCGAGTGATTACAAACTTAATATTCTTAGAAAATCACTTTATTTACTCCCATGTGTTGTAAATCTGAAAATTCATGTGTACAAGGGTCAGGATTGAGCCTCTAGGATTGATAGCCTCTAGGATTAAGGCCATTTGGCTTATCGGGATACCATATTTAAATCTGTAAGTAAGTGGAGGCTGAACATAATGTCGAGCTTTTTTCAAAAAGATTGCTAAATTACAGCAGAGTTTCTTCTTATTGTGAACAGATAACAGCTGTATTAATTTGCGAAGGTTTTATGCCAATAACTTCGAACTGTTTATAAAAAGGACAAACTAAAAAATGAAATGATACTCATCTTCTACCTGGTTCTACAATTATGACAGATTCTTTCTGACCTTGGTGTGTTATTGTATCTACCTTTTTCAATTAATAAAATGTGGCACATAGATTGGGTAATGATTTCGTAAGTAAAAATTGTAGGTAGAAATAAATACCAAACTGACATTTAGTTACAGTATTCATTTCTTGTATTATTCCGAAAAAGTAGAAACAGTTTTTTTGTTCTCTACATACTGATGAGCCATACATAGCCAAATCCCAGATAAAAACATATTACTGCATTGCACAATTGTTACTATAAATGATTTTTAACCAATATTTTCCATAGCGAATTCCCAAGCTCAGCATATATCATAAAATTCGGAGTACTCTTTTTAACTCCTAAAATATGTTTACAAAAAATATAAATGATTTGCTGGGTAGAAACCCCATATTTCACTCCCATAATTTAATATACTGACACATATATCAAAAACTTTTGTTTACAAGTTTTTTCAATATATTATACATACATTTTTTTACCCTGACAGTTTGTAGTAAAACCTAAATAATTAAAGCTGTCATTCCATTGTAATACCATACTAAATTTTTACATACCTTAAATCCTTTTCGATTTGTTTTATGAGTCATATAAAGTTATCTTTTGTTTGTAAACAGTATCATCTGCATACATCAACAAAAACAGAGAGATATCCTTCAAATTTACCATTTTCAAAATCATTGATGTAGAGGGAGAAGAGAAAGGGAGATAATCCCTCTCCCTGGACCTAACACAGGTTTGTATAATACTATACATTGACTTAATAATACTATTCATTTTCCCACAGATACCACTTCGTGCTAACTTATAAAATAGTTTTTGTGTCTGTTAACACTATCAAAAGCTTTGCGATAGTCAACAGTATAAAAAAAAAAATTTTCTTTTTATTGACCAACATTTTATTAATAATACCATTCAATTTGCCAAAACCAGGTCTAAATCCAAACTGTGTATCAGATATTACACTATTACACTCTGACCACTTCAACAATCTTTCATTTAAAACAGAAGTAAATAATTTTGACAAACAACTGACTAGTGTTATCCCCCTATAATTATTTGTGTCATTTACATCACCTTTTTTGAAAATAGGTATAACAATACCTTGTGACCAACAAGATGGAAAAATTCCACCATCAAAAATAACATTAAACAATCTTGTCAAAAAGGGAACAAATATGTCCTTAAAATTTACAAAGTATTCATTCAATAAATTGGAAATCCTTTAAAATCACGAAAATCGGAGACTTCCGTCTAAATAGGCGAAAAAAATGCCTAGGATTACTTTTTCTCAAGAAATTTAACCTATTGCCTTCCATTCTAATATATTTCCTTCTAACTTGTGTTGTTAACCAGTTCAAGTCTATTTTGACTATTACGTTCTTTGTTAAAAGATTTAAGGGAGCTTAAGTATATATTATACAACGTTTTACATTGGTCAAACCATGGCTTGTCTTCACTGGCATCTATAGAGCTCTCAGTATTAACAATGTTATCTATGATACTGTTTAGGTCCCCCTCCCTCATATTCAATTCATGCTTAACCCGATCAACATTGCACCTCTGGCAACATTGCTATTTTTAAAAAATTGTGAACATCACTAACAAACATATCAACACTTTTTATAGTATTCATACAAAATTCTACTGGGGCGTTTTTGTTGCACACCCGCATACCCGTAGATTTACATAAATCCAGTAACTTTCTTCCGAATGTATTAACAAGCTTGTCTTCGGAAACCCTTTGTGTTACGTTTGCATCACAATCATAGTTAAATACATTAGACAATCTATCCAACAGTGGCTTAGCCACACTATCCGATTCAATAAAATCGCACTTTTCCTTTTTCCCCGATTCTTTAGTCATATCATTAATTATACACTCAAAAACATTACAAAATGAATAGTCTGTTCAACCCCCCTTCGCCCCTATTCCCGAGCTTGAGGCGGCTTGTAAATAATGTTATCAATGTATAGTTTATTGTACACTAATCTTGTCCTGTGTCCCTCTCGCCTTTTTTCCTTCATAATGCGAATTAATTCTCTCCTCTGTTCATTGACTTCTGGTGGGTATTGTTCATTAATGTAATAGTTAGTTCCCTTTAGCTCTTTCGACCTCATTTTAACGTCCTGTCATTGTTTAGCCCCCCAAAAACACGTCCACTCTGACTGAAATTTTCCATCACTTGGTCAAAGGTCATCAACACTTTTGATGATCTAACATGCCTATTTTCTCAAAACTCTCCCCTTTTTGTAATTTTACGCATTCATATTTGAAAGTTTAAGGGAGTAATTTAGATATTAAGTTTCAAGGTCTTGGGTCAAAGATAAAAAATCATTGACACTTACAAAGGCCTGAAATGTGGATTTTGTGAAAACTTGTCAACTTTTTAGGTCAGCTTTGCTTGTAGTGATCTTTTGCTATCACTTTTTGTCTGCCATAATATATGTCTGTTGTACATCCTTGTAAAATATATATACGTCTTCAGACCAAAAATTATAAATATTGTAAGTTTCTCGTCATTGTTTAGTTTTCCATCCAGTGTCGTTTTGCCTCAGGTGACCATTAAGGTTATTTGGGCTACTTGTATGAATTATCGGGACTCATTATTTGCTGTTAAGCATAACCTTTACTGAAGTAAATTTTAAACAAAAATGCATTTCTTGTTAATTTTGTTGCTTTGGATATTGAATCAAGTATGACCAAACTCTAGAAATTAGATACACTTATCTTACGTATGATTCAAAGTAAATCCAAATATAGAAAGACATATAAAAGTTAATATGTATTGTAATGTATAGACCACAGTGACCACCCAAGATAGTCCCAAAGGAATTATTGTAGTATTTATAGACAGGGACAAATCTTCTTTTACCATTCCATTGACTATTTAGTTTATTGGCTAGACTGCAAAGAAATTATCAATCATGAAAATATATACCTGTCTGCGTCAACAATTTGCTTTTAGAGAAATATAGTGCTTTACAATTTGGCCAAACTGCTTTTTGAAGATTCTTGTATTATATTATATATAACATATGTATAAGTTTTATCATTTTTTCAGAGACAAAGATAAAGATCAACCAATCAAACATTCTACTACTTCAAAGTTGGCTGTTAATAACAGAAAAAAGGTATCAAGTAGGATGGAACCTTATCCACAGGAATTTATATTTTCTATGCAAAAAATGACTTTTCTTCAGGAAGAGTGTAAAAATAAACATTGTCATTGTTCAAATCCACAGCCAACTGTTGAGAATCGCGCTAAATATAACTATGCCAAGGCAGCAAGTTCCAGTTTATCTGGATCACCAAGACGACTCATTAGAGAGGCTCGTTTGAAACTACATCACTCAGAGAAAGACAGAAAGCATATTATCCGTGCTGCCAAACTGAAACTAATCAAACAGGAGAGAAATAATGATTGTAACCAAAATTACCCAAGGTCTGCCAAACTCTTGACTTGTGTCAACATCTCTAGTCAGAAAAGCAAGAATAATAATACAGTATTTGGTTCAGATTGCAAGAATCAGTTCAAAGATTTTTCTAGTTTTTCTCCAGGTAAAGTATCTACAATGCCTGTGCAAAAACACTTCACAGGCATTCGACAGAAATCTAAAATACATATCTATCGTCATCATCACAGAACAAAAACAGAACCTGTGGTGAGACACGGCAAAGTTTGCCAACATGGTTCTAGTGCTAAGCATGATCACGAGAGAGATACTGATCCAATGCTCAGGAAAACTTGTTCCCAGGAAGCACGACTGGATGATATGACTGTCAATGAACTGGCTTGTTACTTTGAAGATTTTGTTCACATACCTAAAAAAATGTCAACAATGGCAGAGATGATGTACACATGATGACATTATATCTGATATTGAAATATGGTCCATGTCCATTTCTTCTTCTGTTCTTCTTTCAATCTAAGTTTTATGTTGCTGTGTCAGCAAATTTTGTTTTCTTATTATGATAAGTCAAAACACTAGTATGCAATTTAGAGGAAATTCTGTATAAGATATAAGGTAACTAGATCCATTATTGCGGTGCGTTTTTAAATTCTTTTGCAGTTATTAATTATTGTTATTGTAATCTTGTGCCTAAGATTAAAGTATAGGTTGTAAGGGATACTAGTATATGTACTCAGATTGAAAAATCCTGAAAATGATTTACACTGACCCATGTTTGTAGGAGTTATGATACAAGATGAACTACATTTAATACCAGTGTAGTACATATGTTGGTATCTCATAGATGGGATTGAAAGGCATCTAATCCTTAAAATGATGTATGAAGTACATACAAAATGCTTTATTAAGATGTTACAACGAGATAAGTGTATTCATTTGCAGGTTAACATTTTCAAATGTATGAAATGCGTTGGTTGTTGGAAAAGAAGATTTCAGATTGAGGAAAGATTCATATGTGAAAAACAAATAAGTCCATTAACACCCAACAAATTTTACCAGCATATCACATGGTTTGCTCTCATTTCTTCAACCAGCTTGTTAATTCTCGCTCTTCATTTATTTTTCTGATATTCACGCTCAAATGATTTTCTTTAATTGAATTCTATTTTGACTTGAAGATACTGCTTCTGTTAACCATCTCATCAATTTCTAATTTTACCTAATGCAATTCAAGAAGTTGTATTTTATCATTAACCTATAAATAATGTTGATCCATAAAGTCATAAGTATGATGAGTTTACAAAACCTTTTGTCTAAAGATTTCACCTGCATACTGGATATGCACTTGGATTAATCAAATGTTAAGACATGCTATTTTTTCTTTTGGAGAAATAAGTGATAAAACTGAGATAAAATTTAAAATTTGTTCTTGAGCAACATTTTATTTGAGTTTTCTTGCAAGTAAAGCTTAATTTTTGTATTATCATTATGTTTTGTGTATGTGTATATATTTCAATACTTGGGAGGATCATGAAGTTTGTTGTTCTTATCTTTTTTTCAGATTATCAATTATTTAGTTTCATAACTAAATATTATTCAGAGGAAATGTGTATTAAATGTATGTTTATTATTTATTGATTAAATGCATTTTGAAAGTGACTTAAATCATGTTTTTACAATTTCCTTGAGCAAAGTTGATGAAAGTTATGATGTGCAAAGATCAGAATAAAAGGCTGATAAAAGTAAAAGGTCACAATCAAACCAGCATCACAATATTTGTAATCAGAAGGATCCGCCAAGTATTTCTGATCAAATGGTGAAGATAAGGAGTCATAATTAGAACCTATGCTAAGGAATCATGCAAAACATAATGCAAGAAGATTTATCTTTCTTGGGTGATATTCTGGGCTCATGAATTTCGCAATTTTGAAAGAGAGAAATACTCATATACACTAAATTTGCTTGCTTGATTTCTGGTACTTGGAGTGAAATATTGGTATTTTAATTTTTGGTATTTTTGGTAGTTTGTTTCTTACCATAAATGCAAGCTCCCTTTCGATTTTGATTCAATTATGATTTTTCCGTTGCTGACTTATGGTCCTTGGAAATATGTAAATATTTGAAAAATAACAGTTTTTCAGTTTTTAATGCTTCAACATAATGAGTTGATATTTGGTTGTGTCTAAATGATTTACAGATCAAGTTCAAATTTGGTTCCAGTCAGATGATTTAGGAGTTATAGTCCCTTGACTTAGTAAATTTTTTTTAAAATATCCCATTCTGCACCTTTTCTTTGCAATGCCTCTACATATTGATTTGATATTTGTGTAGAAAGTGGCACTAATGAAGTCTTTTTCTCTGATCACAAGTCAATATGGATATCATTGTTGTAAGAATAAAAGTTTGTGACATAGAATTTATACCTCAGTATATTTATATCTCTAGTATGCCGTATGAATTACCCCCCAATTGAGGTTTGATAATTAAAAAAAGTGTAGGTCACCATAGTTTAAATCAAAGATTCTTCCTTGTGATTTGAATAAACAAACCAAATGGATTTATAATTTTCTGTTAATTAAACTGTTGAAAGAAATTTTACGATGCATGCAGATTGGAGATGCTGACTGATTTTATGTTGAAAACTGATCATGTAACATGGTATTAAAAGTCTCATATTTCATTTCAAATTTATTTGAAAAGACCTCAAGGTAGATGGGCGTATAATGTGCTCTGAAAGCGCAGCTCTTTATTATATGATAAACACATCTTCACTAAATTTTGTTCAGGGCCAAATCACTTGACCCTTTGATCATAAAGACACTTCAACACTTATAACTCTGATTTGTGTTCAATAAACCAATGTGTGCTCATTCAATTTCAAATCTCTTCAGACCTACACACTGTCAGTAAGTTGTCATACAACACACGATGACAGTTGATCTTTGTCAGCCACTTTACACATTTTCAGTTTGAACTACAAGTTATACATATAAATATGCATATTTTAAAAATTGTCAGTGTTCCGTATGAAAGCCTATTATAGTAAAAAATACAACCACCAACAAAAATTTCTTCTGCACTAGCGCTTTCACTTGTGTTCAGATCTTCAGGTGCATTCCAAATGAGTACAACAATCCATGACGTCGCGTAATGTGACTAGTAACATAAACAATAATTATTAGGTAAAACGTTAATTATTGTTATCATTTATGTCACTTGTCATTTCTATATTTCTAACGAGTCGTCAGAAGACAACAAAGCTAACTGAAAATGTGTGTAAATTTTCAAAATAGGTTTTTGGCCAACAGCTGTCAGGTTTTAAGGTAAAAGTATGGTAGATAATTTGATTCCTTCAGCTCAGTTTAAAGTTTTTGAAAAGTATTGTAGGTCAAAAGTCAAGGTACCAAATGAAAGCGGTGGTGATAAGGAATGTATATGTGAAATATCAAAGCCTTGTTCTTGCAGTTAAAAAGACAATGACAACCCCTGCAAGATAAAAACCATCCAATTCAAATGTATTCATTTACATAACAAATTAACAAAAAGAGCAATGTTCAATAAATATTTATTCCATGCATCCCACTTTGGAGATCAATATTACAATTTTACATGTCAACAATTTCTCAAGTCTTCATAACTTCAATGACATGCTGAAAATAACAGTATGCATCATTGACAACGTACATAGATCATGGTTATTATCCGTACATGTAAACAAGACATTCAATACAAATTCTTTAAAAGCAACGTTTCATTCAACATTTTCTCTCAATACCATTCAACTCATCATCTCCAATAACTAAATCTATACTGTGTAAATCTACTTGATAACCTGAATTTGCTGACATTTTTTTCTTACAAGCAATGGAAAATGGGTCAGAATGCAGTTAAAGGACCTGTAATGGGCATCTTAAAGGATCAAAGGTACAGTTCCCTAACAAATGAACTGTCCATTCAGTTTGCCATTGCTATCAGATAAATAATTTCCTAAATAAAATTTGTTACCTTTCCTAAGTAATTTGTGATTTGTCAGTAATGTGGAAAGGGGAAATCCTTGGAGAATGTTAACCTGTAACGTTCCCAATCTAACAGATAACTGGTTCCAAACTGAGTCTATCAGATACCTTGGACGATGTTTATCATAAGTGTTACCATAAAGGTCAAGGATTACTGGTATCATTAAATTTTTGGCATAAATGGAAATTATTTACAACCTACATGTAAGCTATATGTTTATTTATGAACTATTTTGCATCTAATTGTTTATAATTTCTGCAGTTAAGAGTATGTGTACCTATAATAAGAAATACTATCCCACCATGGAAAACTGATCATAAATATTTCAAGTATACAATTTTGTCTGTCAGTTTTTTGGTTTTGTTTGTTTGTTGTTTTTACATACCATCAAGAATATTCACTTATATGAGATGCCACCAGCTTTAGGTGAAGTGCTACAAATTTTGACCTGTGCTATGGACTGACACCATCGTAGTGAGGGTTCTTTTATGTGCCACGTCTGTTATGAAATGGTAGGCTACCTCGGTTTTAAGTCTCATCCGAAAGGCCTGTGACTTTCACTTTGTAGATCGAGGGTTTGGTGAATGAACAGTTGCTACCATTTTTAAAAAGTCTTTGGTATGACCCAGTACCAATAATCAAACTCGGGACCTTCTGCTTGTCAGTCATTGTTCTACGACTAGACCACTAGTAGTGCTGTTGGCAGAACATAAGTGGCAATGTCTTCCTCGTGATTTTATGTAACTTATAAAAGCAGTATTTTAGTTACAAGTATCAGTGCAGAGTTGCATCAATTCTAACTGGCACAGTGCCATTTATAGACACATGACACTTTAATATCTTCATCATTGCTATTTTAAGCATTATATTGCTAAAATTAAAAAAGTATAATCTGGGTGATTTTTTTTGTTATTAAACATGAGATATACTTGATCTAATTGCCCAAATTCAACTACCATAGTCTGGCATTGGATATACGTAAAGCTTTCTTTTCTCTCAGGGTATGCTAACATGGAAAAATAAAATCAGTAAATCAGCACCATTACAAAATTTCTGAATTAAAAAAATTAAAATGAATTCATGCAAATCAGTTTCACTATGGTACCTCCGATTTTCAAATCACTCAATGTTGAAAAATTTAATGATGGAAAACCAATGCAGCACCAAACTACTTATATCAATATGGTTAGGATGAAATTTTATATTTCTTAAGCCACCATAATGTCTATAATAATGGTTTATCAGACTTGAATTCTGTAAAGGTTTGATGTGATAAAACAGTCACTCAGATATGTATCAATTTACAATGAATGAGAGTTGGTAAATCTGGATATACAATTTTGATATTGCTCACACTTCCTAAGTGAATAGAATATTTGCTATGTATCAGGAAGGAGTTTGGTTCAAAGTTAGGTTTCACCTATAAAGATTTTTCATTACAGAAAAGCCAAGAATTTGGCATTAATTCAAGCAATGGGATTTACAACCAAGGTCAGAACTGAAGTTTCATCACGAGGAGTCAGTCAAGTTAAAACAACATCTTTTCCTTTCAAATCTAGAACTCGATCCTTATTGTTCTTGTGCTTCACGTGCAATAGAATCTAATTCCCATTTCTTACTTGAATGTACTAAGTACAGTGACATAAGACGCCAAATGCTAACTAATATAGGGATTCCCGTTTCATGTAATGTGCTTTTGTTTGGTGACAACTCTTTGTCTACCCAGGAAAATATACAAATTTTCTCGAATGTTGAAAAATTTATTCTGAACAGTAGAAGGTTCTCATAGATTAAAATTGATGCTTCTCACACTTTTTCTCATATATATATTTCATGTCAGGTTGGCATCTTAGGTTTTTTCTATATTTTTTTTTCTCCCAAAGTTCACTGATTTCCTCAATTCAGTTGATTTTTTTTTTTTTTGTTCTATATATAATTTACACCGACTGACTAAGTAAATATTGTACATTTTGTACGGAGAGGAATTTATATAAGCAATATGCTTGTTTTCCAATCCCATGTATTTTGTTTATGAAATGTCAATGATTGAAATTGAAATAAAATATGTTTAAACCAAGTGGCGAAACTAATATTTCTGACACAGGAATCACAAAAACCTTGTCAATTTTTGTAATACAATCACAAGGTAACACTATTCTAATGCCTAAATGTTACACAATGCAATAACTCCAAGACATTTATGATCCTTTGATTGTTTGGTAGTCGCTAATTGCACAGGTCATTAAAAAGAAAAACAAACAAATTTCTGATGCAGATATTAAGCGATGATACCCGAGTAAAAAAGACAAATTATGTTACGGTAATATAAGTATTCTGAGAGAACCGATAAATCAATACATGTCCCCTACCTGTGAAACCATTAGGTCTAATAAGTAAATGGTGAGCAATTACAAAACTGAAACCAGGCAAACTGACAGAGATAAGACCTATAGCAAACTCCTTGTTTTACTGATACAGGACTAATGCAAAAGAAGCTCAAATCTAAATTAATATCCTTGAAATATGAACACAGAAACTTTTTACTTTACCCTTGCATGCTCTTGTTCTGAATATAAAAACAGGCTTGGGTTATGTACAGTAACATCAACTACAGTCTTACATGTAATGAATATACTTTTTTAAAGAATTTATCAACAAATCTTCCATGCACACTAAGCATTTCTAAGGTTTCAGGGAAATGTGTCAGAAATTGATGCTATTTAGGACGGTATGAAATTAACTTTGCACTTTGTACAGGTGAGCCAGGTAGCATCTGCTGAAATATTAATGCTGGCATATTTGTTGATGTTTAGATTAGTGTTACTAAAAAAACAAAAACTTTGAATGTTTCATATCACGGATAGCAGAGCTATGGTGGTTTCAGGGCATGATTGCAGGGATAAAAGGCAAATTAGCCATTGATAAAACATGTATCAAAATTAAAATCTTACACTAGCATAGCTTCAAATGCCAGAGGTTTTGCAGTTTCTGTTGTTTTCCATTTGATGCAATAATTCAAACATTAGTTGTGCTTTCCAAACAAAAATTGATGTTGTTTTACAGTACATTAGATTGATGACAATAAGAAATAAGAGATAGCAGGTCCTGTGTTGTATGCACATACAAATAGTAAGGTCGAATTAATCATATGCAAACAAATAATTGCCAAACTCGGTATATTAAGCAATTTTCACAAAATATATACACTACAGGAATTTAAGGATGCCTGTGTATATCTCTTTTTGTGTTATTGTTCATCAAACTAAGTCATAAAAAATAAAGAATTTATTTTTGGGGGAACAAAACACAGCTAATGCTCCTTTAGGGCTTGACAGTGTCGAAGGAAACAAAAATGAATCCTTTACTTTTGCTTAAGTTTTAAGATTCACTAGGGAACAAGAATTTCTTAATATATATTTAATATCCTACAACAAAACAAATTAAAAATAAACAAATTCAACTTGTCTTGACACAATAACAATTGCATCACTTACCCAAAAGTAAAAATAATTCTTAAAGTTAAGGTCTAAGTGATCTAAAATTCTGATATCAATTCTTCACAAATTCTTCCCATCATGTTAGGATTAAGATTCAGTGGTCAGGGGAGCATTTTTTATTTTACTGAACCATAACATTTATCTTGACTTAACATTCAACATATTTGTTAAATGATTTTCTTATATAACTGAAATGCACTGGTTGAGGCTATGGTGATACTTTTACTCTGTAGACTGCTCATCTACTTTGGATTTTGTTTTCAATATCTGTAAGAAAAGAAGAATCCTGATTGGCTAGAGACATCATATGTTAATCCTGATTGGCTAAAGACATCATAAGTTCAACACATTCAAATATGATTAACTTCAAATATCATAAAATTATTACAATTAAAATATTGTACTTTAAATCTTAAATACAACTGTTATATGAAATGATTTGCATGTGGTTCAATAAATTTGTTTGTAATATAAATAATAGAGGCGCTAAGTCGGAGTTAATCCACTCACAATGTTATGAGGAAATAGACCATTTTACCATTTTCTAACACATAACACATAAATAATGATTCAATTTATTACAACTTTTGTTTACAACATTACAATCATATTTCTGAAACAAACCTCTTCAACCAATCCGGCAGCAATTGTTGATCCACTGTATCGCAACATGAACCTTCCTAAATCTTTAAAGTCTTTGTATACTTCCATACATATTGGTCGTTCAAACTCCAATTCTATCACAGCACTACTATTTTTAACTAGGCATCTGAACAAAGACAGAAATTATCACAATGTACTAGGCTAAATTATCATCAAAGTACATTATACATAAATAAGAAGTAAAATCTGCTAACAAAAATTAATTAGAAAAAGTAATATGACATTAAATAGTTTATGTGTTCCACTGGAAGACTTTATTGAGTAATAGTATACCGTAATCGGCCATGCATTTATGTATTATCTGCACCCCCATTTCAACATCAGATCTCGAAGAAAAAAAGGTGTTTGTGCTTTTTGGCCTAACCTGCCTCTATGTTGTTTTTTTTAAATGACCATTACTGGGGCATTAGTATGACTGAAAATCAGACTTATTTTAAATATTAATCTTTATATCGGTATTTGACAGAAATAATTAAATATTTATTAAATAACAGAAAATATGATACTATAAGATTTGAAATAAATGTAAAACTATTAAATAACTGAAATAAAATACAAGATACTACATATGCTGTTCTGTGTAACTCCCTTATTAACAGTTACAGTATGGCGGTTTGCTTTGTCATCTACAAGCATGAAATAATCACTAGAATTTGAGTTGAGATTGTTCATATTTTCAATAATTGCACAAAACTCTACGAGGGAGGTTAACAGCACACATAGGAACTGTACTATTCTCTTTCCTATGAATATTCTATGACCAAAGTCATTCCTCGTTACCAATCGGCAATCGGAGAGTGTCACTCACTGACCAACTTTGCACTGAGCTATTTATAGGTGATTTGTAAATTGAAACACACACACACAATTTATTTATACCGGCGGTATAATCCGCACTTTGTCATCTGAAAAAATTTGTCTACAAGCGGATGAAAGTACTACAGAATAGGACACTCCGCAGGAACTACTGCATGAGATTCGATGAGATTGGTAAGTTCAGTTATTTTCGTAATAACGATGTACGAGTCAATGTAAACTATGTCTACAGTGACGGTGAATAAATCAATAAATGAAGTCTTTTATTTTTGTGTGTTTCAGTTTACAAATAGGCTAGACTACACAGGCATAGCAATCCCTTGATTGAATCTGTACATAACGCAAGTGCCTTGCAAGGCTCTTTTGCTGGCGAGGAAACAGAATGTACAGTACCTGTTTCTTATTCATCATGAAGTTTTGTTATTATTGAAAAATAAAACAATCTCAACAAGAATTCTAATAATTATTTCACGCTGGTACGACGAAGCGAACAGCCATGTTGTAACTGTAAATGAGGGGGCTAAATGGAAGAGCAAATATGTAGTATCTTGTAGTTTCGTATTTTATGTGTAGTTTTCGTTGTTTGTTTTGAGACGATGACTATACATTAATAAATAAAACAACTTTGCACATTTCGTACAAAAGGTATATACCAGTAACTCTCTTACTTATCTACAGTGTGTACTAATTATGGTAAATTTACAGGAAGTACGATGAGTTAATTTTAAATTGAAAATATGATAAAACACATGCCACACCAAGGTAATTAATGTTTGTTATATCCATTCAAATCAATTTTTGTAACAGACAACAGTATACTTGGATCTGTAGACAAATATTACGCTATACAACAATCCAATGATCGCTTGTGTACAAGTGCTTCCGCACTTTTTACAAACTTTTATGTTTTCCGCAAATATAATATCTATTTCAAAGTCTAAATACATACTATTGAAAAAATATAGGCCCGTCAGCAAAAGCAAAATTGCGCTGTAATTTGTAATTTTACAAAGACTTCGTATGTTTATTTCTTTTGTTATTTATTTCAAATCATTAATTTGCTTATCCCCTTATCTAATATCTCGAATATATATATCTATAATAAATATTTATCTATTTTTCCAAATACCGATCTGCGAATTTTGAATTTTCCGATCGTGCGGATACTCAATATAATATCTCGCCGACGATTTTCCCATACGGCCGTGGAAAATAGTCAACGCGGATTATACGCACGAAGTCCTTTTTTCTCTCCGAGTTCTGATGCTAATGGGGGGTGTACGTAAATGCGGAAACGGCCGAATGGATTTTTTTCACCATCACTGTAGACAATAAATACAACAATCCAATGCCAAATCTTCCGCACTTTTTCTTTTTTTTTTTTACTATAGTCCCATTGCCCAAAGAACCTGTTGTAATGTATTATCTGCACCCCCATCCCCGAGACAAATTTTAGAGTGAAAAGAGTGCGGATTATACACCCCCAATAACGGCAAATAATGTAATGGGAAATTGGATTTTGAATTTTTTAAAAATCTTGAATAGTGTTAAACACCACACTCAACAATTTTTTAGTCATATGGTGAGAGTACCTGGTTATAGTGTACCTGGGAAGAGACCACTGGCCTTCCACAAGTAAACTGATACACTTTCTAACAAAAATAAGTTTAGGTTCCAGTAGGGTTTGAACCTGTGCTGACCAGAAGTGAAAAACTTCATGGTTCAAACCACTCTGCCACAGAGGCCATTGAGAAGGGAACAACAAGATGTGTTTGAGAAACACTATGCTACTGGAGAGCTAAGCTGTTCATGAAGATTTCAAAGTCCCATAACTCTAGCAAATATTGCCAAATATCGACTAGAACTGAACTCCTCCTAACTAAATAAAATTAATATAAAATGTTATATCAGATTTGGTAAAATTTTGAGGAATGTTACTGAATTTATTTGACAAAAACCGAAATGGACAAGCAAACAAACACACAGACCAGAATGTTTAAAACAATATGCCCCCTATCTTCCATTGCTGGGGACAAAAACAACAGAGGTCACAAAATAATTGTAGACTTCAATATACTGCAGATGTACACATTTTTCTTAATCAAATTGTGTTGGCTTAATCAAATATTCTCTGTTTTATCGTTGTTACAAAGCAATTGTCAGGTATACATTCCATAACACTGTAAACAGTTTACATAAACCTCATTAACTTACTTTGGTCTATTTTTCACAACCTCTCCAGTACTTTTATTCAATTGACTATTGAGTCGTTTAATCACAGCAGGTTCTGTGATAGACTGGTAATGTAGTACAACCTGAAAAATTCATTATCAGTAAAAGAAAATTTAGAATACATATATTTACTATGTTCAAAATCACACCAAATGTTAGGAATTCCAATCCATTATTCCAGAATACATTTAACAAATTCACCTAAAGACACATTTGGACTGGTCTAATTCATTAATTTACAGAGCTGTCCATTGTTTTTCTGGGGTTGATGAGTTAATGGGTATATGACTGACTGAATAAATCTGTAAAATGACATATTAGATTCATATGAAATAAATGATAATTTACCAAAATGTCCCACTGTGGTATGCATTGATTTATTCATCCTGCTTCATTGAAATGTTATGAGTATATGAGCAATATAAAGCCACAGAGAAGGGCTAATTTCTAATTTTGATAAAATAACAGTACCAACAAGAGATGCCAGAGGGATCTTGGTGCCCACCATCAAATGTCCTTCATTTGATCTATGACAGACTGTTCTTTTCTCTTATTTTGTGGCTCAACAGTGAATTTGAACTAAAACCTACATATCTGTCAAATGCTTTCTCACAAGATAATAACAATACCAAATATAAACTCCTATAATCCAAGATAGCTTTACCATACCTGTCAACTTCTAAGACCAGCATAGAGTAAATAAACATTACACATAATAATCTGTCTCGCTGAGCCCTGATTTGATATCATATGTATGTTGCAAAGTGTATATTTCAGGGATGTGGCAGTACACCCACATACACTACTGAATGTGTTTTCCCATAGCAATCAATAATATAAATGGTAAAACAAAGGGGCTGTGAATGTTTTTTAAGTTATAAGTAAAAATATATAAAATTCAAGGGGTGGGGAAGGACCCCATATGACACAATGATCATACACCAATGAATGTGTCTACCCATAACAAATAAGAAATACATGGCTCAGTGGTAGACGATGTAAATGATTTTCAAGAAATACAAAATAAACTTTAATTGTCAAAATCCAAGATCCACCTGGCAGCCGTTTTGTGATCCGAACTGCCTGAAAATGTACAAGGCATAACTAGACCCCAAGGAAAATCTACATGTCAAATTTAATAAATATCTCTTCAGTACTATCTGAAAAATAGCAATAACAAGCCTTAATTGTCAAAATCCAAGAAGGCCACCTTGCAGATATTTTTTTCATCTGACCTGCCTGAAAATGTACACTGCACAACTTTCAAATTTTGTAAAGATCCCTTCAAAACTTTCTGAGAAATAGCAATAAAAGACTTAATTGTCAAAATCCAAGATGGCTGCCTGGCAGCCATTCTGTGATCTGATCCACCTGAAAATGTACACTGCACAACTAGACCTCAAGGAGAACCTTTATATCAAATTTCATAAAGATCCCTTCCAGACATTCTGAGAAATAGCTATAACAAACTTTAATTGTTAAAATCAAAGATGCCCGCCTGGCAGCCATTATGTGATCTGACCCGCCTGAAAATGTACACAGCACATATAGACCTCACGGAGAACCTGTATGTCAAATTTCACAAATATCACTTCAGCACTTTTTGAGATATAGCGATAACAGACTTTAAATGTCAAAATACAAGATGGTTGCCTGGCAGTCATTTTGTAAACCGATCTGCCTGAAAATGTACACTGCACAACTAGACTTCAAGGGGAACCTATATGTCAAATTTCATAAAGATCCCTTCATTACTTTATGAAAAATAGTGATAACAAACTTTAATTGTCAAAATCCAAGATGGCCGCCTGGCTCCTGTCAAGTTTGGTTCAAATTCGTCCAATGGTTCTGGAGAAATATTCAAAAATGTTGAAAATATTTAAAAAAAAACCCATATATTTTCCATTTATTTAGGTGTCTGTGACCTATATCTTTAACCCCATGACCCTGAAATTTTGTCAAAATGATCCTCAGATAATTCCTAACAACTTTTTCATATATCTTTGTATACAAAAAGTCGATCAGTTTTGAGTTATTAAACAATTTGTTATACAAATATACTCTGTGTTACTGAAGTGCTGCCTAGTGGTGCGTTTATGGACAAATTTCATTTTCCTTCCTTCCTTGTAGATATTGACTTAACAATCATGCATACAAAATTTGAAACTCATCTGATCATTGGTTTCATGAGAAGAAGATTTCTAAAGATGTACCAAATTTTTAAGCCCCTTTTAGAGCCCCTATTGGTCCTATCTCTTTTTCATTCGCAAACTGTATGCGGCTTCACATGGGGATGCTATATGCCAAGTTTGGTTAAAATTGGCCCACTGGTTCTTGAGAAGATGTTTAAATGCAAAAGTTAACAGACAGATGACAGACCTTTGGCTATAGGGCCAGGTGAACTGAAAAAAAGCAATATCCCCCCACCCTAATTCTGGGGATGGAAGGGGCAAAACAGACAAAATAACTTAATTATTTCGGGTACTTAATGTAGCATGTTTTATACTTAAGACAAACACACCATAACTGTTGCCATAGAATTAAAGTCACATTCCAGGGACATTATTGTAATTTTCTGGATGTTTTTGTAATTTTTGACATTTTCATTATAAAACCACTCCTAACCGACTAAAATGAACAAAATTTCAAAGAAATTTATGAATTAATGGAGTTATTAGGAGATTCCGTTGAAATTCTTAAATTCCCCTTGTGAACTATAAAGGGTGTGCTCTATTCACCGCTAGAGTACTGTTCCGGCAAAGTCTCCGAACATGTTACGATCAAATGTACCCTTGGAAGTAGTTATTTCAAAAATGTCATTAAATTTACATAATTCATGTAATTTATGGCTAAATTGCTTGCCCAGGACAGTGTTCCAGAGCACTTAACTGGTGTTTCACTTGTCTGGATTGTCCCGGACAGTGAAACGAACACGCTCAGTAGAGTGTCACCATGCGACCGGCAATACCTTACCGTTTATAAATAGATCAATGTGTTAGGTGTTTTCCACAATTAATTAACTAATTAGTTGGAATAGAACTTTGAAAATATGACGAAAGTTCATACACATACACATTTAGAGAGTATAGAAAAGTTTATTTATGAATATTACTCTCTGGAATGTGGCTTGAAAGCAAAAATCAACAGTATGTGTTACCAGACACTTACAGTAAAACCTTTGGTTATTGGAACTGCTAAATTGAACAATACAACTCGTGCTCTGATGCGAGTGGCACATTTTATAGGATTGGCGGGATCACAGAGTACACTGCCTGAAAGACAATACAAAATATGAACGAGAGATGATGCATTATCCCTTGCTTCACAGATTTTTCTTTTTTCTTCATGGAGAATGATTTTCATGTTAACGCCTTAGGTTTTGACAAGCTGCATGCTTTATGAAGTGACAATGCAATTTTATGACATAGAGCTCTTATGGCAACAGTAATGAGAATGCAGTGCATAGATAGTTATATCAGACTTGATTCACATACAGAAATATATACAGGTATTTGAGTAAAAAATAATCAAACATGGGAGTGTCGAGTGGAAACAGAAATCTCAACCCTCGTGGTAAAAATCAAAGTCTTGGATTGGACAGCCCGATACTTTTCACCAGGGTGGAGATTTCTTTATCCACTCAACACATTTATGTTTGATTTTATTATTCAATAGAAGTGTTGCATCTCAATATACATGCATAGAGAACATATCATTGTCATAAGTCTATAAAGGATATCAATTCCTTTACAACACAAAAACAGAAAAGTTGCACAGAGAATACAACTCAGTGAAAAATATTTATAGCTTGATGCCACAAATGAGATATTGGAAGTGTACAGATACACGTAAGTATAAGAATTTCAACAAATAGTACCAAATGAAAAGTTTTTTGTTTTTTTTTTTTTTTTTTTTTTGGGGGGGGGGGGGGGGGGTTATTTTGAATGGTGTTTCACACTACACTCAACAGTTTTTCAGTCATATGGTGGCAGCCAGTTTTTAATGGTGGAGGAGCTGTTTACAACCCTGGAAGAGACCACCAAACTTCCACAAGTAGACTGGCAATCTTTCTCACAAATACAGCGTAGATTCCAGCAGGGCTTGAACTCACGTTGAATAGAGGTGAGAGACTTCAAGGTTTAAACTGTGACGCACTAATCACATGGGCACTGAGGCCCAACCAAATGTCTCAGTCTCTCCCTTCTCTTCTAAAAATCAATAGATATAACATGACTAATTAACATCTACCCTAATTAACTTAATATAATTAGAAATAAATATAACAACTGACAGAAATTCTAATTACAATTTTCACAAACAATTCAATCAGAGATGAACTACTTTATTTAACCTCAACAATATAATACCCAGTACATGTTTTCCTTACCAACATAAGCATGTGTAATGTCCATCCCAGTTAAGGTCAAGGTCACATGATCCCCAGCAAAGCCACAGTTACTATCAGAGTCCTCAAGAGATACGCCTGAAATGAATCGGATATCAACATGGTTTATACTTCTTATGGAAAAGTTACAACATTAACAGACACACAAAAGTTACATTTGTACAAATAAATCTGGAGTTAAAAATTTGGGTACAGTAGTTATCATGAGTCATATTTCTCCATCTTATTTTTAATGAACAGATGAACACTGGATCTACCTACCTAATCACAATTTCAATTAAACTTCAATTCTAATTCTTTAACTCATTCGCAAAGCAAGGTATAATGACTTTTCTTATTAATTTTAAATAAAAAATCTGTTACATGACAAACCTTTGATAACAGCTACATCTCCTGCTGGCATAACCATTACTTTGTCACCACCCTGTACACAGCCAGATCCTATCCTGCCTGCTACACTGAAACCACTACCCATTCCTTTGAACACATCACTTACATTGAGGCGAAAAGACTTATCAATAGGCCGTTCAACTGGTTTAAATTTATCTGAAATTATTATCAAATATCCATATTTAATTCTCAACACAAAATGTATTGCAAGATCTTACTTTCCAGCAACTGCTAATTTTGAAATACAAATTTTGATCTAACCTTCCAAAACTATGTACAGGTTTTGCTCTTGATAACTTCAATGAACCAATTTCTACAGATGTAGACTTCTCTAACTATATGACTTTGTGAATCTAGAATTGTGTCTCTCATGTTACTGAATTATCTACAGTAACATGCATGTGTAGCTTATCTTTATCATGTAATCATATGCCAATCTCATCATTCTCCTTACCTTATTGTAGAAACAATGTCTCCCACATGTTCAAAACACTTATGTAATACAGTTTAATTTCGGAAAACCAATCCTTCTAAAAACCCATCACTCCCTGATACTGATCATGTTAAAAAAGATTTCTTCAAACTGAGTCATAAATATTTTGAAAAGAAGATTTTTATCAATATCCAAAATAGTTCAGTGTATGAAAATATGCAACATACTCACAATAACGCTGCTATGTCCTAAATATGAATATATTATAATCACAAATAGTTTTGGTAAATTTTCTGACATTTCTATCTATAAAACAGTTGCCATCTTCAATGAAGAGCTGAGGAGCCAGACACACGTTTGAAAGACTAATCAGGCCGAGGAAAATGCTTGTCCATAATAGGCTTAACATCTGTCTGTCCATTGACTTCCATTACCATAAAAACATCAGCACCTGGCTCTCAATTCACGGTTCCAATACACAAAACCAAATGCATCTAGCTCATTTTATACTCACTAATGAAGAGACAATCACTAGAATGCCTTTTAAACAGAATTAACTTAAAAAAAACAGTGAAAAAGTGTGACTCAGAAATTAATGACCATCTTGATCTTGATGCATGCATGAGCACATTACTGTAGACTAGACCACTCACCTATCTGTTCTACCAATGTACTACCTTTGTACCAGGTAGATAACATTGGTTCTGATACAGGTTTTGCTAGATTCTCTCCACTAAGTCCACTACAGGGAATGAAAGAAAAGTCAGTGTCTCTATAGCCAGCCTGTTTTAGAAATTGTCCCAGCTTTTTGACTACTTCATCATATCTGTCTTGAGACCAGTCTACTGTGTCCATTTTGTTCACAGCAACTGTTAACTGCGAAACTCCTATTCAATGATAAATTTGGACAGTGAGAACAACATTGGGTTTTTGGAGTATATTTATTTAAATTTTTTTCTCAAAAAACAAATATGAATACAGATGAATCTTGTAGTAAACTTTAGCATACCCATCTAAATGTTCCCCAAAAATCTGTTATGTTAATTCTTATTTATATCAGGAAGATATAGGAATATGATGTCTGTGGCATCAAAACATTCAATATACCTTTTCTTCTAATAATTTATTCACTTTTAGTTTAGAGTAACACTAAATATACTCAGCTGATATATGTCTGAGACAAAATTGTGTATTGATATTAAAATAAAACACTGACAGGAAACTGTCAAAAAATAAAGCGATAGAAATGGTGCATAACAATAGTGAAAATCAAATAGATATCCTTAACTCATTGACCTCTGTAGACAATCATCCATTTCAAAGAATGATAAAGACCATTGTTATGATTTAGAGTTCAAATTTTACAATGATCTTGCATTAAATATGAACTTGTTCACTCCTGAATTGTGATAGTGGACCATACTAATTATTGATCTGGATGAGTCTAAATTTGATCACAGGGGTTGATGAGTTAACAGTATCTGTTAAATGTTATAAATACTAAAATTATTGGTTCCTCATACAGAGTAATATGCCAATATCCATTTTTACAAATTACCATGACAACAAACTGATATATGTACTAACCTAGAGACCGAGCTAATAGAGCATGTTCTCTAGTTTGACCTCCTGACTCAAAACCAGTTTCAAATTCACCACGTGTGGCATTTACAACTAATATTGCAACATCAGCTTGTGCTGTACCTAAAAAAGAAAAAACAAGACCTCTGTACTGGTTCCAAATCTTCAAATATAGTGTGAAATACTTGTTAGATTTGTTGTTGATTAAAATTATGTACAAAATCATTTCAGATATTCATATTCGTTCTTCAATTTCAAATAAGGAATCTATGAAATATGATTATCTAAAACCACTAACTACCGGTAGGTACACATGAATCAGTACTAAAACTCCATCTTTTGCATATAAAAATCAGCTTCCCCATACCATAAATGTCTGAACTGTTCTCATGTATGACAAAATTTAAGTCAGTGTTTGTATTCATCTAACAAACAATAAGTCAAATAAAACTGTACCATTTTACAGAATAGCAACAGTTAAAAGACATATTTACTGATAAATTGTACTACCGGTAATTATAGTTTTTAATTAAGGGAAAACAATGGCTGTTTCTTTTTTACAATAGGATAATAATTATCAATTTCCTCTTCGGTATCTGTGAAATGCCATTTATAATTATTCAAGTAAAAACAGTACATTTCTATAACAGAATTGACAAATTGTTTATTTTTATTTCTGCACTGTATCAGTCACTTATTTACACCAATCAATACTCACCTGTAATCATGTTAGGTATAAAATCTTTGTGCCCGGGTGCATCTAACAAAGTAATTGACTTTCTAGGTGTCTCAAAATTTGTCTGTGCTATGTCCATCGTCACGCCTCTTGTCCTATAGAAGAATTACTTCATTGTACAATTCATCAATTTACATCCCCAAACTTAAAAATGTTCAAATGATTAGAAATTGAAAGATGCCCAGTCTTCATAGAACCAAACAGTGTAAAATTTCATAAAGATTTGATGCCCAGTCTTCATAGAACCAAACAGTGTAAAATTTCATAAAGATTTATTAAAGCAAACTTAAATTATTATCAGACATGCCAATTTGTAAGGAATTTAAACAAATAAAGTTTCACAACTATGTTAACAACAAAAGTCATAATCATGAAAATCAAAGTGTGCCTAGTTTTCATGGAACCAAACATAACGTAAAAATTTCATAAGAATTTGTCCAAGCAAACTTGAATTATTATTAGCCATGTCAAATTTTTAACAAGTTTTAATGAATTAAGTCCCATTATTCCGTAATGACATAAGTCCAAAATTATAAGAACTGAAAGGTGCCTAGTTTTCATGGAACTAAATATCATGAAAAATTCTGTAAAGTTACATCTAAGCAAATCTGAGTCACAGTGAAACGTGTACAGGCAGATGGAGAAATGAACAGGACGGACAGACAGATGATGGTATGCCATCAGTGTTTTTCACACTTTTTTTCAAAGATATCCTCTATGAAATATATAGTAAAAATATATTGTGAAGTCATTTCTTATTGCATTTGAATGGAATTTTCACTGTTGAACAGAGAATGTTTCCAAATTTCAATAATTATTTGGATGTAATTTTCTAATTTGTAATTTCAAAAATATGAAAATTAAAACAAAAAGTAAAAATTATATATCACTATTTTACTTACACAAAGAAGGAATTTTCATCACAAAAATTTAACTTTCTGTTTAAATTGATGATTTTTTAAATTTCAAATTCAGAAAATTAAAATAAAAATATAAATAATAAAACTGTATCTAATTCTATGTTTAACAATTAAAATCCTATTGAAATCTGATAAGATATGGCTTCACAATTTAAAAAAAAAAACAAAAACATTGTTTTATTATGAAATGTGTATGTCTATAAACTTTTGGCAACAGGTTATGACTAAAGAATCTAATTCAGAATGAGATAGATTTCCATTGTAGTGTGATCACTAGGAGTGTGATTAGTTTCATCCACCTTTCTGGTGTTCCGAGTAACATCCTCCATGACAATGTTTTTAGAACTCAAAAAAAAAAAAACCATCGTCGGAGGGGATGATTTGGATGCAGGTCGAAATTCTGCCCCGATTTTAAGTCAGGGTAGAAAACTAAGAACCTTAATTCAATATCTGAATCTGGATCTCATATACACTTACTAAAATGCTTGGGCACTTGGGTGCAACCAAGGGGTTCTTGGTTGCACCCAAGTGCCCAAGCATTTTAGTAAGCGTATATGAGATCCAGATTCAGACATTGAAATATAAAGTCCGGAACCGTTTCTTACATCTCCATCAGCTATAGTAGCTAAGTACGAAAGGATTTAAGTAAGCGTCTATGAGATTCAGATTCAGTCAGAGAAATATAAACTCTGGATCCGTTTTTGGTGGATTTTTATAGATGTAACAACGATTATCATTAAATTTTGACTGTTATCTAATAGGGAATTTTAGGGTGATTTTGGGGAAAATTTAGGTAATTTTGCTGAGGGAAAATAGCCAATTATCGGCTAAAAATACAGAAGTGTAAGACACTGGCCATAATAAGTCCCGTCAAAGATGGGCATATAAAAAGTACAAATAAATGATAAAATAAATAACCTTTCTTCTTCAGTTTCATCTAGGACCCATGCATATGCAAATGAGCTTTTGCCAAGTTTCCGTGATTCCTGTTCATACTTGTGCATGGCTTTCTTGTTGACCACACCAAGTTGATACAGAAGATGACCCATCAGAGTACTTTTACCAGCATCCACATGACCTGTAATAGCACAAATTATTATGTACATGAATCATAGGACCACAAACTTTAAGAGTCCAAGGCAAGGCTTGGCCAAACCTATACTTACAACTCAACCTCAGTGGTTAAGACTTAATACATCCCATATCTTGATATTTTTCTCATAACTGTATACAGTCTAACATGTATTTAAAGTATTTCCCAAGGGAAAACAGGAAAGTGATCTCTTAACAATCAAGGGTAGATATGAGAGGGCCTCAGGAAAGTGATCTCTCAACAGAGGTAATCTCTTAATCAAGGGTAGATATGAGAGGGCCTTGGGAAAGTGACCTCTTAATAGAGGTATTCTCTTAAATAAGGGTAGATATGAGAGGGATTCACAAAAGTGATCTCTTAACAGAGGTATAACCTCTTAATCAGGGGTATCAAAATTGTCAAATTATAATGTGTGCATGTATTAAACTTCAGATACCCATGTTTAATTTTGTGTTGTAGAAAAAGATAGATATATGACTCCTAAAGTAAAAGAAGGCCAGAAAGCATTGAATAGTGAGCCAATGTAATTTATGCACCCATTTAGTCTTCTGTAAATGACCTTAGCTGCTGATTGGCAAAGGAATTGGTGGATTATTTATTGCAAAAGATGTTAATTACTATACCTACCATACTATCCCATTTGATAAAGTACTTTACTTCAGACATATAAAATTGTGTATTGAGGAGAAAATAATTTCAGAAGTTCCAAACTCAGAATTTTCTCATGTAATGAATTACAGTAAAGTTGGATAAAAGTTTTCTTTTGAACAGAGTTGTCTGCCACTGCTACACTTCGACTGTTTTACTAAAACTGACATAGTATCATTAATTCCTCTGTCAGAATATAAGTTTCAATGAGAGGCGCTAGCTGAGTGGTGAAACAAATATTACCTATATCACAAATGATTTCTTTACGAATATTGTACTCAAACCTTCTGTGGATACATTTAACCAATTAATACGACATCTTACCTATAACAACAAGGTTAATCATATCTTTACCGCTCTTTCGTCTATCATATTCTTCCTTCATTCTGGCTTTGTCTTGTTTTGTCCTGTATAAAACATTCAGTCATACAATTAATTTTTCTCTCTGCATTTACAGATCTCACCGTAAACAAGAGGCACAAGTGGGCCTAATTTGCTCACCTGATAACCAACTTCAGATGTAGAAAGAAGACCAAGAAATATATGTAGGCTGATCTAATAAAAGAGCACATACATGGTGTGGGACTGTGAGTACTTGTTTCCTGTAAAAATTTGTCAAACTCCCTTCAGTGATTTCCAAGAACAAGTTGACCATGTGAAAAAATTACCATTCCCCTTCCTTTTTGCATTCATAAGAAATTCAAAAAAATCACATTTCAGCAAAATTCTTTTTTACTTAGTAACAGGTAAAACACATACAATGACATGATGAAATATCATACTTACTTGGATGTGCTTTTGGGTATTGCTGATGGCTCTTTTTTAGGAGTTTGCATAGAGGCTACATCACTTGCTGAATCAGCAGCAACTGGGGACACTGAATTCTTACTTTCACTTCCCTTCACTTCATTTTGTGAATTCTTTGTAGGAGTCTGTGAATTATTGCTGGCAGTTTGTAATTTTTGGTTAGGAGTTCCTCCTTTTGATGGTGTAAATTTATTGTTTTGCACAGGTTCAAAGCCTCTCACTGGCTGTGTTTTTGAAGAGTGTATTTTCATCTGAGATGTAGCTACTGTTGTCTTGTTCACATCATCAGTTTTTTTCTTGTTTGGAGACTGAAGCTGAACTGTTGGGGGATTTGGTGCAAATTCTACAACATTGGAGGTTGAGTTTTAATTCAAAATTAGATAAGAAATCAGCTCTTGTATAAAAAGGATTACTTCTAGGCATATGAATATATATCAGATTACATGAATACAAATAATCCGATTTATCTATCTGCCTTTTAGTAATTTATCAGTGTATCACCAAAATCCGGATTACAAATGCATAGAACATTTGTCACTTACCACACATAATCTCATGGCTGGACAAATATTTTTTGGGGTCACTTTGCTTAGGGCAAACTGAATGTAATTTTCAACTTGCCCTGACCAATAGGCTATTACATGACAAATAATGCTCTCACAAAATGACCAAACTTTAGACGTATATACAACTAATTATACTGAGTGTTAACTGCTGTCATCCAATCATCTATTTGATCATTGTTTCCCTCTACACCTGCGGTAGTAATAGGACTAGACGATTTTTAAAACACTGTTAATTTTTAATTTTATTTTAGCTTGACCATGTGCTAGCTGTCCATATTTTTTAACTTGCACAAGCCAAAATTAAGCTTGTCCCGGGTGTCAGGAAAGTGCATTTGTCCTGCACTGAATCTGGTCATTCTGACCATCCTATCAAGAATTTTGATATTCAATGGACCATTGTCCCTTTTACACAGCCCTGTACTACAAAGTACTGACTGATAATCATGAGTTCTACGACAAGTGATGTGTAGAAGCATTATCTACTGTGTATAGACTTAGATCTTATTTTAATCTTTTACTATTTGTAACAACTACAAGCATTACATGTGACCTTCCTCAATTGTGAAACGAGGGGCCGCAGTTTCACTAAAGGTTGTAAATGTATGCTTACTACATGGTAAGCTACATGTAGTTACACATGACATTAGAAGTAATTTGAAGAAGACTCAAGCATTTGTTAACATGCAAAAAGAAAGATACAACTTTTAGTAAAACTCATTTTAGACATAAGTTATGAATACATCTTCTATATTTATGTCTACATGTAAAGATATGACATTTAGTGAAAATGGCCTCAGATATGTAGGACATTGCCAGCTTAATTTGTATACTCTGACCTTGTCTATTTTTATATACTTTGACCTTGTCTATTTTTATATACTCTGACCTTGTCTATTTTTGTATACTTCGAGCTTGTCTATTTTTGTATACTTTGAGCTTGTCTATTTTTGTATACTTTGAGCTTGTCTATTATTGTATACTCTGACCTTGTCTATTTTTGTATACTTTGACCTTGTCTATTTTTGTATACTTTGAGCTTGTCTATTTTTGTATACTTTGAGCTTGTCTATTTTTATATACTCTGACCTTGTCTATTTTTGTATACTTTGAGCTTGTCTATTTTTGTATACTTTGAGCTTGTCTATTTTTGTATACTTTGAGCTTGTCTATTATTGTATACTCTGACCTTGTCTATTTTTGTATAATTTGACCTTGTCTATTTTTGTATACTTTGACCTTGTCTATTTTTGTATACTTTGAGCTTGTCTATTTTTATATACTCTGACCTTGTCTATTTTTGTACACTCCAACATGTCTATTTTTGTATACTCTGACAATGTCGATTAAAAGACATCTTAACTCCCCTAGGTTTCTCTTCAATTCTTAACACTCCACCATGTTTGGATAAGGTTTGTCAAAATATTTAAGTTTCAACTTTAAATTTAAATGATTAGTTTAAAATTTGGTAAGATTACGCTCTTCAATTTCAGAGTGAAATAGCATGTTTGGAGTAGATATGTTGACATACACAAATCCTTCTGTATTTACAAACTTGATAGAGCTATAGACACACCTCCATTAATTAATGTGAAAGACCTGTAACATGAACAAACTGTTATGGTAACCATAACTTTTTTTTTGAGGGGGGGGGGGGGGGGATGGGTATCATAAGTAGACAAATTTCAATAAACAGTTTGTACTAGTTCAATACGTCAACTGTGTGTATATTGCTTTTCTGAAGGATCATATCCTACAGTTACTAAACCGTTGACTTCTCTAATTAAAGCTGAATGATTCGTTAAAAGTACTTTTTATTATTCTTTTAGCTATTCGTTCACTGGGATATGTTCTGGGTTTGATATTTCTATATCCTATAGCTTGTAAATCATCATTTCAGAACCTAAAATGGGTGTTATAAAGATTCCGTTTTAGCATTTTCCAAGCTCACCTATACAGGATGCAGATAAAAATGATGTCACTGAGGATTAACAGAAGTTAGAGTCACTGTGTGAAATGTTGGAAGGCTCAGGACTTTCTATTTCATACAGTGAAGTAATGGAACAACAACAATTTTATTATACTCCTTTTTAAAGAACTCTAAATGTCATATCAGAGCATTCAAAACCATTTTCAAAACTGATTTACTTGTTAAAATTGATTGAGAAATAAAACATTATTAAAGTTTTTTTTTAATTTTCACTATTTTACAGCTGTTTCCAATTTGCTTTTATTCATATTTTCTGAAAAGAAATTGAAAATTTTTCGCAACAACTTCACCCCAAACTTGGGAGTTATCAAGAGAGGTTTTTCTATCATTTACAAAGATCACACAGGTATGATATATTTATATACAGCTATTGTAATACAGTGATATGTTTAATATTCTACATATAATCATTCCAACAGAATTTTGCTGCCGCCAATTTTATTTGAACAAAAGAATTACAAACTTGAAAAATTAACATACAATATACATATCAAATGAATCATATAAATTTCATATGTAATAACACTGCAGTTCAACATGTAAATAAATGATAATGGTAAGTATCAACTTGTATAAAAATCTATACAAGACCCAAGGGGCATTCAGGCAATCATCTGGTAAATTTGATCTGTTATGCAACTGTGTAACTGATACATTTCTACTTAATTAAATGTCTGTAGACTTTGTATACAAAAGGTTAATCAGTTTGGACTTAACCAGACATTTGTATAAAATCATACATATAATTTGAAGTGTTCACTAAGGCCTCACATATGAACAGATTTTAATTTACCATAATTTGCAGCTTCACAATAATATTACAAATCTGAAAGAAAACTGATCATTTGGTCATGAGAAGATTTATAAAGATGTAGTAATTTTGATAATTTTTTTTTATCCCCAATGGGTACCAGCCCCTATTTGTTTGAAAACTTGAATGAAGCTAATTCCTGGGACAAACCTTCCTGTCAAATCAGGTTGGAATCTGACTAGAGGTTCCTGAGATAAGTTTGTTTAAATCAGAGAGCTAATGGATAGATGACAAATGGCAGACATTGAGCCTTAGTAATATCCCGCTTGACCTATCAGACCAGATGGGCTTTTACATGTAATTAGAACATGATATAAACATTTTTGGTACAAAATATATAATAATATTTACACAATGTACAGAATCTGTATTAACAATAACAATTTTATTGACATTACTGCAAATCAATCTAAAAATTTATATTTAGTGGTAGGCCTACATTTATATCTTGGTGCTAATCATTAAACAAGTCACATATAAATACAGAAAATATATATGTAGAATCACTGATAGCACTTATAAATAACTGCACCAAACAGTCCATGACCTTACTAGATATACAAAATTATAACAAAGTAACACAAAATACATCTCCATGTCTTATGAAATATTCTGTATAGCAATTGTTCAAATGAAGACACAAGCTGCAACACAATTTTGAGTTTTAGGTACATTACAGGAGTCAACAATAATAAAAAATTTCACTTTTCCTGCAGAACAAGTAGTATTTAAATTTACTTGCCCGAATCCAAAAATGACTTGCCCAAAAATCAATTATAACATTTTAAAGTTATTAGTTTGTGTTTAAACAATTGAATTAATTTTTTGTCTTCAACAATTTCACTTGTCCTTTTGGACAAATGTGAAGTAACATCTACTTGTCCAAATGCAAAATGGACTTGTCCCGGACAACCGGACAAACCTTATTGTTGAGCACTGCATTAGAGGCTGCATTATATATAACTAAGCATATGTTTCTATCTGTATCATCTAGACTACATGAGATCGTTGTTGCGGAGGGATGAAACAATGTACATTGTAGCTCGAGTTGAAGTGGTCTGTTGATACGTAAACATTTATAAATATAAACATTTGAGTGCTTTTGAACTTACTACACGAATTTGTGATAGGTATGACACACTAAAGAAGAACCTTCAATAACATGAGAAAGGGATAAATGACAGATATTTACTTACACCTTGAAATGTTGCCAGTTATTTTTCAAAAAAGTATATAGAAGGATGAAGAATATGATGATAAAATACAAATACCTACTTTATGAGAGTATTACTAATAACAACATAAATCAACAAGAATAGTAATATCGGAAGGATGAAATTAAAAAATGTCCTTAATCATAAAAATAAAAAAAATAGCAAATCTTTGTGAATCATGATGGTAAAAAATGTATATATAAAAGTTCATTGCAAAATGTATCAAAAGCAATTTATTTACAAATAACATGAAATGATATATACATGTATGTCTATGTACATATACAAATACTCAATCAACCAGGAGATTTAAATAACGATTTTTAATGTTCCATTATTCTTAACATTGAATTAAGTATAGATGTAATGACACCTGCATAATAATCCCAATGTCACTGAAGTGTCATATAGTAGGGCCAGTGATTTTCCATTTCAGATTTGCTTCAATTCTGTTTTCAGTTTTTGGTGGATTTTCCATTTCAGATTTGCTTCAATTCTGTTTTCAGTTTTGGTGAATTTCGTTTTTTTCTGTTTTCATAAGAAAAAGAATTAAACACACACCAATTTAATGATAGATTTAAATAGGGAATTAAATAAAACATATAAATGTATATGCAACACTGTATGTTTTTATAATTTTAAAATATTTTATGAATAATTTATAAGTCTGTAGGCCTACACTCATATACATTTAGGTAACAAGTTTTGTTGGAAATTGTACAGGTAATTTCTAATAACTTATTTTTGCTTGAATTTATCACCTAACTTAGAACAAGTCTGTGATGTTTTACTTGGTGTATTTCTCTTTAAATAAACTTATAAAATAGATCTACATCATACATGTACATGTATTTTATTTTTAGTTTTTTAATTTTTTGTATCAACACTAGTGTAATCAATACTATGCTTACAGAATTCGCAAAATTAAATGTCACCCTCAAGATTCCATGGAAACTACATGTATATACCAGTGATGATGTATTTATTTCTTAAATGGGAGGAAGTCTCTCGTTTTTACATACATGTGTCTTCAGCCATCGTAGCTCGCTGTCAAAAACGTCAAGGTATGAACATGTGTTTGTGTTGGTAACATGAACCGGCTGTCGATCGAGCGGTATGTCGTAAAAAGTTAGGATCGATTGTACTTTGTGAAATATTACTTTAAATTATAAAAACTGGTATATATATTCAGAAATTGAAATAAACATAATGGAAACCTAATTCAAGATATCAAATTAAAGCTATTTTTGTTTTAGTAGACACCAGATTGGCAGATGTCAGTCAGTACTGATTTTACGACAATGGAAATGATTGCCCTTATCTTTCGATGTGTAAATGTAGGCTAATAGATCTACGGGAAAAAATAGTAATTGATGTAAAATTATGTGATGAAATATTTTAAACAAACAAAGAATTATTGAAGTTTATAACACACGAAAATAGCACACTAGTTCACAACTTAATAAATTCTACCTCATGTTGGAATTTTTGAAGATATTTCGAAAACGCAAATTCCATTTCAGATTGCCAATTCCGCGATTTTGTCTTCGATTTCACAATGGCGGAAAATCACTGGCCCTAATATCGGATATAGGCTATAGTGTTATACTAAATACACTGTTGTAGTAACCACTGGGTTCCAGGTGATTTGTTAAGGATGTTTACCTTAGAAAAAAGTAGAGTAATAAAAGATTATAAGACTCATCTTATACCAACTTATTTTACTTCCAACCCAATTTACCATGACATTGAAAAAGTCCAAAGCAGGATCATTTTAGCAGAAAATATAAGACTAATCCAAAATCTGAAGCATAGCATGTGCTACTGTCTGATTTACATAAAATGGCAGGGGGAGGGGGGAGTAACCTTTTGATTATTATACGGATGACGCTACTTGCTTTTCGGTTATGACAAGCTGCATGGGGAAAACGTTTTATTTCTCACTGTATACTCTCTTATGTACGGTGACAAGTAGGAACGATTACTCTTGTCAGTGTTATCTCAATGTTATGCTTTATTACCTATATTTTTAACTCATCTAGTTCTAGAAAGGGTCACAAGACTCCACCCCACCTGGTAATATGGATTTTACTATAGGAATCATAATATGTAAATATCATTCTACGTAAGTTGATGTTAAAGCAGTAGAAGTAGGTAAAGCTGACCTCAACCAATCTTAACTGAACACTGACACCAACACTATCAACAGAGTGATAGGATAAGCTCCTCCCCTTTCAACTAAATAATAATGACCTACTAAGTAAAATGTATCTTTGTATATAGAAATTTTCAGATATAGAAGGTATAGATAATTTTGAATAAGAGAAAAAAAATCACAGGAAATTGAATGTCATACTGAATAGATGATGTGTATAAACTACCTGATGTACATTTAAATATATAAATTTGGGGAAACATTGGAATGGATGTGAATAACCTCAAAAATATAATAGTTCACAAAATCAGAATAGCTCAATTGATCATTATACTTGGTGCAGAAATGTGATGGAGAAAGAGAACCTAAGTGTAAATTGTATGATGATCACAAGCTATGGTAATTTATCTGAGGAAAAGTTACAAAAATGTTCACATTTTCAATCATGGTTGTTGATACTAAACTCATTACACATGTTATAGGTATAAATTTTAAAATTGGTAAATGGAGTTATGGATTTAGCTTCTTTAAAATATACATATTTCTTACTTTAATTTGTATATTTGAGGTGTCTTACATGTAAGTATATAATAAACACATGGAGAAATGAACCCAAATAACATAATATTCTCTGGAATACATCTTTCCACCATAAACTGCTTCTTCTTCAATGGTGGAATGGCAATAATACTGTCTCTCCTGAGGTTTTAAAATGATGAGGATGTGACAATTTATAATTATGACATTTGTGTTATGATCAATGGTAAGTCATCAACAGAGCTGTTGGTTTCATACACAAGGGAGACTACTCTCATAACATGTGAGGAAAAGATGGTTAAAGTGAACCTGGAACAACTGTACATATCTATATACATGTACATGCATTTCAATTTGATATCTTCCTTTCCCCAGTCCTTGTGAATGCTCCCTTCTGTTTTTCCTTCACAATGTCATCAGGTGATGGGGTTGAAAAATCAAATGGAATAATGTGTTCTATCTTTACAGGTGAAAACACTTTTACATTTCTTATTTGATAAGAATAAGAAAATCTGGGAAATTTAGTATGCTTGTAGAATGTCTCCGTTTGTGATGTTTGTTGTTTGTTACTATCTATACTCAAAATTTTTGCCAGAACAGATGGTTTACTTAGTAATTCTAAATTCTGACTTGTATCAATAGTTGGAATTATTAGTTCAACACTTGAATGTTTCACTGTCTCTTTATGTTGATCATTCCTTTGTTTCTGTGAATTTTCACTTTCTGTACTTCGCTTTTCTTCTCTCCCCAATTTTACAGACCTACCTTTTATCGCATCACTTAATGACTTTTTATTTCCATTTTCTAGATTAGTTACTATATCTGCCTGTTGTGCTCTATTTTCCGTATTGCCTGATTTACTAGAAACCAATAAGGCTGATAGAGCTTTACTACTATCTACTGTCTTGACATCTTGCCTTGCTAAATCTTTCAGTGATATATTGCTCCTGCCAACTTGTTTCTGCATTCCATCACCACGGCCAGAGTCTTGAGTATGAGCTGAAGGTAAACATTCTGTCAATTTGTTTTCTGTATTTAAGCTAAGGTTACGTAGGCTAACAGTTTCAGAGCTCTGTTTAGCTAATGTACTCAATGAAATACCTAAACTTTCCTGAATACTACCACTTCCTTGTTTAACAAGATCTTTCAGGGATAGAGCACTTAGTCCTTCTGTACTCTTTTTGATATCCTTACTACATTTTTGTTCATCTGTTTCATCATCTCCCTGTCGATTTGTCAAAGTATTACCTGTACTCTGGCCACTATTTTGTTTTACTAAATCTTTTAAAGACAAAGTATTTTGGCCAGTCTTGCTCCCACTGTCTTGCTGTATCAACTGTTTCAAAGACAATCCACTAGGACTAGGTTTGCTCTCTGAATGGTGAATCATCAAGTCTTTCAAGGACACAGTATTTAGCTTACTTTCTGTTTGTTTAACAAGACTGGATAATGATGGTTTACCCACACTGCTTTCTTTCTTTTCAGTACTGTCATGTTTTGCAGCAAGACTACTCAACTTGCCCAAGTCACTAGTTACTAAACCTGTTTTTTCTGCTTTCAAACCTGAATTATTTTCCATTTTTTCTGAATTACTTGCCTTCAAAGCAGAACTTCCAACTTTTAATTTTGCATCAGCTATTTTCAGATTTGTTAAATCTGATAGAGATATTTTATTCTGATCAGAAAGTTCACATTTGATCTTACTGTCGCGTGTAGCATTCAGCTGAGTTGATGGTTTCAATGATATCAATTCTGCATTCTGTGGTGTTGAATTTTCAATGACTTCTTGTTTTATACTTCTTTTGTCTGAATGTTTTAGCAACTGCTGTGACATCGCCTTTTTGTCATCCTGGTCACTTTGCTGTGACTTTTGTGATTTCTGACCCTGAAAATCATTACTACCTGACTTACTTTCCCTACACTGTTGACCAAAATATGTAGATCTTAATAATGGAGAACCAAATTTTAATATACCAGAGTGACCAGTCTGATCTGAAAACAAGTTTGATTTTGCAGGTGACTGGGACTCTAGAGATTCTAAAAACTCATCAAAATCACTATCATCTTACCTTAGCAAAGCCAAATACAAAGTAATGATTATCCATTTTGCAACATGATGAAGTTCACACCACCAAGCACCAAAGTGAGGAGAAGACCATACCATGGAAGGAGAAACAAAAGGCAATCTGTTACATAGCAGTCTACATGGACTTACAAACTACAAAGCACTATCCAAGCGACATTGACGTACTACTGTAATCAAACAGACCTTTTGGATTTGAAGATTTTGAACAACTGTATTTTATTACCAATGAATGATCACTCTGTAAATTATTTGTTATATCAAGACATAATTCTAGTATCCAGTTGGTAAATATGTATTATGCCACAACTGAATTCCATATTTAAAATAAAGCAAATACATAATAATAAAATTAAAGCAATAAGAGCTGCCGGTAATAGCATTTTTTCAAATTGTAAAATGACATCTAAACCATTTTTATACAATTAAAAATACCTTTGAACATAAATTACCTATGTATAAATTTTCATGTTTGTAGTATTCACATAAAAATAGTCAAACTCAGTTATAATGAAATTGTGGGCACCTTTAAATTAAATTAACCAAATTTCATTGTATCCACTTCATCGTACTTTATTTATAGAAAAAAACAATACACTGAAAAATTACTTTTTGCCAAAAAATCTGTTATTTTACACTCATTTCTTTCGATATTTGCTATGTAGGAATCGAGATGATCTACCAATGAGATGATGGAAGATACCATACACTCAGTTTTGGAGAAAAATCTGATGACTGAATCGCTGTAAATATTGTGTCCTTTCTTTTAATAATTTCTATTAATGTGTTAGGATTAATTTCATAATCTTTTGCGATTTCTGTTTTGGGTTTCATCTTATTATCCACGTCTTGTATAATTTCATATTTTCATCAACGTTCAATTGTTTATATTTTTTCAGAGTTGCCGTTATGTGATCTTAACCCAATAAATTCTTTTAAATGAATGCTTCCTTGACAATCAGTTATCAAAATGTAGAAATTACGAATGTAATTTTGTGATGGCAGATTCAAACTAATAGTTACAATGGGTTATGATTGGCAAGTTTATTCTAATATTACGAATTCATCTGCTCTTTTCACCATGAGGTGATCTTTTTCTGATATATATATGAGACAAGAGGCCAAAGGGGCCTGTAGGCACTCACCTGGTAATGTGTTTTGAAAAAACAGAAGTTGAACGACAGTTAAATCAGGAAGTTTGAAGGTAGATGGACAGAGGATTGCATTGTGGATTGTGAAAATAAAGAAATGGATTGTTTGTAGACATTTGAATTAAAAAAAATTGCCTTCACTAGGGGATACTGTCTACCAATTTTGGTTGAAACATGATAAATTTGAATTTTTGACACATTTAAGCTCTCCCTAGTGGGCCCCATTTATTGGCAAATTCTTTCCCCTCGCAAACTTTGTAGCCTATCCCCTATAGAGCCTTATTACTAAACTTAAGCCAATCCATACACTCGTTTGTGAGACTGGATTTTTTTTAAGAATTACACATTCTAAACCATCTTTTGCCCCTTATGTGATCCAAAGGGGAGATAATCTCACAATTTTTGCAAACTTGAAGTGGCCCTATGGGCTAGGTGAGCTAAATATTGCATAAAATCTGCATGTAAAATTTTCATCAACGTCAGCTCATATTACTTTTATCATTAAATTCCTATTACAATTACCTTCAGATCTGTTTCGTCTATTTGCCCTCGGCTTTCTTTGTGGCTTTGGTGCATCTGCAAGTACAAGGACATTTTCAAAGTTGTTGTAGAAATTGTAATGTATTGATGTCTACAACATGTATTAATCCATTGATTGCATTTACACATTATTGTTCAATTGTGTCCAAAGTAAGACAAAGTCAAAAACACCATGGAATTTGGAGTTTAAATTTGAATTTATGTTTTACATCGCACTCAACAATGTTTAGTAGTTCGTAGTTAGTTTTTAATGGTGGAGGAGAGAACCTGGTTACAATGTAACTTTCAGCAAGTAAACTGGAAAACTTTCTTACAAAATCAGCCTAGGCTTAAAGCTCAAACCTGTGCAAAGAAGAAGTGAGAGATTTTAAAGTTCAAAGCCTGATGCTTTAACCAGTCGACCATGGAGACCCCTGAAGTGAAAAAGTACCAATTCTGGATTTTTCAAGCAATTTTCAAAAAATATATAGGGAATTAAAAATTGTTTATGTCTGTATATATCTCTTTTTTGTTATTGTATATTAATCAAAGTAGTAAAAAATGATTAATAAAATTTTTGAAAAAAAACACAGCTAATGCCCCTTCAAATTAGATGCATATGATTGAGATACATCATTTCATTGGTTAGAGGGCAATCATTAGTCACACATACATATGAAAATCTTGCAAGACTATAAGGCACAAAAAAACTTGCAAAAAACAAAAGACATGTACCACCTTAGACACATTACCTTGTTGAGAAAGAAGTTCATTCAAAGCAGTTTCTATGTTGAATTTGTGTTTTACGATTGTTTGAGCCATGATGTTTTCAGGGATTGTTTCCCCAAGTACATTACGTATCTCTTCAAGGCAAGAATTCAGCTGGGCTACAAAAAAAAAAAAAAAAAAATCCAAATGAAATTATCAATAATTTATTTTTCTACCATAACTTGTGTTGTTATACCACTCTCAAGCGATGTATAAACGAAGCTGCAGTTAGTTAACATTTACAAATAACCATCTGTACATGTTTGACACGATCATGAGAGTCCAAATCCAATAGTGTTCTTGATGTGATGTAGGCTAATAATCAATACTACCAATCAGTGGTTTTCAGTTATGGTAGAAACAGATTCCACAACGAGTGTTTGTTCATTACCATGTTTATCTAACTCTCGTTAGTTAATTTTCAAAATTTGAAAAGACACTCGGTAAACATAGTGTCTTTTCAAATTTAGAAAATTAATCAACTCGAGTTAGATAAACATGATAATCAACAAACACTCGTTGTGGAATCTCTATGTCTATGATTAAGATACTCAGATTAATTTAAGACACTTCTATCACTCTGATCACTACACTCTTTGGATTTTTAAAAACAAAATGTTTGTCATCCCCATGTGACAGCAATACACACATTGTGCACTTCAAAATAACAGGTTCTAAACTGGAAAAATGGTGATAACTAAAAAATGTTGTATTCTGAAATACCACTACATCATCTTGTTTCACTTTCAAAATGTCTCATTTCCAGTTAAAATTTCTTGTTACTTTACCTTCCTCAACATCACTAAGCTTGAGACTCCCTCGTCCTCCAGATGAATCATTTAAGGGTTGAGTTTCCCCATCACTTTCATCCTCCTCCTCTGGAATCCCTTCTTCCATATATGATGAGAGATCATGTTCTCGATCACGATTAAATGTAAATTGGGCAGCTGTAAAATCAGAAAGATTTTATTGTAAGTTTGAAATACTTAATAGTTAACTGAATATTTATTCATTTGACAGGATAAAGGAAAATACTAGTTAATTTTATGTGTTGGCTTTAAATGATCTTTTTTAGTAATTTCTTCATCACATTATAAACTACTTTATTTGAATTACTGATGATATTTTGATAAGATTCCTAACAACCGGAATTACTGTCACATTACACTTGTATATCATATGTATAAACATGCATTATTCAAATCTTATATACCATGTATAAATATATACTACTCAAATCGAACACTCTAATTCTATTTTATCTAGCTTTTAATTCGAACACTCTCACTATCATTACATTATAACCTGTTTCAGATATCCCGTTTGATACCTCAGTCAGTGCAAAACTGGTTTATCAAAGTTATTGTTTGAAATCAAGATACATTTTAGGGGACGTTTTGCACAATACTAACAATGAGAAGCAGTTGATTTAGCTTAAGGGCGTAATCTATAAATTTAGAGAATCTTGCAGAAGTTCCAGACATGTTAACTCTACTGATTTCAGCGGTAGTCAACCAGTTTTAAAATCAATCTTCTGCCTTCCACTTTGCTGTCCAAAACTTTTTATTTCGTTTCCCAAACATGCATTTCTTGTCTGTCTGTGTACATTTAATCCTCGAGCTCATTATATTTTCCCACCTGTGCCATTAATATCTCTTAAGATACCCCAATCATCATCCATTGGTGATAATCAATTCCTGATAATCCTTTAATTAGATTTAAAACTCTGACTGTAACTTCATCAAGTGTTGATATGTCAGACGAAGACCTGAAGATATGGAGCCACTTATATTGCTAATGATTGCATCTCATAATATCAGAAAATAATATTCTACAACCCAATTACACTTAAAAACACTAAAAGTCATTAAAGTTGTAATTTAACCACAAAAGAAAGACAGAATTAGAACGACATTGTTTGCCATGTACAAAATTTGTATGCAACTCATGACCATTGATTGCTGCTTATATCATCGACGAATAAAGAGTTTATCAACAATAAATTAGTCTTAAAAATATCTAATGCTATGGATAAAATCATCATACATAAATTTTAATGTAATTTACATGACAGAATTTTTTTTAGTAAAAAAAGGGTTTGGCAAGTAACTAACATGAATGTGTCAATGTACTTGTCATTTCTATTCATCAAACTAGATGCTAGCATTTTACATTTTTTTGTGTTTTTTTTTTAATCATTGATTAATTAGAATAATGCATAGCAAATGAGAAATATCATAAAAGGACCCCTTCCCTACAGTAATGATGATAATAAATAAATAAAAGATGTAAAAAAAAAATTTCAAGTATTTTTAATTTTGGCCACTGAAAATTGAAATTTGCCAATGATTTGACCAACACATTTTCAGATCCAGGGCTAACACTGTTTGATCTAATATTTTTGAAGAAATATAGTCATTGAAATACCGCAAAAATGTTGCCTGCAATGCTACTTCTTTGGAGGTGTGAATCTACTTCTTTTTGTTCACCAGAGGTTAGCATGTCTGGAAGTTTATACATATTTTATTTGCTCTTCTGAGGTAAGTGAATCAATTTCGTTATTTTCATGAATGTTTGTGATTACTTTTAAAAGTAACATTAATACCGCAGTAAAATGTAGTTCTGAAATTGATATTAGAATAAAGATACATTTGTTTATACTGTTTTATAATATTAAAGTATTGCATGTACATATGTAATAACAATATATCTATCATATATTTTGTGTAAAATAAGTGACATATATGAATCAATCTACTAATTATCATTACTGTAGTAATGTACAGATAAAGGAGTATGTATCATTAGTAGATTCATTTTGTGTGAACTTATAGTTAACAAGGGCTAATTGTAACAGAGTAGTTACATGATGTTCCCAAAATGGTTGAGCAAGATGTGTTGATATCAACCAGCATTTATTACATACCAATCTGCAATTGTTCTACACAGATTTTGAGGTACAAAAGCCATAAGGCTGAAATCGCAATTGATGATACCAGTATATTTTAAATTTCATCAAAATCAGACTACATTGAAATTGCAATCCCTTGATACCGATAAATTCCAAATTTCCCCACATAATTGTCGTCTGCGCAGTCAATGGCTACCAGAGGTGGCGAATTGCAAAAAGAAGATATAGTAAAATTGTTCAGGAGTGGATTTTCCGGAAGAAAAGTTGCTGATTAATTAAGTTTGAATCGAAGAACAGTTCAGCATTTTTAAGGCGATTCCATGAGAGGGGTGAAGTAGAAAACTTTCCTCGAAGTAGGAGGCCACAAAAATCTTGTGAACGTTGTGACCGCCATTTGATTCGAGTAGTGAAAGAAAACAGAAGAGGGACATCACAACAATTAATAACAATGGAGTAGTAATTTATCTTTCTTTGAGAAGTGTGAGAAGATTATTTGACTCTGGATTTAAATGGAAATCTGTAGCAAAGAAAATAACAATAAGTCAATCTTAAGCGTTGGCTCCACTTTAGCAGGACGAAACTGCAGTGGACAGAGTCAAATCAATGGTCTCGCGTAATATTTAGTGACGAGACCAAAACAGAAATAGGTGCAGACAGAAAAGTGCTTGTTTGGCATCTAAACAATGATCAATTACACCCTGATTGTGTAGGAGTAGTTGACAATCCTGCAATAAATGTTCACTTCTCTGTAACGTTTTGGGGGTGTATCACCTCAGCGCTCTACAATGCGACCAAATCACTCGCAAATGCGACCATTTTTTAGATTTTTGCGAGTGTTTATCCTCATTCAGTCGCCACATGCCGTTTTCACTGTGAAATTTACATTATCGACATGCGCTTAACAGCAAACAATTTGGTTAACTAGAGCATCTAACGTACGTGGACTACTGTATAAAACCACGTTGTATTGCTCTCATGTTTTCGACTTGAAATTTTCCTAACACACACAATGACATTTTTTTTTCTCCGTCGATTTCAAACAGAAGCATTTAGACACTACTAAGTTTAAACGTTTAAAGGAATACTGGAACAGAGTTATGGCTAGTATTCGACTAGGCTGAACTTTCTGCCCCCGATTTCGATTTTAATTTCAGCGATTTTTAAGTGGTAAAATCGGGGCACAAAGTTCGGTCTAGTGTTCGACGAGGAGGACAAGCAGACCACAACCTAATTCCTTTGGGGGATTATCGTGGGGGAACACAATAAAAAGACCGCGACAGAAACAACTGGAAATCGTAAAATAAAGTCGACCACCCGATTGATATAAATTAAAGAACTGTATAGGTGTTTGTCTGACGATCAGTCACGGGTGTTGGACTTACGGTAGTCTCCTTTTTGTTCTATCGAAAAGAAACTGGAGCTAAAAATTTAAAAACCTCAATATTAGAGCAATATGAAAAATATAGACATATAAACACACAAAAAGGTCAACATGCAGTCTTGTTTTATACAATAAAATTTACATAAACTTAGGGGATTTTTTTTAAGAACACACACACACACACATGTATATATACCTATATAATAATATATATATATTGGCGAGTAAAAGTTCTGGCTTAGTAAAATTTCTGGTTCGTCAGAAGAGTGAATTTTTTTAGTGTTGTAGAGCCCTGCACCTACTTTGGTGTCAGCACAATCATTCCCATGAATGGAAACATAAACAGTAAGTACATTTCAATTTTAGATGAAAATATTTGGCCTGTGGCTGCTAAACATTTTCCAAACAGCCCTTGGATTCTGCAGGAAGACAACGCCCCATGTCATGTGCTGAAAGAAACCATCAAGTGGAAAAATAACAACAATATCCGAACACTTCCTTGGCCACCTCAAAGTTTTGATTTAAATATAACAGAAAATGTCTGGAAAACCATCAAAACACGACTGTTGAAACGTTTAAACAAAATCCAAAACAGAGCAGAATAGCCTGCCATTTTACTACATACAGACCCTTTACAACTCTCTACCACAGAGATTATGAAATGTAATTAGAGTAAGAGGACAGATGACTAAGTATTGAAAATTTCAGGTATGTACCACTTTTAGTTGTTCAGACACCGTAATCAGCCGTGTATAATCTGCACTCTTTTCATTCTAAAATTTGTCTCAGGGATGGGGTTGCAGATAATATAACTTACAACAGGTTCTTCGGACATTTATTCCCAATGGGACTATAGTAAAAAACAAATAGTGCAGAAGAATTGACGTTAGATGTTAAAGTTGCCATTACTTGGTCAAGTTATTTTCGTATTGTAATCATGATGATCAAGTCAATTTATTTCTTCATTGCTTTCTGTATATGTGTAATGTGTTTACTCTCCTCGGTGATAGTGAATAAATGTTTGATAAATGAATCTTGTCTTCAGTGTGTGTGCGTGTGTATTTTCAGTTTACAAATTGCCTATAGTGCAAAGTTGGTCAGCGAGTGACACTCAGACTGTCAAACTCTCTGATTGCCAATTGGTAACCAGGCATGGCTTTAATCATAAAATATCCATGGGAAACAGAATAGTACCATAACTTTGTGTGTTGTTAACCTTCCTCATAGAGTTTTATACTATTATTGAAAATATGAACAATCTCAACTCGAATTCTAGTGATTATTTTGCGCTTGTAGATGACAAAGCGAACCGCCATACTGTAGGCCTAACTGTAAATGGAACAGCATATGTAGTATCTTGTAGTTTCATATTTCAGATTCCTATTTTGTAGTTTTTTTTCAAATCTCATAGTATCATGTTTTCTTTTATTTAATAAATATTTATCTATTTCTGTCAAATACCGATCTAAGGATTGATATTTAAAATAAGTCTGATTTTCAGTCATACTAATGCCTCAGTAATGGCCATGTAAAAAAAAAACAGATGTGGGTTGGGCCCATAAGCAGGAACACCTTTTTTTCGCAGAGATCTGATGCTGAAATGGGGGTGCGGATAATACATAATTGTGGATTATACACAGCTGATTTCAGTATTCAAATTTCTAAACGACCAATTTTCACCAAATGTTACAATGACGTCACCATTGTGTGACAATGCTTATGGCCACTGACTGTACTATTGTGTTTGGCATACATTGTATTAACAGTATCTTTGTTTATTTCTACAGATTTTATTCAATTGAATTTATTACCATCTAAACCACCAGTACTTAAATGGATTATGTGGGATAATAGAGAAATCATTGTACAGTATCATTAGTTAAATGTGTAAAACTTTTGAAAGCGTTTATCATTTGTATGCTGGGAGCCTAAAGCTTGGGTCATTTTGTGACAATTACTCTTGGTTGTTTACATTCCATGACATGTAACAAGCATTTGAACAAAAGTATAACAGAATAATTATTGTAAGCTTCTGTTAAGACAATGACAACTGGCTACATATGTTCAGTTTTATAACAATGCTATAAATGGTGCTGTTAAAAAATTAAATTACCTGTAGCTGGTGAGATACAATAACTGTCCTCAACTGAGTGACCATACATCTCATCTTCATCATAGAATTCTGAAAAATATTAATAATACCGACAAGTTATTTCCACATTCTGTGTATAATGTCTTAAACATACTTCATATCAATCAATAAGAGTACCATCCATGGTGCATAACATACCCATCCAAGATTCAGGAAAAAATGTTGGGACCACTTGCCTAATACGTTGAATTTGATCAGTAAGAAAGGTTGTTGTAAGGTGCAGAACAGACCTGATTTTAATTATATTAATAACCAAATGAGAATGGACTAACTTTCTAATTTCTAGTCTGTGGAAAAATTGGTATCAATGTGACAAGTGACTTTGGAGTAAACACTTGCCAATAACAAAAAATAGTCACAGATCAAGTAATTTGACTATTGTATTGGGCTGCATACAAATGTATGGGGCAGGAGATTAATATCATCAACATGTGTGTCTGGTAAAAGGTCTCATTTCCAATGCAAAATTTCCCAAATACATGTTCAATGTACTGCAATACAGCTCACATTTGATACACCAACAAAGGAGGAGTACCAATCAATCATTATTCCATGTCTTCAAGTGAAAACCATTTTGTGTCTTATCATTGATTAAAATAACCATTGTTACTTTGGTCCATTGCCAGGTAAAATTCCCAAATGAGAGGACACAAGACTATGTACAATAAAGGATCTATTAACCTCTGTGACTTTGACTCAGGGCAAGTTTTTCTGATCATACAGTGAGTCGTCTCTGGGGCGGGTGGACTTGATATCAGTGTTCTCACATCTTTTCCAGAATAGGGGATTTTGTACCCCATAAGTAGCAAAAATGGGGGTACAAGGATACAAATCAGGGGTACATATAAATAAAATTAAATAAAAAAAAAAGAAGAATTATTTTAATCATCTTGACCCATCCCACCTAGACACAAGTGTTGTAATGGACTTCATGTTATAATTGCTGTGGGATCCAAGAGCATTTAGATATCATGTAAAAATTGTATATTCAAAATCTGTAAAGATTTCAAATCATTCCCTTATCTTGGCACCCCGCATTGAAGTTGAAGTCTTCAGTCAGGAAACTGCAAGCTGTGTTCATTGGAATGTGACCTTCAACTGATAAGAACCATGCGGCAGTCTTTGAAGTAAGGGAGGTCTTGGGAAAAGTGTTATACACACAATTTTGAGGACTTATTATTTTATAATCACTTACACTGTTTACAAAGTAAGGATTGGACACAGTGAACTGATATCACTGTAGGATTAACATCATAATGTGATAGACGTCTACTAGGCGTGAATGCATGTAGTGTAGTTTGTTTTTGTGCATATTTTGTAATGAAACTACGTGATTCACACAGGTTTTTGCGTGTCTCTGAAGACTGGATATTTTGTCACAGTTTAACATTTTATAGAACCCTCAGTGCACTGAGTCTACATCATTTATTGTGAGAGTGTAAAACAACAAACAAGTGATGAACAAGTAAATATCATTTTAACTCATCAACTCCTGAAAAACAATGGACTCTTCCGTAAATCAATGACTTAGACTAGTCCAAATGTGTCTTTAGGGGTGAATAAGTTAATGAAATAAATATATGATATTTAGTTTTATTTACATGTAGACTACCGTTGCCATATTCCGGGGCACTTTATTCTTTGAGGGGGAAATAAGGTCATGTACAACATATAACGGAACATTTGTACCTACAACATTTCCTGGAAACTTTACTTTACAAACTGTAGAGGTTTGTTACACAAATCTGCAGTTATTTTCTCATTGAGCCATATCAAAACTTTATAGGTCAATGTAACTTTCCAGTTTCAGGGAAAACCATAATATTCATGAAATATGTTTAAGCATCAGGCATGCCCAAACACAACCACCATCATTTAATGATTCATTGTTTACAATGAGACATCTGCCAACTTCGGGGCCAATGCATTGCACTTAAAATCTGTTTTAGTGACAATTTTCAAGAATGATGGATTATTAAGATCCATTTCCATTATATTGGACATCTTTTCATCAATTCTGGGGATATTGTGTTACTTCCCATTTAGACTGCAACAAATATGTATTTTTTTCAACCGAAGTATTAGGTAGGTTACGGGTCAGCAAATGACAGTCGTAGTTCACAAGGTCAGTGGACTTGTGACGTAATATCAGCATGAAAACAACTGCCTTGAACTTGGGAGTACCTTGAATTTAGGTGACGTGCCTATACATTACTTGCCCAAAATGTTTGTTGTTTATAGTCATATCATTTCGATATGTTATTATAAAATTCAAAAATATATCTAGACCCCATTACAACCGAAATAAAATTATTATAGAGGGCGAAGCCCTCATATATGTAGAGAAGCTCAAATTTTTTATTCCTTCTACATCCTGGGACCCGTACTACTAATGTTAAAAATTTTGCTCACATCAGGAATTTGTGCATGACATAAACAGAATGTCAGAAATGCAGTCATTACTTAAAAGCGCATTGCAAACAAAGTAATAAACTATCACACTAAGAAACGTTTTGTAGACCGAGACTAGGCCTTAACGACTAGGGTTGTACATCGAACGCGATCATGAAGCTCCTCCATTATTCCGGTAATGTGAACTGTACAAAATGATGGATACGCTGGGATAGAGAAAAATATGTAGCATAAAAACATGTTTGTGCATTTAATTCATGATTAATAAATACAACATAGATTCTATTGAAGTTTTAGTACAGTCAACCACTCAAAATTTTAATTAAAACAATGAGTGAATGACCGGGACACTTACGTGATAATTACACTGAATTAGTGAATATTAATCCCTTTGGTGTCTCTGTCGTGTTGCCCCCGGCAGGGGGTGGAACACGACGGAATCCCCAAAGGGATTAACTGATTAGTGTATATGTAAAACTGTTGATGAATGACTTAGCCCTCTACATAGGTTTACCTATGTATTATTTATAAGTTTCTCTCATAATTGTGAGCATTCTGGTATACTTCTACACTCTTACAAAGTAATGTCCGTAATTTACTTTGTTTTCACTTGTGCCTCATGCTTTGCTATCCACATGTCCAAATACATGAGCTTACTATGTTTATTGTTTAGCTATAATATTTATCATATTGATTACAAGAAATATACCATCTTCATAATTCATAGTCCGAACATTTCGATGACGGGCCATCCTGACTTCTTATCCTTTGGATTTCGCTATGAATATCAAACATATTTCATACTGCAACGTCTGTGTAGCAAACCGAAAGAGGCCATCTCAAGAGGAAGCAGGTGTAAATAAACAGCAAAAGTTTCGTAGTATTTAATAGGTATATTTATATACATTTTATCATCCAATCCATTCATATAAGACTAATATAATTTATCACCATGATATTAATTCATCAATTGAAATACGCCAGCAATCACGATATGTACGAAACTAATGGCGCTATTTCAACTGTCAACAAACACGTGAGGTATAAATAAACCAATCAGAGCGTGGTCCTTATCGTGGTTTTTAAATCGTAATAACCATAACTATTATACCTCAACACGTTGATCCTTGTCATGTTTATTCGTGATTGTTTTAAAAATAAATCAACTGTGAATAACCATGAATAAAAGTGTTGAATATTGGGGAGACTATCAACTAAACAACAACACAATCGGAAGTGCCAACGTATAGTAAAATTAAACTAGCACGTGCTTTGATAAAAAATTAACAACAATATCACCCTTTATATATATTTGTAACATATTTAAAGGTACCTTCATATTTTCATATTTATCAACCCCATCGGTAGTTTGGTTTTTAGAACTTTAGAATGTCTACATTCTAACTCTCATACATACCATAGAAAAATGTACTTATTGAAGTATTACGGAAACTGAAGTTTCGAGATAATAACGCAAAATTTCGAGATGATATTTTGAATTTTAGAGATAATAAGGACTAGAAATTTTCAATTATTATCTTGAAATCTCGAGATAATTCGAAATTTTTGAGATACTTATTTTATATTGCGAGATAATATCTGGTAATTTCAAAAAAGTATTATCTAAAATTGAAGTTATTATCTCGAAACGGAATAATATATCGAAAGTTCAAGTTATTTTCTTAAAATTTCGAGGTACTATTTTTTACACATGGCATCAATTCGCTTCGGTAAAAAAGAAAGCGTCGGATGGGTTTTAGAGGTTTATCAAACGTCATCGGACAGAAAAATATTTTGTGTACCATTCAAAAATCGCTTATTTATATTATCTGAAAATCTCGTAATCGTAATTACGACTTTTTAAAAATGCCGTAATAAAGACTTTTTAAATCTCGTAATAACTACCTTTTTATCTCGTTATAACGACTTCTATAGGGTGATACTGCCATGATATTCATTCCATGATATCGTGAAATATTATGATTTTGCTCAAATTAAACATTTGATATTTCCATAAAAATATAGACCAAAAATATTTCTAAAAATCTAAATTACATGTACTATTCTTTTTAAAAAATGTATATGGATAATTTTGTTTTTGTTTTATTTTTTATATTTGCCGTCATTTGATGGTACGTCGGCTACGACGATTTCCGTGTATCCATCAGTAAGTTAACATGCATTGCTTATCCGTTTTGGGAAAAATCACCTTAAATAATATTTTTTTTAAAAATCCAACATTTGGGATACAAATGAAACACAAAGAGGAGATAAACTTTTTTCACAGACATTGGTTCCTTGAAATTGGCCTACCTTAAAAATTTGAGCTATAATTATGAGATTTTGTTGCCGACTGGTTATCAGTGTTTCAAAAACACATCTTGTTTCTTTCAAGAAGTATACATATATGCATGTTTGTTGATTTTCAAAAGTATAATTAAAATCAACAAGGCGAAAATACTAGAAAATTTTATTTTCTTAGTTTTCTTAATAGACCCTCAATATTCGTTTAATAAAAAATTTTGAAATTTCTTCTTGGTTTTACTGAGCCGCAAGTCGGTAACCAGACTTTGACATTAGCTGATCTTCTTATGGACTGAGAGAAATATGGGCAGAGATTGATTTTTGGCTGAGCTTGTAATGGGTTGAGATGTTCCTGCAGGTTTTAATGGTCTTAGAATTCTCTTCTCCGATTGTTGGTAAATTCCATTTCTCCTACAATTATGCATCACTTTTGAACTACCCAAATTTTCAGAACAGTTGCTATACAAGCCTTTGACACACAGTTATACTTTTCAGAACTCATATATACATGTGTATTATTATTTTTTAAAAATGAAAAAATAAAATAAAAATTAAAAAAAATTCTTACATTGGTGTACTATAACAAATAATAGATATACATTTTGTAGTAATGCAAAGACATACAAAATTTTTATTTTCCCAATTGTGAAAAATCTGTCAGGGATAGTATGGTATGCATATGTAGGCATGAGGTAAGATATAATGCATAATATATTTTTCAATATATACATGTCAACCACCAGGTGTAGTTCTACATTATAGCCCTGTGTAGAATACCAACATTTAGATGTCAACCACCAAATGCAGGTAATAGTAATAAGGGAGATATAGGCAAATGTAAACCATCAACTGTAGTATTACATTATAGGTATAGAATACATATATCTAGATGTCAACCACCAGGTTTTGTTCTATATCTAGATGTCAACCAACAGGAGTAGTTCTGTGTTATTGGCCTCTCTACACCAGGTGTAGGTAATAGCAATACAGGAGAGAACTCAAATACATTTTTCACTATATACATGCCAACCACCAGGTATAGGCCCCTCTATAATACCTATATCTAGATATCAACTATAAAGTGAAGATGTTCATCATAGGCACCTCTATAATGCCTATATCTAGACGTCAACCACCAGTTGTAGGGAATAGCAATAAGGGAGAGAACTCAAATACATTCTTCACTATATACATGCCAACTACCAGGTGTAGTACTACATTATAGCCCCCTCTAGAATACCTAATATAGATGTCAACCACCAGGAGTAGTTCTGTGTTATAGGCCTCTCTAGTATACCTATATCTAGATGTCAACCACCATGTTTTGTTCTATACCTATATGTATACCACCAGGTGTAGTTCTGTGATATAACCCCCTCTAGAATACCTATATTGAGATGTCAACCACCAGGTGTAGGTAATAGCAACACAAGAGAGAACTCAAATACATTCTTCACTATATGCATGTCAACCACCAGGTGTAGTACTACATTATAGCCCCCTCTAGAATACCTAATATAGATGTCAACCACCAGGAGTACGGTAGTTCTGTGTTATAGGCCTCTCTAGAATACCTATATCTAGATGTCAACCACCAGGTATAGGCAATAACAAAAAGGAAGATAATTCCAATATATTCTTCACTAAATACATGTCAACCACCAGGTGTAGTACTACATTATATCCCCTCTAGAATACCTCTACCTAGGTATCAACTATCAAGTGTAGTTCTACATTAGAGGCCCCTCTAGAATACCTATATCTAGATATCAACCATCAAGTGTAGGCAATATCAAAAAGGGAGATAATTCCAATACCGTATATTCTTCACTAAATACATGTCAACCACCAGGTGTAGTACTACATATTAGGCCCCTATAGAATAGCTCCACCTAGAAATCAACCATCAAGTGTAGTTCTACATTATAGGCACCACTAGAATACCTATATCTAGATGTCATCCACCATGTGTAGTCTTCTATCTAGATGTCAACCACCAGGTGTAGTTATGCATTATTGGCCCTCTAAAAAACATATATCTAGATGTCAACCACCAGATGTAGGTTATAGCAGGAAGGGAGATAACACATAGATTACTCAAATATATTCTTCACTACCTGTATATACATGTTCACCATCAGATGTAGTACAACATTATAGGCCCATCTAGAATACCTATATCTAGATGTCATCCACCATGTGTAGTCTTTTATCTAGATGTCAACCACCAGGTGTAGTACTACATTATAGGCCCCTCTAGAATACCTATATATAGATGTCAACCACCAGGTTTTGTTCTATATCTAGATGTCAACCACCAGGTGTAGTACTACATTATAGGCCCCTCTAGAATACCTATATATAGATGTCAACCACCAGGTGTAGGTTATAGCAATGGGGCAGATAACTCCAATATATTTTGCACTATATACATGTTAACATAATGTGTGGTACTACATTAATAGGCCTCTCTAGAATACCTATATCTAGATATCAACCACCAGGTGTAGTTCTGTATTATAAGCCACTGTAAAATACAAATATCTAGATGTCAACCACCAGGTGTAGTTCTTTATTATGAGCCCCTCTAAAATACAAATATCTAGATGTCAACCACAATGTGCAAGTTATAGTAATAACGGAGATAACTCAAATATATTCTTCACTATATACATGTCAAACACCAGGTGTAGTATTACAGTATAGGCCCCTGTAGAATACCTTTATCGAGATGCCAACTAGAAACTATCTGGTGTTTGATAACTAAATATAAGACCACATCTGGTGGTTGACATCTAGATATAGGTATTGATGAGGGGCAATGATGCAGAGCTACATCTGGTGGTTGTCATCTAGATGTAGGACTATGCCTAGTGGTTAACATTTACACATAAAACTACACATCTAGATAAAGGTATTCTATGAGAGCTCTATAATATAGAACTTCACTGGTGGTTGACATGCATATATATTGAAGAATATATTAGAGTTTATCCCCCTTATTGCTATTACCTACACCTGAATAAAAAAAAATTAATATGGTTAACATCTGGATATAGGTATTCTAGTGAGGTCTATAATATAGTACTTCACTGGTGGTTGACATGCTTATAGTGAAGAATATATTGGATTTATCTCCCTTATTGCTATTACCTACATCTGGTGGTTGATATCTAGATATAGAACAACATCTAGTGGTTGATATCTGAAGATAAGTAATCTAGAGACCTGGTTGACATCTAGATATAGGTATTCTACAGAAGTCTATTGTATAGTACTACACCTGGTGGTTGACATGCATATATATTGAAGAATATATTGGAGTTAACTCCCTTATTGCTATTACCTACACCAGGTGTAGAACTATACTATAAGCCCCTATGGAATACCTGTCTAGATACAGGTATTCTATAGGGGCCTATAATATAGTACTACACCTGGTGGTTGACATCCAGATATAGGACTACACCTAGTGGTTGATATCTAAAGATAGGTAATCTAGAGAGGCCTATATTGTAGTTACTACACACCTGGTGGAAGACATCTAGATATAGGTATTCTAGAGGGGCCTAAACTCTAGTACTACACCTGGTGGTTGACATGCAGTTAGTGAAGAATATATTAGAATTATCTCCTTTATTGCCATTACCAACACCTGGTGGTTGATGTCTAGATATAGGTATTGCATTGGGGCCTATAATACAGCACTACACCTGGTGGTTGACATCTAGATATAGGTATTTTAGATAGGTCTATAATATAGTACTATACTGGTGGTCGACATGCATGTAGTGAAATATTATAGGAGTTATCTCCCATATTGCTATTACCTACATCTGGTGGTTGACATCTAGATATAAGACTACACCTAATGGTTGATATCTGAAGATAGGTAATCTAGAAAGGCCTATACTGTAGTACTACAGCTGGTGGTTGATATCTAGATATAGGTATTCTAGAGAGGTCTATAGTATAGTACTACACCTGGTGGTTGACATTCAGATAGTGAATAATATATTGGAGTTATCTCCCTTATTGCTATTATCTACATCTGGTGGTTAACATCTATATACAGGTATTCTAAAGAGGCCTATACTGTAGTACTACACCTGGTGGTTGACATGCATATATATTGAAGAATATATTGGAGTTAACTCCCTTATTGATATTACCTACACCTGGTGGTTGACATCTAGATATAGGACTACACCTAGTGGTTGATATCTAAAGATAGGTAATCTAGAGAGGCCTATACTGTAGTACTACACCTGGTGGTTGACATCTAGATATAGGTATTCTAGAGGGGCCTAAACTCTAGTACTACACCTGGTGGTTGACATGCAGTTAGTGAAGAATATATTGAAATTATCTCCCTTATTGATATTACCAACACCTGGTGGTTGATGTCTAGATATAGGTATTGCATTGGGGCCTATTATGTAGAACTACACCTGGTGGTTGACATTTAGATATAGGTATTCTAGTGGGGCCTAAAATGTAGTACTACACCTGATGGTTAATATGCATATAGTAAAGTATATATTGAAGTTATCTCCTTTATTGCTAATATCTACACCTGGTGGTTGACATCTAAATATAGGTATTATAGAGAGACCTATAATGCAGAACTACACCTGGTGGTTGACATCTCAATATAGGTATTCTAGAGGGGACTATAATGTAATTATTCACCTGATGGTTAACATATATTTAGTGACAAATATATTGGAATTATCTTCCTTTTTCTATTACCTACACATGGTGGTTGACATCTCAATAAAGGTATTCTAGAGGGGGCTAAAAATGTAGGACTACACCTAGTGGTTGACATTTAGATATATGACTACACCTGGTGGTTGAGATCTAGATATAGGTATTCTAGAGATGTCTATAATGTAGTACTATACTGGTGGTCGACATGCATGTAGTGAAATATCATAGGAGTTATCTCCCATATTGCTATTACCTACATCTGGTTGTTGACATCTAGATATAAGACTACACCTAATGGTTGATATCTGAAGTTTATTAATTTCCACATAGTACATAGTATTTTCCGAATACGAGATAAGCCTTTCTATATTAACCGCAATCTAAAAAGGAAAAAACATGAAGTTAGTAAACGTGTTATTTGAGGATCGCCATGAATGTATATGTTTATGAGACACCTGAAAACTTATTGCCGGGATATACATAATGTACATCATTTATCCTCTCAAAAGTTAGAGGGAGGGTGGGAGGGAAAACTTACACACCCTGCTGAATACTCGTATGAGGCTCAAATGAACTTGCTATTTCCTACATCTGGTGGTTGACATCTAGATATAGGAGTACACCTAATGGTTGATATCTGAAGATAATCTAGAAAGGCCTATACTGTAGTACTACACCTGGTGGTTGACATCTAAATATAGGTATTCTAAAGAGGTCTATAGTATAGTACTACACCTGGTGGTTGACATTCATATAGTGAATAATATATTGGAGTTATCTCCCTTATTGCTATTATCTACATCTGGTGGTTGACATCTATATATAGGTATTCTAAAGAGGCCAATAATGCAGAACTACACCTGGTAGTTGTCATCTAGGTGTAGGACTACACCTGGTGGTTGACATCTATAACGATGTACTAACGATGTACTATGCTGATGTATGACATGCATATAGTAAAATATTATATAGGAGTTATCTCCCTTATATCTATTATCTACATCTGGTGGTTGACATCTGTATATAGATATTCTCAAGAGGCCAAAAATGCCATACTACATCTGGTGGTTGACATCTTGATATGGGTTTTGATAAGGGGTCTATAATGCAGAACTACACCTGGTGGTTGACATGCATATAGTGAAGAATATATTGGTGTTAACTCTCTTATTGCTATACCTACACCTAATGGTTGACATCTAAAGATAAGTAATCTAGAGGGGCCTATACTGTAGAACTACACCTGATGGTTTGACAGGTAAATATAGGTAATCTACAGAGGCCTACACTGTAGAACTACACCTGGTGGTTGACATCTAGATATAGGACTACACCTGGTGGTTGACATTTAGATATAGGTATTCTAGTGGGGCCTAAAATGTAATACTACACCTGATGGTTGATATGCATATAGTAAAGTATATATTAAAGTTATCTCCTTTATCGCTAATATCTACACCTGGTGGTTGACGTCTAAATATAGGTATTATAGAGAGGCCTATAATGCAGAACTACACCTGGTAGTTGTCCTAAAAATATAGGACTACACCTAGTGGTTGACATATTACTACACCTGGTTGTTGAGATCTAGATATAGGTATTCTAGAGAGGTCTATAATGTAGTACTATACTGGTGGTCCACATGCATGTAGTGAAATATTATAGGAGTTATCTCCCATATTGCTATTACCTACATCTGGTGGTTGACATCTAGATATAGGAGTACACCTAATGGTTGATATCTGAAGATAGGTAATCTAGAAAGGCCTATACTGTAGTACTACACCTGGTGGGTGACATCTAGATATAGGTATTCTAGAGAGGTCTGTAGTATAGTACTACACCTGGTGGTTGACATTCATATAGTGAATAATATATTGGAGTTATCTCCCTTATTGCTATTATCTACATCTGGTGGTTGACATCTATATATAGGTATTCTAAAGAGGCCAATAATGTAATACTATACCTGGTGTTTGACAACTAGATATAGGACCACATCTGGTGGTTGACATCTAGATATAGGGGTATTGATAGGGGGTTATAATGCAGAACTACACCTGGTAGTTGTCATCTAGGTGTAGGACTACACCTGGTGGTTGACATCTATAATGATGTACTATGCTGATGTATGACATGCATATAGTAAAATATTATATAGGAGTTATCTCCCTTATTGCTATTATCTACATCTGGTGGTTGACATCTGTATATAGGTATTCTCAAGAGGACAATAATGCAATACTACACCTGGTGTTTGACAACTAGATATAGGACCACATCTGGTGGTTGACATCTTGATATGGGTTTTGATAAGGGGTCTATAATGCAGAACTACACCTGGTGGTTGACATGCATATAGTGAAGAATATATTGGTGTTAACTCCCTTATTGCTATTACCTACACCTAATGGTTGACATCTAAAGATAAGTAATCTAGAGAGGCCTATACTGTAGAACTACACCTGATGGTTGACATCTAGATTTACGAATATACCTGATGGTTGACATGTAAATATAGGTACTCTAGAGGGGCCTATACTGTAGAACTACACCTGATGGTTGACATGTAAATATAGGTAATCTACAGAGGCCTACACTGTAGAACTACACCTGATGGTTGACATCTAGATATAGGACTACACCTGGTGGTTGACATCTAAAGACAGGTAATCTATACTGTAGAACTACATCTGGTGGTTGACATGTTTATCGTGAAGAATATATGGTTGACACGTAAATATAGTTATTCTAGAGGGGCCTATAAAGTAGAACTACATGTGGGGATGACATGCCTACACTGTATATTCATAATAAATAGAGTTTATCAACCTCAGTGCTTTTACCAACACCTGGTGGTTCACATATAAAATCAAAAATAAATTTCTGTGGAGGCCTATAGGCTATAATCCAAAACTACATCTGGTGGTTGACATTTTAATATAGGACCTGTTAAATCTGCATAGATTAATGCACCTGAATATTGACATATTTTCCTTAAAATAATATATGATGTAAATCTTATTTTCAAATTTTTGTTTCCATCTTTAGGGTATTTACACACACGTACATTTTATGATTATACAAATATATCCTACACCTGACGGTTGATATTTGTTATTTCTAGCGTTATTAGATTAATGCATATTCATTCTCATTCATATTCATGACCTAATCATTTCTATTCTGCGCTTGTGTATTTATCCTGTGGAATTGTTTATAATTTCTGCATATTTTCATCAGCGATTTCCCATTTTTACAGTGTGTGTATATGAGTTGTGAGATTGGGAAAATATTTAATGTCCGGCTTGCATATTTATCGATATTAATCACAATAAATACTCCGGATTTTACGGGTGTAACCGATGTCGGATCACCTTTGTAGTCTCTGTTTTAACAGAAGAGTTCCAATATAGGCGTCACCGGAAATAAGTAGGCGTAACACATTCTGGTGGATGACCTACCTGTAATGGTTGACGAATAACACCAACCCAACAAACAACTATAAGTTATAGTATAACACGTGCTTTGATGTTAACAACAAAAACTTTAGTTAGAAGAAACCTGCTTATATTCCCATTCCGTCCTGAGGTTATAGCAAAAGTTTCGCTTGATAAGAGTTTGTCACTTGTTTTGTAATCAGAATTTCAAATAATAACTTTGTTAACACATTAATATTTATCATTAAATGGTTATGACAATGACATATCAGTGTAGCCTTACTCCAATAAATGATAATATTAGAGCTCGCTAGTCAAAAGCATCTCGCCGTTTAAACCTCTAACATTGTTGGAGTAAGTGTAGCCTAGACACTGAAGGAGTGACAGTGGATAAGTATGAGACAAATCAAGTATCTTTCTTTGTTTATTGTTATTTTAACGTCCCACTCACGTTAAACAATAATAAACAAACATTTATTTTTTAATGAGGTTGTCTCTAAAGTTCTTATATGCAGAACATTCTAAAAGAAAGTATAATTTATCTTTAATGTCTCCATTATGTTTGGATATGTTTAAAGAAGTTGAATTTTTTATTTTGATTGATGTATCAGTTTCTTGATTTTGAATAACTATCTTTAATTCTCTCTTGGATGCGTTTTAGATAAATCTTAATATCAAAAGGGTTTAGATTCATAAAATGGAAACCATGTGTCACAGGTTCTTTGAACTTCTTGGAAAGACAAATAACTTTTGTATTCTTTACACCGTTTATTATACAAGAAACCCATGTCAGACATTTGCAAATAAGATGCATTCATCTTTCAGTTATTTATTACTCATACAATCTTGCTTGACCACTCTCTTACTTGGACCTTTTAGTTCACATGACCTTGTATATTAATGAGTGAATCATTTGACTCTAGTATGCAGAGCCCTACAGTCTTAAATACTTTATTGCTGAAGACTCTATTCTGGGGCAATCTGTTCAACATATCTAGCTTTTGAGCATGTATCTGAATTTCTTCAACATATCTAGCTTATAGAGCAACAAGGGAGACAACAATGATGCATCATTTGCACAATGACCTCTACAGCACTAGAATTTCTTTCTTAAAGCACAAACACAAATTTAGATTGCACACAAAGTCAAGCACACAAAATCAGTTTGAAAGGGAACGGCGTAAATTGGATGAAGGCACCTGCACTTTTTATTCCTCCGTATTGTTTTTGCCAATGAAAAAAAGGGGCACAAGGGCTTGGCCCCCAATACTTCAAAACCAACTTTATATGTAACAAAAATTATTTCCAAAATTGGCAACATAAATTATCTAAAGGGAGACATTGTATCACATAGGAAAGGAAAACAATAGTCGAACGAACAAAAGCAGGAGTCAAATAACGGCTTTAAAAAGCTTGGTTAATCCTACATATGTACTAAAGACAACAACTACGAGGTTTCTGATCGGTTTAAAATCAACTCCGTAGCTATTTTCCCACTCGCTCAGCACACCATTGCAGCACATAACCTTATTTAATTGGACCATAGTTTTTTTAGCTCTGTACATCTGATAATTCTCGAATCAAATCAAGAGTCGTTTGACTGCCCATCAAAGGCTATTTAAACTGATATAAAGCACAAGGTATACACCTCACAAAACTCATTTTTTTTTGGTCATTGGCGATAGTGCGCTGGAAAAAAGGGCAGCCTCTCGAAAACTCTCAGCACTGTATCTGTTATTCTTCAGAGCATCACAGTCTAAAGCACAAGGTACTCCAATACTCTGGTCAGCACAGTGTTGAGTCCCTTTGGAGCTCTGTATCGGATTTCTCAGAGCATCACAATCTAAAGCACAAGGTCTATGACCTTTAGTCAGCACAGTGTGGAGCCTCACTTGAGCCCAGGTTGATTATGTGGGGAAGTTTGAGTCAACTTGCAAAGGGTCTTTTGCTTAGATTTGTATGTCACCTGAGCCAAAGGCTCTAGATGACCTAATCAGCTATTGTGATTGTCTTTTTTCTTAAAAATATCTGTATGTCTTTAAATTTTGGTATACACTGTACCTGAAAAAATTGTTGAGTGTGGTAGAAACGCAAATAAAAATATTGTTTTCATTTGCCTTGTAACCTGTGCAGTGACCAAGCCGTTGTGGAAGTATTGCATTCACATATACAGTCGGATCTTGTAATCTAACAATTTACGGGACCGCCTCATCCAAAATTTGAGATAACCAATTCAAATCACATATTTCTATTATTTTTAGATAATAAATAGACTAACTTATGCAAATGATTATTTTAAATTGGATTTATTTTAAGTAATTATTAGTGACCCATTTTCCTTGACTCATTAATGTGAGGTGATTGTTTTGTGTTGTGCAGGTTTATAAGTAATCTTTCAATCTTTCAATTTTGAGATAAGAAGTGACAATTGTATGATATTTTGATACTTAGGACCAGAAATATCCTTCTAGATAAGCAAAATTTCAAGATAAAAACTTTGAGATATGCGGAATAAAAGTAGTATAAAAATACATGTATAGTAAAATCGTCGGGACTAGCCTTTCAACTTTGACTTAACCAGAATTTCAATTCATTCAATTTTGATATAAAAAAATTTCACTGTGTGTATTATTTATATTCAATAGTTGTATTATTTCCAGATATTTGGTTTGCGAAGAAAAATGTCTACAGGAAAAGAAGAGAAAGAAATATTTCTAGTTACAGGAAATCCAAATAAGTTAAAAGAATTTATTCAGATTCTTGGAGATGATTTTCCTCATAAGGTATCTATTGATATAACCATTACAATAGATGTTTAAAATGAAATTTGAACTTTATTGGGTTTTATTATATACAAAACGTTCATGTAAAGCATAATGAAATAAATACATTTACAATCTTTTTCTCGAGAATTGAAAGTATACTTGTTCTGAAAATTTGGTTGCCCCTAAAGAATTTTACTTGCCACACCCTCTCCCACCTTCACCGCATCCTGGCCAGATGATTGATAATTCCCTATTTACAATGTATTTCTATTTCACACTGAAGCTACACAAGTATGTGATTATCTTTGTTATTGCTAATATTGAAAATCTCTAACAATTCAATTTGAATTGGAGGTAAGAGATTTCTTTCATGATTGGTATGAAGCAAAGGTACATGTAGGTGCTAATCCCGACAAGATATGTTGTCAAAATAATAAGATAAAAGATTAACTCTTGAAAATACATGTAGTTAAGTCAGTGGCCTCAGGCTCTGTTCCTGGATATGGCTCTGAAACAAATAATCTTCATCATACATTTTTGTCTTGCTTAGGTGAAAAACATAGATGTTGATTTACCCGAATTTCAAGGTAACCCAGATGAAGTTGCCCGGGAAAAATGTAAACTGGCAACTGAGAAGATAAAAGGACCAGTTATAACAGAGGATACTAGTTTGTGTTTTAATGCTATGGGAGGCATGCCAGGTCCTTATATCAAATGGTTTCTCAAGGAATTAGGACCATCAGGTAAATAGCTACTAAGTTTGGTATACATTAAGGCCATCAGGTAAATAGCTACTAAGATTGTTATACATTGGGGTAATCAGGTAAATAGCTACTAAGTTTGGTATACATAAAGGCAGTCAGGTAAATAGCTACAAAGTTTGTTATATATTAGAACCATCAGATAAATAGCTACTAAGTTTGGTATATATTAGGGTAATTAGGTAAATAGCTACTAAGTGTGTTATACATTAAGGCCATCAGGTAAATAGCTACTAAGTTTGTCATACATTAGGACCATCAGGTAAATAGCTACGAAGATTGTTATACATTAGGACCATCAGGTAAATAGCTACTAAGCGTGTTATACATTAGGACCATCAGGTAAATAGCTACTAAGTTTATTATACATTAGGACCATCAGGTAAATAGCTACTAAGTTTGGTATATATTAGGGTAATCAGGTAAGTAGCTACTAAGTTTATTATACATTAGGGTAATCAGGTAAATAGCTACTAAGTTTATTATACATTAGGACCATCAGGTAAATAGCTACTAAGTTTGGTATATATTAGGGTAATCAGGTAAATAGCTACTAAGTTTGCTTTACATTAGGACCATCAGGTAAATAGCTGCTAAATTTGTTATACATTGGGGTAATCAGGTAAATAGCTACTATGTTTGATATACATGTTCACTATAAACAGACAGAAGGATAATACATATATATATATGTGTATTATTTTGTTTAATTCTTTAACTTTTCAATGGACATGAGGCAGGGAGAGGTGTCAAGAGGGTGTATTTGTGTCCTTTATGAGTGGTCCATATTTCCAATATCTTTTAAAGTGTCACTACACTTGTACAATTCGTTGAAGGTATCAAACTGCACAGCCTATACCATTTACCCTCCATATAGGCATATAGCTGTGTGGACCTCTTATAATTTCTCATGATCAGGGATCTGGCACTGAGCTATTCTGTCTGCTGAATAACATTTACATAAAATTGAAAGAAGTTGGAGTTTGAATGTCATACTTTTACAATATATGTCCAAGGAAAGAAGGAAATCTTGATGGATACATTTTTCTGTAGCAAAAGATGATATATTTCATAGGAGGTGAAACAGAAATGTTTTAAAATTACTGATTTTGAAGACATGTGGTCTTTCATTGCAGTCCTGTCTCAACTGTGTTAATTGTTGAAAAATAAGTCTGAGTAGTATATGTAAGCAACTAATTGTTGAAAAATAAGTCTGATATTTAAGGATGTTATATTTTTAGGTCACCTGAGCAAAGGTCAAGGTGACCTATTGCGACCGTGTTTTGTCTGTCGTGGTGTGTTGTTAACCTTTAGACATTTTTAACTTCATCTCAAAAACCAGTTGGCCATTTTCAACCAAACTTAGCATATCATTCCCATGTGAAGCCACCTAAAGTTTGTGAATGAAAAGGAGCTAGGACCCATAGGGGCTCCAAAAGGGGACAAAAAGGACCAAAGTTTGGTACATCTTTAAAAATCTTCTTCTCATGAACCAATGATCAGATGACTTTCAAATTTTGTATGCATGATATCTACAATATCTACAAAGTTTGCGAACGAAAATGAAATCTGCCCATAAATAAACCACCAGGGGGCACTTCAGTAATGCCAGGTACAATTGTATAACAAATTGTTTGATAACTCAAAACTGATTGACTTTTTGTATACAAAGATATCTGAGAGAGTTGTTAGGAATTATCTGAGGATTATTTTGACAAAATTTCAAGGTCATGGTGTCAAGGTCACAGGCACCTATAAACAAAATATTCGACTACTTTTATTACTACTTCTCCATAACCATTGTGTCAGTTTGAATAAAATTTGACAGAAAGTATGACCATGTAAAGCCGCATAAAGTTTGCGGATGAAAAGGGGCTAGGACCAAACATGGCTGTCATGGCTAAAAATAGAACGAATGTGTCAGCAGATATTTTTTATTTAATACATGTATCTCCAAAACTATTAAAGCTAGAAAAAAAAACTGTTACGTTAAAATGAGCGGCTTGCATAAATCTGCCAAAAGTTTACTTTGGTGGAAGTTGTTGGGTTGACCTTTATGTGAGTTATTTCCCCTTTTTTATGGATTTTTTATGATTTTGAATTTTTTTGACATTATCTTGAAAAAATTGAAAGAAGCAAAAATGTTCAGCATGCAGAAAAATACATAAAAGTCAACAGGGCAAAAATTGTCAGGTCAACCCTTTTGGGAGTTATTTCCCCTTTGGAGTGGATTTTTCATGTTTCGGGCTGTTTTATGACAGGTCTACAAAAAAGTCAACAGGGCTGAAATTGTCAGGTTACACCTTATGGTAGTTATTTCCCCTTTGTAGTAAATTTCTCATGTTTTGGACAGTTTTGTCTTATTATCTTGAAAAGTATAATAGATAGAGAGAAAGTAAAAGAAGCAAAATGGTTCAGCACGCAAAGATCTACAAAACAGTCAACAAGACCAAAATTGCCATTTTGACCCTTTCGGGAATTATTTCCCTAGTTTTGTCTTATTATCTTGAGAAGTATAATCAGGGCTCAACATTAACTTTAAAAAGAACTAGACAAGTCGGACCAGTACCAGAAAATTTTACTAGACCTGACCTCAACATCACTAGACCTGACCTTGGTTACATCATATCTATAGATATCTCTCTTCCAGAGTTTCATATCATACTTAATTAGGGTACGCTACATCTAAAGATTTTAATGAAAATACTATATTTTAATTTTTAATAAGTGGTAAAATATAGCTCACATATTAATTTCATAAATTGCCCAACGAACGGGCAGAAGACTTGTGCATATCTATGTCTCATTTTTTAGCTATTGCTGCACCATTAAATGCTATTTACTGCTTTAACTGATTTTTTTAAAACAATATAAAAAAACAAATAAGAACAGAAAGAAATTAATGAATTTATTTCATGATTGAAATAATTCCATATAATCTCTAGAGTACTCAAGCCTACTAACTCTAATAAGTAGGACTGGAATACAAGTATATTTTTGTTACAGTATAAAACATACATGTCATTTCTGAGTGGTGCAAGTAAATTATCCTCAATTTGTACACTGTATTCATGCTGATTGTTCCAGATTTATAAATTTTATCAAGAACAAAATAAAACCTGAATAGACAGTTAGCTTGAATGCTTTGACAATTTATTTATAGAAGTCAAGAAACAAGTATGTATGTAAGTTTGAAATTTTCTTTTAGGCCTAAATTATTGTAAAATAAATTCTGATTTCTGTTCTGCCCATTGCTTTCCTTGATACACCCTCATCTCTAGCTACATGTATGTCTCCACTACTACATGTATAAAGAAGCCGTCGTCAGTCACTCAGTGTAATCAGATATCGATAGTTATCGTAAGTTGTTCTGCTTTATTAGAGATATCGTGGCTAAATTCAAACAAAACTATAAAAAAAGAAACGTACCATTCTATATGCCCAGTTAAATCAAAATATGCCTAAGCCTGGCTAGTGAAGCTGCACGCACTTATGATTTTATGACCGAAGCTTTCGGTTTCACTTTCAATCTTCAAAATTTTTACGGGTCCATAGAATTACCGAAAAGACGCCAATTACCGGAATGACGGGACATGTAACTGGATTGAAGCTCCTTTTCATTTTTTGTGGAATAATTTACTTTTAAATGTTAATAATATAGTTTTTACATTAAATTAAAAGATATTTTGTCGGTATTGTCCGCGTATTTACCGATCTAGCTTTTCATATTTAAGCCATATCATTGAACCCGACGTAACTACTCGTACAGTTTGTATCAAAATACCTTGAACACTGTTTCCCTTCTCACATTGAAATAGATTATTCTTCTTAGTTGTATATAAATAATCTAAAAATGACGAAAACGTTTAACATAATCTGATGTGTCATTCCAGTGGCTTTAAGCGTCATCCTGGTAATGTTACCATTTTTCCGGTTATTTTATATACCAATCTCTCACCAGAGGGCGTATTACAATATATGGCGACAAAATTGACGAAAGTAAGTCTATATGGCACGTAATATCAGCGACATATCTATTATCACAATCACCGGTAATGTAAATAAATGTCCCACTATCGGTAAATAAATTACAAAAGGAAGAAAATGGTTTTTCACAACAATTTTTTTTAATAATAGATCTTCAATCTATTTAAAGTGATATTTTTAACCCGACCAGTCGGGCTACTTTGACACAAATTAACTAGACCGGACCAATCTTTTACTAGTCAGGGTCGGTCGGACGTGCCTTAGTGTTGAGCCCTGATAATAGATAGAGAGAAAGTTATAGTAGCAAAACTGTTCAGCACGCAAAGATCTACAAAAACTCTACAGGGCCAAAATGGCCAGGACTACCCTTATGGGACTTATTGTCTTGTTTTAGTGGATTTCTTATGTTTTGGATAGATTTGTCCTATAATCTTGAAAAGTATAATAGATAGAAAGTGAAAGAAGCAAAACTGTTCAGCATGCAAAGATCTACTAAAAGTCATGAAGGCCGAAATTGTCAGGTCACTCCTTATGGGAGTTATTTCCCCTTTTAAGTGGATTTTTTCATGTTTTTGGGCTGTTTTGTGACATTATCATGAAATGTATAATAGATAGAGAGAAATTGAAAGAAGTGAAACTGTTCAGGATGCAAAGATCTACAAAAAAGTCAAAAAAAGTCAATAGGGCCAAAATGACCAGGTCGACCCTTATTGGAGTTATTTCCCCTTTTTTGTAAATTTCTCATGTTTTGGACAGTTTTGTTTTATTATCTTGAGAGGTATAATAGAGAGAAAGTGAAAGAAGCAAAAATGTTCAGCATGCAATAGGGCCAAATGCACAGGTGACCCTTTATTGGAGTTATTTCCTTTTTTGTAAATTTCTCATGTTTTGGACACTTTTGTTTTATTATCTTGAGAGGTATAATAGAGAGAAAGTGAAAGAAGCAAAAATGTTCAGCATGCAAAGATCTACAAAAAGTCGAAAGGGCTGAAATTTTCAGACTGCTCCTTATGGAAGTTATTTCCCCTTTAAGTTGATTATTCATGTTTTGGTCTGTTTTTTTTTTACCTTATCTTGAAATGTATCAGAGATACAGTAAAAGTGTAAGAAGCAGAAATGTTCAGCACACAAAAATCTACAAAAATGTCAACAGTGCAGTTATTGTCATGTCAGTGCTTATTGGAGCTAATTATGTTGTACTCAGGTGACTGTCAATACTCATCGGGCCTTTTGTTTATAAACATCATTTTAATTTATGAAATTATAGGTCTACACAAAATGCTACAAGGTTTTGAGGACAAGACAGCATCAGCTTTGTGTATTATGGCCTATAGCAGTGGAGAGAAGGATTCTGAGATAGTTCTGTTCCGTGGTTGTACACCGGGGAAGATAGTTCAACCAAGAGGCTCTCAAGACTTTGGATGGGATCCATGTTTTCAGCCAGATGGTTTTGAACAGACATATGCTGAAATGTTAAAAGATGTTAAAAATGCAATATCTCACAGAGGAAAAGCCATGGATGCTTTGAAGAAATATTTTACAAAATGAAGAAATGTCATAGAATTAAATACTCAATGTCATGTAGACAGATAAAATATGCATTTACTCTGCCTAGGCAGGGCTCCAGATAAATGGCCTTACAAGGTGTTGTAAGTCACTTTATATAGTTAATGTCCAACTCAAAATGGTCAATCACCTAATAACTGTAGTTTTCAATTTTTCAATTTTCTTAAATGTAGTTAATCTTACAAACCAACTATCATTAGACATGAAAGACAATGTCAGTACCATGAGATCTGAGAGAAAATTTACCAAGTTGTTGCTGCAAATTCAGGTTGAAAAAATGTGTGATATTTGATTTGTATACATGTACTTTAATTAATGCATTTGGAAAATTGAGTTCTAAATTTTCTTTAGAAAATAGATCTTTGCAAAACAAGATGGCTACTTACTAAATTAATGATATCTTAGGAATAATTGTACAGAAAGTAAAAATCAGTAACAATACATACACAATGACATTATTGTTACAATGTCCATACATGTATATGTTACTCGGACTTGCATTTAGGTGTTTGTTATTGTCTATCTTGTAGTGTAAAATATTTCCACGCTGCTGTCCAGAATATGACAGTTAGGCAATTCTACTTGAAATCTAGTTCATTGTTTGGAAATTGACAATAAAAAGTGGAATTTAGTCAAAATAAAGAAATATGGACCCAAATATTTCCTGAGGTTGTACTGGGTATTTATAGAAATTGGAGAAATATCATTTTACAGCAATTTTCTCTAAATACCCCACTATATGAAACTTTGAGATCTTTACTCCTTCATTCAAACACAAAAGTTATCTGTAGCCCTGACTACTCTATAATTGCCTTTGATGAGATGCAATAATAACTGAAATCATGTTAGATGTATTTTATGAACATTTTCAAACCAAGTATTTAAGGTATTTTTAAATAAGTTTGGGTAATATTTTTAACTGTGTAATGTTTTTGAAACAGTGTAATTTTTTAGTTTTCATATTTTTTGTGTAATGTTTTTGAAACAGTGTAAATATATATATATATATATATATATATATATATATATATAAATTTCATTTGGTTTATGTGTATATCTTTTTAAAAATTATTAAAATTCAGAATCATATTTTCAGATGTTTCTTAATTTTTCTGCAATTTTTGACTGGATTGTAAAGCAAATACATTAAAACCTGCTATATAAGGATTACCTGTCTATAAAGGCCAGTTTTTTCAAGTCCCTTGACTGAATACTTAAAAAAAATTGAACCTGTGTATAAGGGTCACTTGCACATAAAGGTCAATATTTTCTGGTCCCTTGGGAGACCCCTATATACAGGTTTTACTGTACTAACACTGTGTGGTGGCAAGATTAACCCCAAAAGACCATAAAAAATAAACACTCCTAAAGCCCCAAACTACAATTAAATTGGAATAAATTTACATCAGTGATAATTTTAAATGCATTTCCTTCTGCATAGATATTTCATAAACAGCTAGCAACATTTATCAAATATAGCTCTCTCAGGGAACATACAGATACTGTCATTTAGTAAAATGAAGAGCCAAATTGGTCTTCTGAAATATGTTTTTATAATTCCTGTAATATTCGTTTTACATTACATTTATGTCAAATTTATATCGTACAAATTCTACATAACATGGAAAATGATGATTACATATGTATTAAATGTCTTTACCATGCCATATAAGTAACATTCTTGTACATTTTAAAATGTCATGCTGATGTAATATGGCATCAGAATTATTCAGAATTGTGACACTGGATAAAATGGCATTATCAAAGTCAAGAACATCTACAATCATAAAATTATTCATCATATAATATTAGGAATGCTAAAATCACTGTCTTAAAATGTTTTTAGGTGTTTTTTTGTTTTTGGTCTTTTTGGGTGTTTTTTTTTAAAGGTCACCTGAACTTTGCTCATGGTGACCTATTGCTATCGCTTTCTGTCCATCATCCATTCGTCATGTGTTAACTTTTCACATTTTCGACTTCTTCTCAAGAACCACATGTTGGATTGGTTTCAAACTTGGTACAGATGATAGCTCTGCTATTTCTTTTCTTTAAGATCAGCTACTGAACAACAAGATTGTATATTATTACAGTAAGAAAGTAAACATAACAGACTGTACAACTCGGATGCACATAAAAATATTGAAAGCAATATGAGCTGTCACCACAGAAATTTTACATGCAGTATTTTATTTTGTATAAATCTAAAATCTCCAGGTCATTAAAAGAACAAATACAAGTTCAATATTAATGTAAACTTGCCAAACGTAACCTGTTGTAATGGCTAGTTTAAATCCGCTGCCACAAAATTAACTTTTGGTACTTTTACAAAGATAACCGAGTGTCAAGGAAGCACATATGATTCAAGCCGGAATCTAATGTACATGTACATGATTTTATTTATTTCAGATTCATGCGAAAAAGAATGATTGTATGTCAATAATAATGACTGCCTTTTCCGACATTGATTTAGCTTCAGTGGATATTTGAACATGTTCTCCAAATGTTTGGCCTAAAGGTCGCTTGTATATTACGACTAATTTAGAGTTAGTTAATTTTCAAAATTTGAAAAGACACTTGGTAAACCTCATTTCTACCGGTAATCAAATTTTGAAAATGAACTAAGTCGAGTTAGATAAACATGATAATCAACAAACACTGGTTGTTTAATCTCTATTTAGACAATTTCTTAGCTGACAGTTCATATTGCTCTAGGATAGTTTTTACTTATTACAAGTTAAACACAAATTTCTCAATAATTAATCTTAAGTATTATTACATTTGAGCATTTTTATTCAGTGTTTTGTAAATTTTCATGACGTATCAGATTGAGAAGCAATTTTCTGTAATCTCCACTGGTGTCATCAGTAATGGCTCTGCTTAAACTTTTACCAAACTTCTTCATATACGTATCAGTAATATCCTTTAGATCAATCTGAAAATAAAAAATTATGAACTAAAATGAGAAATTTTAAATAATTTATGTCTCCAATCTGAAAGTTGTTCATTCAGTGTCCACATAATTTTTTTTTTAATGAATCCATGATATGGTATAATAATTTAGTATACAATTTCATATTAATCTTTTACATTTTTACTTAATATAGAATGTTATTGTGTACACTATATTGTATACAAAAGGTTACATAGTAATTATATAACAAATACAGTATTAAAGGCAGGCTACTATCAGTTACGAAACACATCAAATTTGTAATACCTTTAAATGTCATTATATATACATTTGTCTGATATTCAGATATACATTGAAGAAAACAATTTGTGATGATAGCAACAATCGCCACACAGACATTTTGGCTGTATGTATTATTATTTGTGAAAACAACGCAATATCCCTGTTAAACATTGATCATGTAACCAACAATTATTACAAACCTCAGAGCGAGAAACAACTAGCATCATTAGTCTTTCGTCATCTGTTCCTGCACCCTTCATTGACTCGTAAAAGCAGGTGGCAAAGTACGCAACAGGATCTTTAATATGTTGAACTGTAAGTCATCAGAAGTAAATAGAGCCTTTTTTCATTCAAACACAAAGACGGTTGGTTGAAATTGTATTTTCTTATACTTTGTAATTAAAATCATTGTAACACAGAAAATCTTTATAATATTTATCTATTGTGTATTTTGTACAAGGTTTCTTTAACGCTGTCAGTGCCAAAATCTAATATTAGCCCACCATCAACAGATGGTGGCCTATTCATTTGGCCCTGCATCCATCTTCAATGCTTGTTACTGCTGGTTCTCAGAAGGACTGAAGGGATCTCTTTGAAATTTGACATGAAGGTTCCCTTTCACGTCTAGTTGTGCATACATTGTATTACATTTTCAGAGAGATCGGAATCCAACATGGTTGACAGGCGGCCATATTGGATTTTTACCAAAGGAAGTTTGTTACTGCTTCTCAGAAAGGACTGAAGGGATCTCCTTGAAATTTGACATGAAGGTTCCCTTTGAGGTCTAGTTATGCATACTGCATTTTCAAAGAGACCGGAACCCAACAAGGCCAACAAGCGGTCATATTGGATTTTGACCAAAGGAAGTTACTAAGAAAGGACTGAAGAAATCTCCTTGAAATTTGACACGAATGTTTCCCTTCAGGTCTAGTTGTGACTGTTACATTTTTAGAGATATCGGAATCCAACATGGCCGACAGGCCGCCATTTTGGATTTTTACAAAAGGATGTTTGTTACCACTATTTCTCAGAAAGGACTGATGGGATCTCATTAAAATTTGACATTAAGGTTCCCCTTGAGATCTAGTTGTGCATATTGCATTTTGCAGAGAGATTGGAATCTATAATGACCGACAGGTGGCCATCTTGGATTTTGACCATAGGAAGGTTATTATTGCTATTTCTCAGAAAGAACTGAAGAGGTTTCCTTGAAATTGGACATGAAGGTTCCCCATGATGTCTAGTTGTACATATGACAATTTCATAGAGATTGGATTCCAACATGGCTGACAGGTGGCCATCTTGGATTTTCTCAGAATGTACTGAAAGAATCATTTCGAAATTGATTATGGAGGTTCCCCTTGAGGTCTAGATGTGCATTTTACATTTTCAGAAAGATCAAGATCCAAGATGGACACCTGTCGGTCATGTTGAATTTCATTTTCTCTGAAAATGTAATATGTTCAGTTCAAGTTCAGTTTCGCTATAATCTTGTGAAAACAAAGTATTTCACAAAATAGGGATTTATGTTCAAATTCAATGCTGAGACACAAAATAAGAGAAAACAATAGTCTGTCATAGATCAGACATAGAACATTCCATGGTGGGCGCCAAGATCTTTCTGGCATCTCTTGCTTAGACAGAGCTGCTATTCATCAGGTAGATAGACATAATGCCTAGATAATTTACAAATATTTGTTTCACCAACTAACCAATAGCAAGCAGGGTATCACGGTAACTTCCACTTGTCTCTGAGGTAATAACAGCTTCTATATCTTGTTGATCCAGTTCGCGGTAAGCCTCAAATACTGCCAGTAAATGGGATTTACTGCGTCTGACAAGTAAGCTGTTAAAAACGGATTCATCAGTTCCGACTTTATTTTCACCAGCCTGAAATTAATATATATTGTGTTCATGGCATCTGTAAACAATGGGCCATCGACAAAGTATATAAATCATATATTCCCAAGTGGTAACAATAAGTTATTGTACTAAGATAGTAGATGTTAGACAATATATAAAAAATCTCAGATACCAAAGTATAAATCAATAGAATGTCCAGGACATAGATACAAATCTGGTAAAAATGGACAAACACGGACCTCTAGAAATCAAGAGGTGGGATCAGGAGTAAGCATCCCCTGTCGACCGGTCACACCCGCCGTGAGTCCACAGTCAAGTCCAATGAAATACGTGAGGAATGAATCCTCGTCACACTTGGAACAGACGTCTCAACAACCGCTAACGAAAGGCAACTCAACATTTCACTTGGTGAAACAGAGTAATAGCAAACAAGACTATTATACCGACCATATCCCTGTGTCAATAATTTGTCAGTGAGTAGTTTACCTCTGTATATGAAATCTCCATATGTTGTACACGCCCTGGCATATCGGATCATTTGTGAAATATAAACTCCATATGCGGGTGACTGAGGGATATTACTACTTAAATGTGGAAAATTTACGATGGGAAAGCCGAAATCGTCGCGTTTGTCTTATAGCTTAGTTGCTAATTTCCCGTCTGTGTCTATATTCAGTAAAATGTCTAAGTATGAAGCGTGTGTACTTGATTCTGTTGTGTCTTTAATTTCTAGTTCGCTGGGATATATCGCATTGACATATGTATGAAAATTGTCATTATTAATTGACAAAATGTCGTCGATATATCTAAATGTCAAATTAAAGGACACCGCTAAATTTCAAATTTTCGGGTACCACCTCTAGTGAAAAAACAGTTGTCTATGATGCTAAAAAGTATTTCTTTTAATTTTTATGTGGAATAGTTCTGTAAAAAGTAGAGAAGTCACATGTTTTGATACTGTGAATTCGAGAAAAATTGTGTGCCTTCAAATTTTCTAAAAGCTGTTTAGAATTTTTTAGTATCCACATCTGATTTACACCGCTTCTGGAATAAGCAACTGTACAGTATTGTTGAAGTTTCTCCTTAACGACTGTCAATATCTTGGTAAGGTTTGGTAGAATATTTGCTGGATCCTGCTATGTATCTTTGCTTATATGGGGTTTTATGAAGTTTAGGTATCCAATATAAATATGGTAGCTCAAAATCGGTATCCGTTGTACGTATATCAAATGAGCGTAATACGGACACGTGATTTTGAAGGATCTCGTCCTTTGAAAGTGAGCTACGTGTGTATGTGGGATTTCCAGAATTCATATTAAACCCAAGATCTTCTAATAAACAATTATAGTAATGTGCCTTACAAACGACTCAGGAAAATCCTCAAGTGCGATCAGGTGCTATGGAAGAGTTAGTATCCGATGTCAGATTGATTGTTTAATGCATACATTTGCTCTTTATAGCGATCATTTAATTTTCAATTGTACGCTTATACTGACGCCAGAGACATATATTGAAAATTAGGTTTAGCTCCTACTTTTGGGGGATCTGGTCTTATTTGCTGATGCTAAGATTAAAGGTATTCAGTGGTTGCTAGTAGGCCTATAGTACAAGTATAAATATGTCTGTATACAACACCAGTTTATACCTTGTACAAGGCGTTGGCATCTTCCGTCACCAAGTTTTGGTCAATGGATTCTTCCTCACTTCTGTTTGCCTGTAGGAGCCCGACAAGAGTCCGTTTGAAATAACCACTGGTGTCACTCTCTATATCATCTTCAAGATCACTATCGTAACCTTGAAGAAATATAAATCGAAGTTTTTACCGAATATCTTCAGTTACTTTGAAATTTTGTATCACAATAGGTTACCATTTGATGTAATATAATTTGATAAGTTTTGGTGGAAAATACGAAAACAAAACAAAACAAAAAACAACCCGAATACCGATATCGTGATGCAGGAGGACCTATTGTCGGACAGTAGTAGGCTAGTACATTGTATTTACGTTGAGCTGTTGACTTCACTTTCCTCCTGGTTTGTGTTGGACAGTAGGCCTCACGATAGAAAGATGAGCGATTACATTATTGTAGTGGAATTATTAATCGTAATTTGTGTAACATGTTTCATTTAATGTTTTAAGTCAGACGGTGTGTTAAAAATAACTTTAAAAATCTTGTTCATTTACACACAAAGAGAAGTGTCCGAGAGCAGGCACTGTCCAAGAATAGGTCCCGCACCAGTAAATCTTCAGGATGTCCAGGATATAGGTACAAATCTGGTAAAAATGGACAAACATGGATCTCTAAAATTATTTCATTTTTATTGCATGAAGTTAAGTTGACTAGTGACGAAACTCCCTCATGGTGATTTCGCCAAATAGATATAGGGCTATTGGGCTTAAAATTAAAGAAAAAAAGACCCGATTTATATCTAAAATGGTCAGACATTGTCTTGAACTTAGAAAAAAAGGGTCTTGGAAGAAAAAAATTCTTCACTCGTCAATCTCTTTGACGAATTGATCAAATTAACGCAGTATTCTAGTTAATCACATTTCGTCACTCATCATCACTCGACAAACTTCACGCATCTAGTAATATATTGTGGAGACACATTAATAGCAAAATATGTGAAACAGCAGTTATTGATGATGATGATGGAGGAATTAAAACTCACGTTGTTTATATTCTTCCTTGATTTGCTTGACCTGGGAATTATTCCTGGTTGACAAGATTTCAATGACGGTCTTCTCATTTGTCCCTAGTCCCTTTCAAATTAATATATATATATATATATATATATATATATATATATATATATATATATATATATATATATATATATATATATATATATATATATATATATATATATATAAAGACTTTATTTCTGATATTACACAGCAAAACAATGTTTCTATATTATCATTCGGCTATATCATAATACAAATACAGACAATTGTTGTGTTATATGATTGTACTAACGATTTCAATTTATAATAACTTGGGTCTTATGGTTGATTAACGTAGTTTTTATAAAGTTAATGAAAAGTTATTTAATATTTTGATCTTTAGCATATAATGTCGAAGGATGCAGTTAAAAATTTATGAAAAGTCTTTACGGCAGGTTCCAAACCTTATTGACGAGAATTTTAAAACAATTACATTTCACATATATTAATTTTGTTCAAATTGATTATAAACATAAAATAAAGGTAATGGAAAACATCGTTAGTACACATTAGTTTAGACTGGTTATAAGCACGGGGGTATATACAGCAAGGAAAAGTCTTTACAGAAAGGAAATGTGCAGGACAATAAAGACAGGAACAACCAGAAACAATTGTAAAATACAAAGATGAGTTCAGATGCTAGGGAGGAATTAAAGAATCTTATATTGGTGTGGTGAGTGGGTAATCTTATATGGGTGTGGTGAGTGGGTAATCTCATGGGTGTGGTGAGTGAGTAATCTTATATGGGTGTGGTGAGTGGGTAATCTTATATTGGTGTGGTGAGTGGGTAATCTTATATGGGTGTGGTGACTGGGTAATCTTATATGGGTGTGGTGACTGGGTAATCTTATATGGGTGTGGTGAGTGGGTAATCTCATATTGGTGTGGTGAGTGGTAATCTTATATGGGTGTGGTGAGTGGGTAATCTCAGGGGTGTGGTGAGTGGGTAATCTTATATGGGTGTGGTGAATGGGTATTCTCATGGGTGTGGTGAGTGGGTAATCTCATATTGGTGTGATGAGTGGGTAATCTTATATGGGTGTGGTGAGTGGGTATTCTTATATGGGTGTGGTGAGTGGGTAATCTTATATGGGTGTGGTGAGTGTGTAATCTTATATGGGTGTGGTGAGTGCGTAATCTCCAGCTGAGTAGTAAGAATCTGGTTGTCCAATCCGAGACACACCAATGTTTGATTATTTTTCTCCCATGTTTTTTAAAAACATGTTTATGTAGACTTACGCAAAGACCTAAATATGGGGCGGATCCCCTTGTCACAATCTTAAGCAATACAAAACCTAAGTAATAGGTATATCCACTTGTCACAATCGTAGTAAAAACTAGACCTAAATAATGGGCGTATTCTCTTGTCACAATCGTAGTCAAAACAAAACCTAAGTAATGGACGTATCCCCTTGTCAAAATCGTAATAAAAACAAAACCTAAATAATGGGCGTATCCCCTTGTCACAGTCGTTATCAAAACACGACCTAAATAATGGGCGTATCCCCTTGTCACAATCGTAGTCAAAACATGACCCAAATAATGGGTGTGTCCCCTTGTCACAATTGTTAATGACAGTTTGAGAACCATTACTATCAGGAATGACGACCACCACCATCAGCAATAAATTTAGCAATCCAGACAGAAGAAGAGGGAACAAGTACATTATTGAAACACTTGCAAAACAAAACAAGTGGGCAAAAATGCTGGATTACAATGTTATGATGTTGCAAATGAAGTCATCCTCTTGTAAGTAACCGTACAATTCGAATATTTATTCAGTGTTGTCAATTTCATTTGCAACATTCTGTAAACTGATTTTGTCTATGATAAGTATTTATGGTTAGCAAAACGAATGTCCTGTCAAAACAACACACACAAGTTACCGTAATTATGAAGGACAGTCTGCTTTCTCCAATATATTTCTATACTGACATCAGTCTGAATGGACAAAATATTCATATATGGACAAAATTATTTTTCATGCATTGTAAATACGTGGTACCATTTTGAAGAGGTTTGAATAGATGTGTCTTTTTGAAAATTAGAATTTTATATGCTCATAAGTTAGTTTATAGATAATAATAATGGAAATAAAAGTTTTTTGTTATATATGCTCTTTAATTCAGATAGTATTTGTTAAGTTCTTGCGTTTAATAATTTTGAGTAATAGATTATTTTGTAAAGCATAACATCTTACTTGTACAGCATTCCTCAAACACCATGCATCAAATCGACGGCTAGGCATCAATAAGTATAGACACAACGTCTCAAAATTACCACTGAGGTCATCCCGGAGGTCGTCAATAAGGTCCTAGTACATGAAAATGTATATAGTAGATCTGGTATATAATAATTCGTCAGAAAAATATGATAATGATTTCATGAAGATTCATTTATCAATCAGAGATTTGAAATACAAAAATGTATCCATTATCAACATTTAATAATTAAGTTACAAATTTTATATTATTACCTCATTTTCCCTGTTCTTCTACGAATACTTTTGTTTGAAGAGCTTTGGCAACATTTGGGAAAGTAAGATGTTTCTTATTCAGTTTTGTCTTATCATTGGGGAAAGTAAAAGTTGGAACAGAATGCAATTGAAGAATTTTGAAATATTGCTCATACTACATGACTTATTACATAGTTACTTTATGGTTTATTATATATTAGTTTGTGCGGGCGTATTTGTGAGTGTGTGTGTGTGTGTGTGTGTGTGTGTGTGTGAGAGAGAGAGAGAGAGAGAGAGAGAGAGAGAGAGAGAGAGAGAGAGAGAGAGCATACCTGACCATACAATGTTTTATACATGGTCTTGATCGTCTGACGTTCCTCATTACAGCAACTTGTAAGAACCTTAATAATTGCTTTTTCATCAGTACCTAAAGAAAATATAGTTACACACATTTATGAAACACTACTTTTGTTTAAAAAAAGACGAAAAAAAACTTCTATTTGATTTTTTTTTTGAAGAGAGTATTCTTCTACTTCATATAACATTAAAATATACCAAAGAAATAAAAAGGCAGATATGATTATGATGTAACAGAACGAATACGAATATATGTCTACCATGTAACAGTACGAATGTAAGACATGCAACATGTCTATCATGTAGCAGGAATAAACTAAGACATACAACATGTCTATCATGTAACAGGAATAAACTAAGACATACAACATGTCTACTATGTAACAGGAAGAATATAAGACATACAACATGTCTATCATGGAACAGGAAGAATATAAGACATACAACATGTCTACCATGTAACAGGAAGAATATAAGACATACAACATGTCTATCATGTAACAGGAAGAATATAAGACATACAACATGTCTATCATGTAACAGGAATAAACTAAGACATACAACATGTCTACCATGTAACAGGAAGAATATAAGACATACAACATGTCTACCATGTAACAGGAAGAATATAAGACATACAACATGTCTATCATGTAACAGGAAGAATATAAGACATACAACATGTCTATCATGTAACAGGAATAAACTAAGACATACAACATGTCTACCATGTAACAGGAAGAATATAAGACATACAAAATGTTTTTCATGTAACAGGAAGAATATCATATTTCTATCTAATAATATATATATCCTAAAGTGTAATCCAGAGAGACATTGTATAATTATTTACACCACCAGACAATATTCCCATTATATATTAATAGATAATATATGTTTTGAAATAATGACGGATTCAATCTTACCTAGTCCTCGAATTGCTTTATATAATTTCTTAGCTTCCTTTTCGGGATTAAAGTCATTCCCTGCTGGGTGTATCGTGCCCTGTAAAATATTTTTAAAAATCCCCACAAAGTTATATTGAAAATAAAGAATTTGGATTGAAGTAGATTTGACAATACCATGTCAAACAACCCAATGTTGATGTATATAAAAACGTTAAGCATCCAGATTGGAGATTTTCATCTACGTAGGAGATAAGCATCCAGATTGTAGATAGGCATACAGGTTGAAGATAGGCATACGGGTTGTAGATAGGCATACAGGTTGAAGATAGGCATACAGGTTGTAGATAGGCATACAGGTTAAAGATAGGCATACAGGTTGTAGATAGGCATACAGGTTGAAGATAGGCATACAGGTTGTAGATAGGCATACAGGTTGAAGATAAACATCAAGATTAGTAATAAGCTTCCAAATTGGAAATAAGTATCGGAGATAAGGTTTCAGATTGGAGATAAACATCCAGATTGGAGCTAAGCTTATAGATTGAAGAAAAGAGCTTTCAGATTGGAAATAAGCATCCAGATTAGAGATAAGTATCTAGATTGGAGATAGGCATCTAGATTGGAGATAAGCATCCAGATTGGAGATAGGCATCCAGATTGGAGATAGGCATTCAGATTGGAGATAGTCATCCAGATTGGAGATAGGCATCCAGATGGGAGATAGGCATCCAGATGGGAGATAGGCATCCAGATGGGAGATAGGCATCCAGATTGAAAAAATAAACATCCAGATTGTAGATGAGCATCCAGATTGGAGATAAACATACACATTGGAGATTTGAATTCACATTGCCGAGATGCATCCAAATTGGAAATAAGCATTCAAATTGGAGATAAACATCCAGATTGTGGATAAGCGTCTATATTGGAAATAAACATCTAGATTAGAGATGAACTTCCAGTTTGGAGAAAGGTATCCAGATGGGAGATAAAAATCCAGATTGGAGATAAGTGTCCAGATTTGAGATAGAAATCCAGATTGGGTATAAGCATCCGGATTGGAGATAAGTTTCAAGACTAGAGAGTAATAATGATTATCGATAAACGTGGATTATTGATATTGTTTCTTTATAGACAAAAAGTATTGCATTAAGCTGATTCTTTTTGTCTATAAACAAATGGTATCAATAATGATAATGCAAATATGTTAAATTAGTAATAAAAATCTGTCATTATAAAGGTGAATCAAATATGTAACGAATATTTATAACGGAATGTATAAATGTTAAAGAAACTTTTAATCACCATATCCTAAAATCGTAAAACATCACAACATTGTACAGTATTATTGACAAAACTTCAAAACACTGTGGAGTTGACGGGTTACCCAAGGTATGACACTTTTAAACTTTAATTTTGAAATGTATTTCTTTTTTAGGAGTTATCTTTCTTGTTTTATTACTTCACCAAAACCTTGTGATGTGGGTTACTCCTTTTACAAGAGACATGATACTTTACCAGTATGTTCCATTTTTATTTTAATTGTTAAATATATTCATTTATCTGATTGTGTACGACTTGGGGTTTCCGAATTTAATAATAAAGGTCCTATACTGTATCATGTAATATTTTGTAGTGAATTTGATTCAGTAAAATCATTTAATCAATAAATTCACATAGAAAATGTGTGATTGCACTTCCGTGAATTGTGTTCTGTTGACCAAAATAAACTTGCATACTGTGAAACTGAATATACAGTCGTAAATAATATATATATATATATATATATATATATATATATATATATATATATATATATATATATATATATATATATATATATTTATATATATGGCATAATTGAGATACCTTAACCCTTTGACCCCTGAAAATCAAGATGGTATACTCTTTTCTACTGTTAAGACCAGTCTAGTGCGGTCTGTAGGGTTGAAAGGGTTAAGTGAATTAAAGCTTGTAAATTTGAATTTTGACAAACACATAAATGTGCATTGACAATGCATTTATGTTAGATTCATTAAAACATTTTACAAATTGAAAGATCATACATATATATTTATACTCGGGTCTGTATCTGTTTATTCATCATCTGTATTCTGTTTAATAGTAATATCTGTATTTACAAATGATGTTATTCAAAATTCTTATAAATACCTTACAAATAGCAGACATTGTTAATTTTGTTGTTGTGATAAATACAATTATCATATGTCTGTACTAAATATGATACATTTGTATATGTGATACTGACACGCCCCCATGTATTAATTATTCTCGTGATGCACCCCCATGCATTAAATATTCTCGTAATGCACCCCTGTTGGGAACTTCTCTATTTATGCCGAGATCAATGAATTTCGAGTGCCATTCGTTTCCAGTACATCTTATCGTCTGCTCGTTCGGTGTCATCCAAAATCATGAAACTGAACACGGTGAAAGGATTTTAATACTTTCTCGGCCAGAATATTGGAATTAAAAAGTATGTTGTTAATGTTGTATCTTGTTATGTGTATAATATGTAATTTAGACACTTGATATCATACTCCTTCTTAGCCTTCGGTCTTCGTGTTGATATCGAAAACCTCGGACTGAGAAAGAGAATGATATCAAAATGGTCATAAAATAATCTCTATTTATTGTTTTTAAACTTCATCAATCAAACCGTGATGTATTGGTATGCGTGTTTAGGTAAACAGAGAGAGAGAGAGAGAGAGAGAGAGAGAGAGAGAGAGAGAGAGAGAGAGAGAGCATTTAAAATTACGAACATACAATTTTGATGTATTAAATTGTACTTAATGTTCTTAAAGCTGTGTGAATGAAATATTGTTTATATGGCACTCCTGACAAATTACCTGGGAATTCAAAAACTCTATTTTTGATTATAATACATTACATGACATCACCTTATTCCTCGCACATGTATGAAATTTCCGGTACTTATATATTTGTGCCATGCCATAATCAATATTCTGTTTTTGTAAGAGATCAATAGTTTTATTCTGATTTCAGTGTTAGAGAGAATGCGAACGTAAATGTTGCTCGTTTATCACTGATACAATACACACATATTTAAAACACCGTAGCTTTATATACCGATATCATCAATACGTTGTCAAGGACATGTTTACAATAGTTACAGCTATTGATAACTTTTAGCAATTAATTACGCTTTAGCACCTAGACAAAAAGTAAGCAAATATTGAGCTCATAGTTTTGTTGTCTTCGCATTTCTACATCGCTCCAATATATTGATGCTGAAATCACAAGCTTACCTTAAAATAATTCGCCATTCTCCTACGAGTTTATTATGTACCACGTGACAGTTTATTTATACTTGTAAACATGCATTATAAACATACAGCAAAAAGGTGACAGACGAAAGGATCAATGCAAATAAAAGGAGAATCGTTTTTATATGATTCGCTCCAATACATTTATCGCGGTAGCTTATTGATGTACATCCAATAGGTGTTTAAGAAATCATATGCATGTTTGTCTGATGAAAATATCCCAATGTCTTGATGATAAATCACAGTTTCATACAATTATTGAATATGCATTAGGAGTGAAATTAGAAGCAGACTTATTGGATATCATCTTATTCAATTATTTCGACATCTATACATTAATACGTTTACTGTTTGATTATATCAATTATTCTATAATTTGAGGTCTTTCACATAGGCCCTACTGCATGCTAGTGGACAACATCCAATTTCGAATAAAAGGTTCGTGTTTAAAACATAAATTACTGTGAAAAACCAAGTCTGCAATAGAATATAAACAGAGGTGCAACTACTAAACTTGAGAATGAAATTTAAAAAAGAGAAGACTCTTAAATACTTTAGTATATGCACCTACATCTTTTCCTGCATCTATTATACAACAATTGCTTATGAAATAGAAATATTTATTGTGTTCATTACTGTAAAATTGCGTTCTCTCAAAATAATTTGTCATATTGTTAATAATACTAAAGTTAAAATTTTACAAAAGAGCCCAAACGAAAGACTCAAGACAGAGACAAAAGTGTGTCTCGTCGTCATAATGATTTCTAGAATATGGTGATTTTCTAAATAGTTGTTACTGTATGGGGATGTTTTGGATGTTTTAGAATTTATTTTGTAACTGTTAATATACAACTTTCAGTATTGCAAAATATGTGTCAGTGCACCAATGTTTGTGATATATCGAGACAAGAATAGCAGCAGGAAATATAAAAGAATACAACTGTCCTGTCCTACAAAGACTATCAAATATATTGTTCTCATTTCTACCATAACCTGTAACTAGAAATCGTCAGGAGAAAGACACAGCTACAATAATGTTATATAACGATGTCTTTATAAATCATAATAACTGGATTTGTTTGTAGCGATACATACAGGATGCATTGTCCATCGTAATAAGTCACAGAGTTGTAAGCCAAGATGTTTCTCATGTTCAATTTGGACTCAAATGTCGTTTACTATGACATGCTTCGATGTTTGTCAATCTAAGAAAAATAAATCTTTCTGAATATACTATGTAAAAATGAAGAAGCACCAATTAATAATCGAATCTCAAATCCATTAGAACACGACAAATTAGATGTGCAATGGTCTCAACATGAAGAACAATTGCGAATCCCAAACAGGATAGGACCAGGTTTCTGGAATGAAATGTGTGATAGCATTGCTTTTATACATGCTGCTCTTAAGAGATTTTCTGTTGTTTCACCGATAGCGTCAATTTATTGAATAATTGTCAATATCAACTTCAAGATATTCCTGCAATAATTCTAATACAACTGACTTTGTATACCTGGTGTAGCTACACCTGATATAAATTTAAAACTCCTAATCCAATTAAATAACCTTTTACCTTTCAAATATTTAATACATGTGGTAAAAGTTAGGAAACTGTTTTTGTCTTTATTATATTTCGTATAAAACCAAATATATTTTTTTCAAAACATTAACAAAGTCCTTATACCATAAAGCTTATAGAGAACAAGCATTTGCACATAATGTTAAAATTTACTGTTTTCAAGATATAGCAATTTTTACAGTAAAATTTAATTCTTTATGTTACCACTCTTTATTTAGACATATTAAAAAGAGACATTCAAAGTTGTATCCTGCAAAATACATCAGCATTATAAAATGAAACAATGGAAAATGATATAATTATGAACACAAAGACTTCAAAACATTAGTGTTTATAGTGAAAATTGTATTGAAATAGATTGGACTATGACTTTGTAACATTTTCCCCCTGTAAATCGTGGTTTTATATGAGAAATATAAAAAAAGTTAAATCATTAACCCACTTTTGTCACATATATGTGACACAATATGCCTGACTCCATATTCTAAATATATATTCTACATGCCTGACATATAAATCTTTATAAACTATAGATGGTCTATGTCTGTGAGAATTGGACTGCATAACATGATTATGTACAGCTGACGTCACCACAGTCACGTAATCACCACAATCAATACTGAACAACTAAAAGGGAAATAGTCAAAGGAAATGTATAACAGTTATATCATAGCTTGTGGCTTATTAAAACTATTGCTATTCTTCGCATGGATGAAAACTTTGCAAACTATTTAACCAAAATTATGAAAATAAAGAAAAGCAAAATATTAAAGCCAAAATATTGTTCTTTGAAACGCCAAGTAAGCCGTTGTTTAGGGAATACTATATTTACCTAGTTTGATTTTGGTTATATTAGCTTACTGTTTGCCTTCAATTTGACAGGCGATGCCTACTCTTCCATGAGACCTGATCCCACCTCCGGATTTACAGAGGTCCATGTTTTCCATCCAATCATGATATTTATTTAATCTAAAGAGAATTTAAGTGAATTATATAAGTAAAGCACTACAATTGTAGCCTGGTTGGTCCTTGGTATAGAATTGTTTAATTGCAGCGATTGGTCCTTGGTATAGACTTCTTTAAGTGCAGTAATTGATCCATGGTATAAAATTGTATAATTGGGGTGATTGGTTCTTGGTATAAATTTGTATAACTGCAGTGATTGGTCCTTGACATAAACTTGTATAACTGAAGTGATTGGACATTGACATAAACTTGTATAACTGCAGTAATTGGTCCTTGGAACACTATATTCCCCGATACACTAGACCTTTGTTACAAGAATTACTTGTATGGGAACTAAGCTACACGACAAACGCGACGATTTCGGCTTTTCCATCGTGTAGTTTCCACATTTCATTAGTAATATCCCACAGTCACCCGCATATGGAGTTTATATTTCACATATGATCCTATATGCCAGTGCGTGTTCAACATATGAACATTTCATATACCAATGTAAACTACTCACTGACAAATCATGGACACGGGGATTTAGCGTTTGATGTCAAATTTTACGGTCAGTATAATAGTCTTGTTTGCGATTACTTTCTTGTGATCGGTCGACAGGGATGCTTACTCCTCCATGGCACCTGATCCCACCTCTTGATTTCAAAAGTTCCATGTTTGTCCATTTTTTACCAGATTTGTACCTATATCCTGGACATCCTAATGATTTATACCTTGGTATCTGAAACTTTTTATAGTTCACTAAGTGAAATGTTTAGTTGACTTTTCGTTGGTGGTTGTTGAGACGTCTGTACCAATTGTGAATTTGGAAAGGTTCAATGTTTGACTCAGATGGAGTACAATTTAAAACTTCGTACTTGGAGACGACGCCTTATCACTATGAGTCACCGTTAGAATAATATGTTATTCTAAATTATAGGGATCTCTGAGATCAAACACTAATTTACAATACATGTCAATTTTACAGCCACATCATAACACTATAATGTTTGTTTGAGTATTATTATGTATATATACATTGCTGACACGATGTTCGTGTAGTTTCACAACACCAGGGTTAAATTGTCTGAGCACATTTACGACAGAAGTTTCCAAATATCAAAATGTAAACATTTTCGTTGAAGAATACGTGAAGTAAACACAAATCTTAAGCACGTGATTCCGTTCGGGTCAAAGAACAATGAATGGCCATCCTTTCACAAACAAATTTTCATAGGCCTGTAATAAATTGTTCATTCATTGCCGTCATAAAAACAATGACGGCATTCTGTCCATTGTTGATACTGATCCTAAATATATTATAAATGCAGATTTAATTTTACCTACGATATTTTTATATTAATGAAACGGGTTTACGGTGAGGGTAATCCGTCCATAAAATCCAGTTTATGCATTTTAAAAGCCTTTATTAATTCTTATCGATATACCCACTTCAAAACTGTTATACCATATTTGGACGATTTTCAAGCACTTTTTATTTAAATTTTTAAACAGGTATGTTTCTGTGAACTGTTAGGTGTCGAATAACGATGGATATATTGTTACAATGTTTGACAGTGTTAACATAATCAATAGATTAACACGGCAAGAGATCACTTTCTTGATCGTTGACAGAAATGTGGGAGAGCGATGATTTGTCATCATGCCTAAGGTATGTCGATCTTATTTATAAAAAGTGTCCTTGTATACAATGAGTAGACATTTACTTATACAACTAACATTACGCAGATATAAGTTCCTTTTTCTGTCTTTATTCTAACTAACTTTCTCTTTCTGACATTTTCCTCAACCCCTCCAATGGATTATAATTCACGAGAAACTTAGTTCTAGCACTAGACATTTATATGAAACAATTTGTCCACAAGGTGCTGTGTTAGTGTAACGACGCTTAGATTAACGTACAGTTTCACTCCACTTAAGGGAAAATCGAAGTTTTGGATAGACCTTCAGTGTTTGGTGACCAAAATATCAATTTATCGCTAACGATGTCTTGATTTTCTTGGCAAAAATTGATTTTTTCTTACATATAAAGTATGACAATATTTGTGTTTACCCTACATTGTATTTCCAACACTGGAGTGAATGAAGCCTTCCAAATATTTGATGGAAATATCCTTTTAAAACAATTAAACCAATATCAAGAACTTTATTGGTATTCTAAAAGTAGTAACACAACTTCCAATAAATATGAATCCATACATTGACAAAACATAATGAAATGATGTTTATGATGCAGTGATCTAATAAGGCGGGGATCAGATAACCAATTTTGATTATGTAGCATGCATTTTCGTCTCCTATCTGTACCCCAAATATATAACAATCTCGACAAAAATTGATAACTATTATACACGATAATTTGCAAAAGTATTAGTTTCTTGAAGATTAAAAATATTTACTTTTACTGTTATAATAATTTCTTATAAAAAAATTACAAAATGGAAAATATAAAGTCTAAGAAAAAGTTTAATGAATCTATTCAAACAAAACAATTGAGATAGTCCTTTAACAAACTTTATATATGTTGCGTTATAGAAAGTAACCATTTATAGGTTTGATACTATGAAATTTGATTAAAAAGTTTTATAACTCAAACACACAACAGCCATATCATGCTTTGTTCAATACATTTTCAAATAGTCACCATGTTTTACACTGTACACAGATAAATATCAGAAACATAATACCAAAGTTACAGTTAGATTTACATAAACGCAAATTCTCAAGACGATAGTTTCTGTCAATAATACTTCATCATATGAGCTCAAATTTGAAATCGATGTAGAGATCTGAAACAAAAAAGTGGTATCATACAAGAACAAAAAATAACCTAAATGTTTTCCGTCCATGAATATCCACTATAGAAAAATGACTATCTTAACTTTTGTATTTAATCGGTTCGTAATATTACTTTCGTGTAACATAATCAGCTGGTACCGAAATAGCTGGTACTGGATTATGTTTGGGGGACACAAACGGTCTACTATCAGTGGGGAGGACCCGGTGGTTGCAAATATTATAGACATAATACCAAAGTTATAGTTCGATTTGCATAAAAGGGCCAAAATAAATGCTCAAGACGAAATCGAAACAAAAAGCGGTATCATAGACGCCCAAAATAACCTAAATGTATTTTTAAATCCGTCTAATTATAACAAGTGTAAAAAGATTACTATCTTAGTTTTGAAGAGTTTAGAATTTAACCGTAGTATAAAGTAATCATACTCTCGGTAACTCTATCGTCCTACCAGCAGTGGATGTAGAGACGTCTTGTGATGTTTCACTCACAGTTGGTGCTTGTTGAGACGTCTGTACCAATTATGACAAGGATTTGTTCCCTAAGAAATAAGAACTGAAAAAAAGAAAGGACAAGTGAATGAAATGCACAACAAAACCACCACTGTCAACCAAGATTCAAGCAGAAATGTTCACAAGAATTACAGTGAAGTACCCAGTGGACGGTACTGCCATAATACCAATTCCCCTCCTAAGCAACTACTCCCGCAAGTAGTTGTAAATATTATAAACATAATGTCAAAGTTTCGAAGCAAAAGTGGTATCGTACAAGACCAAAGCATGCTTAATGTATTCCTAAATCGACATTCTGAGTCCGTCTATAGACTTTTTAAAAGTAGAAATCTTCACATTCTATGTCTCTTTGGAAATCTAGAGTTTATCATCAACAACAATCTGGTTCCACATGTGATTTCAATTCCCACAATATGGAGTTTATATTTTACAAATGATTCGTCATGCCAGGGCGTGTTCAACATATGAATATTTCATATACATGAGTAAACTACTCACTGACAAATTATTGACTTAGGGATATTGAAAAACCGCCTTCGACGTCAACGTTCCGCAAATTTTACGGTCGGTATAATAGTCTTGTTTACGATTACTCTGTTTCACCAAGTGAAATGTTAAGTTGCCTTTTCGTTGGTGGTTGTTGAGAAGTCTGTACCAATTATGACAAGGATTTGTTCTTCAAAAAATTTCATTTTGATTTTTAAATGTCGACTCACGGCGAGTGTGACCAGTCGACAGGGGATACTTACTCCTCCATCACACCTGATAGCACCTTGATTTCCAGAGGTGTTTGTCCATTTTTACCAGATTTGTACCTATATCCTGGACATCCTAATGATTTATTCCTTGGTATCTGAGAGTTCAGTGTAAGATTTAAGGTAAATAGGGTTAAGAAAAAGCAAACCAGCTTTGGCCAATTTTGCAGCATATATCGATGTTCAACACATATAATTCCGTTTGACGAAATAAGATTGGTACATGTAAACACATTTTTAGATATGCTACGCATTGTTTAGATCTGATTACAACTTTTTTTGTTAAATACCAGTAAATTTCTTACCTCCCCTGATATATCAATGCCGACTCATGAGATTAAGAAATAGTGATATTTATGTTATTTAAAAAAAACAGAATTAACGTGTTATATATAGACGACCATGTAGTTTTCGAATGACTTCCAATGGATGCATTTTATTGATCCAGTTGTTTTTATATTCACGATAAAATACAAATAACAAACGTTAATTGTTTGTATTTGCAGACTTTAATTGTGCTCTTCCAGTTTGCATTTCGTATATCTTCTCTCTAGCGATTATTATCTCACCGACGCTGAGAAAATCACAAAATAATTGTAACACATAACAGAGTAGCGATATCTTTGATGTTGTAATTGTACAGACGGCAAGTAGGATGCGACCAAGATGCATAAGTTTTGATTTTTTTTCTTCAATTTTGTACTTTTGTTGTTTTTATTGTGGTGGTTATGATGGTGGTGGTGGTGGTGGTTGTGTGTGTGTGTGTGTGTGTGTGTGTGTGTGTGTGTGTGTGTGTGTGTGTGTGTGTGTGTATGTGCGCGTACTTATTTGTTGGTATGTTTTTATTTAGCCTAACTTGTTTGTTTTTGGTTGCTTTTAATTATATTTGTTATCTGGAGTTTTCTTTAATCTACTTTTCTAACGTTATCTATGTAAGGCCCGTATTCTTTTTGAATTACACTTAGAAAAAAAGACACAAATGGATAAATATAACAGATAGGAGATAAAAAGAGTTAGTTGAATTACTTCCACACTGTCCTAATCTTTGGCTGCTTTGTTTTATCACTTGTTTTGGTCATACTCAATAATTTGTCAATTTTTTATGGCGAAGAAAATCATGTCACAATGAATTTGTGAAACTGGCACAAGATAAAAATGAAGTAATGAATAGTCGTCGAGATCATAATGTACTAAAATATAAAAATCACATATACCAAGTATAAATCTTCAGGATGTCAAGATACAATATACAAATATGGTGTATATTGGAGAAACACGGACCTCTGAAATTCCAGAGGTATGATCATGTGTCATGGAGGAGTAAGCATCTCATTGTCACCGGTCACATCCGCCGTGAATCAACAGTCAAATTAGATTGAAATATGTAAGGAATAAATCCTCGTCACAATTGGATTTCATTTAGTAAAACATAGTAATTCCCTACAAAAGGGCATTATACCGAATGTCAGTAATATGTCTAAATAGGAGCGTGTGCGTTTGATCCTGTTGTGTCTTAAATATCTGGTTCGTTGGGATATATCTCATTGACATACGTATAACAAATGTTCATTTAATTACTCCCAACATCCCCACATCAACGACAGAAGTACCCCTTCTACCTGTTCTGCGAACCTTTATTGATCCAAACACGTGCGAATAATTGGTGAATCTAAATTGTCTTTTTCCTCTTTATAATCGGCTCATAAGTTCTCCAATTACTTGCGCGTCTTTCCATACACGGAATAGAATCAGATTTATAATTTCTGACATTTGCTTTATATCAATTATCAAACATGTTTCCAAAAGGAAATAGAATTATCAGAACTAACAATGGTTATATTCTCGGCACTGATATTTTTCCAGAATACTCCATCAATCCTTCGCAACAATCGATGGCGATGTTGGATAATTTGGTCTACTGTCTCTCACTGAAATTTAACAAAATATTTATTAAAAATTCAAATTTACGGTAAAAGTTTGTAAATTTTAAAATCCCAAAGTAATTATGCAAATGTTCAATGTGTTCGTTTCATATCCTCAATAATTCGAAGACCAGAAATTCGTTTTAGATATATAGGTAATTCATCTGAAAATAATTTGAATATTATCAATTTCTTTATTAATGGATTTTAACTAACCACAAGTTTGTAATTTCTCTTTCATCTCTTGGTTTCTTACACTGCCTAGTTGAAGTCTACTCTAAACAAGATTGATTTGATTTTCAAATTCGAACATGGGCAATATCACACCAATATCTTTTGCAAGTATTAAAAAGAAATTTGTTTTCGACTTGTTACTTAGATTTTAATAATAAACCGGATTTAAGAAGGCATCGTGATGGATTTAAAATGAAAGCTAGTGGAAGTGCTAATGGGGTGTGATTAATGTACGTTTTACTAGATACATTTACACAATATCAGATCAATGCACATATTTTAATCAAATATCTTTTCCCGTGTTCTTGCTTTCATAACGAGATTCTATAACATTTCAATACATGTATCGTCGGAAGAGTGATTGCAATTTGCTTGCTGATGAGGCAGCACTTTTGTAATGACTTTTAAGCATTTCACTGCCTTAATCTTAAACCACGTCCATATCGTACTAAAGTTCTACAATCATGTATTACATGTTTTACCCTTTACTTCCTGTTGAACGTGTTTCTCGGGAGTACTATTTAATTTTGAAGTAGATTTCGTAATGTATTGGACTTATTTTTCCATGCTTAGTAATAAACTTCAGTTACACCATTTTGATATCGAATATATGTGTTGAATAAATGAATTTCACCATTAATTTATCAATATTTGAGTTTTGCAAATCAATCCCTTAATGAATGAAGTTAGCCGTCGATCGTTAAATAAACAAACTCAGCCTCTAAACATATGAAACAAATGCATGGAGACAGGTACGTTTTATTTTGAAAAACTTAACAAAAAGTTATAAAATATATATTCATAAAAGTAATTCAATTTTGGTAGTTTACGATATTTCTCCTTCTGGATATGTGGAATTTGTGAAATTCAAACATTTTATGATTATTCTAATTATACTAAATCATCATATATCATGTACACACTTAAGTTGGTTTTCAGAAATCTCACACCATGCAGAGCCTCAAACAGATAAAATGTTGGGTAGAATACTGCGCATTCTTCGATCTTCTTATTGTTTCAAATAGAATAAAATACCATGCAAAGCACATACACAAAACAGTCATGAAAAGCAATTTCAATAAAACCGCACTCATCGATGAAAAAGAATCGACCGCTATTTGCTTCCATTTGTTCATACACAGTATTCGACAGGTTGCGATTTGGTAATGCTCTTTTGAAAACTTGTAAGTAAGACATAATCGGATTTAAAAAGAAATTCAAGTTATAGACATTAGAATTTCTTTATACAAATTCTGGAATATAATGAACTCGAGAATTAAAACGTAACTTACAACAAATGCGATATGCCGATAAATCCCATTGCGTGTTCTGTGACTTTTACGTGGATGAAATAAATGCTACTTAAATGGAATCAACGTTTCTGTGGACGAGATTAATTAAGCCAATTCTAAACGGGAATTGGCTGACATATATATAATATTAATTAAAGTCCATCACCCGTACTCACAGTTGGTCATAATCATGTATTGCTGGACATTCGTGTAATGGAAATTGGAACCATGTAGGAAAATTTAATTCTACCAAACATTCATTGAAATAATGTCTAAAAATAATTTTCTATCTCAATCTGATACGCATTCACGAAGAGGGAGTCGTGACGACATATTTTTGACTCCAAGTTTTATTTCGGAGTTAACTCAAGATTATCATTTTACGAAACTAAAACGGGTGGATATTAGATTTACAAATCTAAGAAAGAGACGACCAGGTCCACTGTTTCAAATAATTCGGAAAAAAGTAATTCCTGTGACAGTGGATGATGCATTACTGGAAAACAGGCAAGTATATTTGGCGACAACAAATCAAATATCTTAAAAAATAGATAGTTGATTGCTTATTGAATCTTCTGTAATTATATGACATAATAAATGTATACAATTTCTGTTTCGGAACTCTACATTTTAAATTCAAGCTCAACTGATGAAGTCTTATGTACAGAGATTATGGGCTTGAGCAGTTGTTTTTGTCTCATTTTTGCGATCCGTGGCATTATATTGATAATATTTACTTCATTTTATTATATTTATTACGTTTTAGAGTACAGTAAATACCTATATGCCATACATGTTCATATATACGGTAGATATACAACATTACTAATTCTAACAGAAGCATTTGTCGAGTGGAACTTTGATTATTTAAAACATAATTACCATAATTACTTGAACATGTGAAGTATATGACCAAACTGCTGTTTATTTACTTTGTAGTATCTAATTTGACCATGCTAAACCATGGATACATTTAATGCCTTAGTCGTGAAATGGAGAAGCTATAATGGTTTAAAATCAGTATGCTTGAAACTAGATGATTCGTCTTCTATTGACAATTCTGATTTATTGTCCTTTTTAAATATCCCATTTTGTTAGACATAACTGCAGTATTGTAATTAGGTCATTGTGCGGCTAAATCATGACATGTATTGTGCATTTTATATTTGATCATCGATTCTTCTTCTTTAAATTCAGAATCCTATGCGTAGAATCTTTGCTGTTTCCATTTTTCAGAGTTTTAAGTAGCATTTTAAAATCAAATATATCGTAAAAAAGGGTTCGAGTAATATATATAAATAAATAAATAAATATATATATATATATATATATATATATATATATATATATATATATATATATATATATATATATATATATATATATATATATATATATATATATTAGAATAAGAAAATTTTATTATGTTTTAATTTGGTTATTTTCATTTATCAACGAAATTTAAACCGAGACGAAATTTTACATATATCATTCCTATAATACAGTAATAGTTACAGATTCATTTACGAACACTTAAAACATTTTTTCCCACGAAATATTTTGATTCTACAAGTGTTAAAATGCAAAATATTGATTCCTATGTAAAATATACAGCGTTAACTAAAACGTTAAAATGTAGACCTTAAACAGTTGATGAACTTTGAATCTTATCAAATAGGCAAGTATTACATTTCAAATATAACCGAGACGAAATTTTACATATATCATTCCTATAATATAGTAATAGTTACAGATTCATTTACGAATACTTAAAACATTTTTTCCCACGAAATATTTTGATTCTACAAGTGTTAAAATGCAAAATATTGATTCCTATGTAAAATATACAGCGTTAACTAAAACGTCAAAATGTAGACCTTAAACAGTTGATGAACTTTGAATCTTATCAAATAGGCAAGTTTTACATTTCAAATATGATTTAAACATGTAAGTAGCGCCTCTTAGCTCAGGTAAGCCTTTCACATATAAGAGTTAAAATCCAAACAGTCTTGACATATATCTGTAGCTAGTGCACACTTACAACACGCTTCACTATTTTCAAAGCATGAAAATTACTTTAACATATCTTAGTATGGGTGTATATCATATATGTAGTTACACTTTAAATTGATTTATAAAGTATTAGATTGCCTCACCTACTAGCCACAAAATACCAATATCATAGTAACCTACTAGCCACTAAATACCAATAGCATAGTAAGATTGCTCTCTCTCTCTCTCTCTCTCTCTCTCTCTCTCTCTCTCTCTCTCTCTCTCTCTCTCTCTCTCTCTCTCTCTCTCTCTCTCTCTCTCTCTTTTACCTATAACTTCACATAACAGAATCTGTCTTCTGAATCATAAGTTACCTATTCAGTCTAATTTTAGAGGCAAAACAAATATAAGTACCAGGTATGAAATCGTTTGCAATAAATGATTTCATCTTACAAATGTATTACAGGTATATAGGGTTATTTATGGTATTAGCTGTGGTCACTTAACGCGATAAGTCGTTACAAAAGTGGGTATAGAAAGTTAACTAGTCCGTGAATTATGTAAGAAATATTAATACCTACTTAATACTCATAAAAAATTAAAAACTCCCTTTTCACCCCCACACGATAATATGTATGTATTAACCGATGCTGATTCAAAGCTTTCTTTAAATGATTTTATATGCATTCCAGGATAGTTATAAACATAAGATTTCAGGGCGGAGATTCAGACTAGATACACAGAATGGTATAAGTTTTCTTCAAAATTCACTCTAGCTACTAATAACGAAATCATAACAATATACTGTAATGCTGTAGCCAAAATGTATTAGAAACCAAGGATTTCAATGTGGATGATGCTTTGTGACTTGGGGAATTTAGATACTAGTAGAGCTTAAAAAGTACAATTCTTCAATCCGTGAACATAATGTACATATTTGATGAAAAGGTGACGATACATATTTAATCATTGTGGTCTTACGTTTGATGTCCGCATTTGCATATTTTACTGTGGTCATAATGATCTTCTTTGCACTTACCAGATTTCACTATCACTGAGGAATAATGTGGTCGATGGTGGTCGTTACATCATCTACACCGATTGTTTCCACGGCTATACCCACTGATCTGATATGAAGTGAATATGAATTCATAGCCGATATTGTCCGCGTGGGAGGAGATGTCTCCATGGCATCTGATGTCATGTCTGGGTCTCGCACGGTTCAGTGTCCAATACTGTGTATATGTGTGTATAATGTCTTATGTACATCGCTGCTGTTAACATTCTAATATTCATTCTTTATAAACTTTATAATTATACAAAAGGTATATTGCTTATTGTTTCATCACTTATTTTATCTGGCATACATTGTCTGTCCAACTAGTACAATGTTTATATTATGCAGTTAATGCATTTCGACAAGGGGTCCAGACAATAAGGAGTGAAGCGTGTAAGATAATTAGGCGGTATATTGCTCTGAAAAGGTGGGTTTCTTCCCTGTCATTAACTCCCTTACGCCAGCAACAGAGAGTCGCCATCAAACGATGTTAATTTTTATCTATGTTTTTGTTGTTGATTCTATCAACATGCCAGTGGGAATCGTACTAATAAGACTATTACCACATGTCGAAATCTACCTTAGGATATTATTAGAAACAAACAAATTCTTGTGTTAAGTCTATTTATTGTATTAATACAAATGAGTTTTATACATCATATGTGGAAATAACTGACCTGTATGTTCAATTCATATATTTATATAAATAATCAGTCATATTCTATTCATCGTCAATACAAGGAATATACCCTTCAGACCTTGGGTTGGATTTTATCATTTTAATTAGAAATATAAACATATTTAGCTTTATCTTCTGGGTAATTGCCCGACACAAAAGCATTAAAATGTAGTGAACAAAATAGACATTATACAAATATGTGATATAACAAGGTTTGTACCTATTATCTGTAAGTTTAAATCTTGAGACCAGAAATCTTATTCAAAACTCACAAATAAAGTTTTTAACGATTCAAATGTCAGTGAAAAATATATATACAATATTATTGTTTGTTCTATACACAACGAGTACCTCGTGACTCGTCTGTAGACTTTTAATTTCACTACAATGAACACAAACATGGACGGTTTTATAGTTTCAGGAGTTTGCGCTCTTCATACACCCAGGTAAGAACAAATGGGGTCATTAGTCTAACCTAATGTATTATATTTTCATGACTAATATTACCAAATGTTTATTGAATGAACATTTCTATAAATCATAATTGATGTAAGTGCTATTGATCGTAAATTCACCATTTGTCAAATACAAACATCAGACTTCGGGGATAGCCAGGTATATTATTTATCAACAGTATTAAGTACATCTTTAATGTCCACTGAAATGCAGATATAAAAACACTACCTCATGGATGTGCCTTTGCAAGGCATTAGTTAATATATTTGTGTATTTGTGCCATAATTCATAACCATATCAAATGTTAGAATACTACAAAACTATATCATGATTCAAAGAGATATGCTGCGTGTTATCGGAATTATACTAATCCCTGGAACATCATCAATTTCTTTTGATGGGCTTGATATCTTTTGAAGTCACAAAAGGTGATATTGTAATAAAACTTGGTTACTAAGTGTATATTATCTTCGTCCTATTTTGTACACACCGTCAACTCAAGTGTTTGACTAATACGTCAACTCTGGGTATAACTACCGACATGCGACTTTATTGTTCGTGATTGGATCGTCATATTTTTTATTTATGAAATATAAAAGCTTTCTGTAGAGTATTAATATACTTGTTACATGTTTTCACTGTAAACTGTTCACGGTACACTTGTGTACGTTTCTAGATACTGTTACAATCGAAACAAGGGAACATATACCAATGTCAACGTAATCTATAAGTACCATATCGCATGCAGTTGACGTTCATTTAAACTCCAAGAGTTAAATCATGGACAACACATAGCAAATGTTATCCCTTACTTTATCGATAGTTTAGGATTGCACTTGATTATATACATTGAGAGAAAAACTTAACAGCTCTGAAGCAGTAAACACGTTAATAATATAGAGGTATTTCATACCTAAATGTTTTTATCAACTACTTTGCAGACTTTTACGTGTAGTTAAAAACGTGTTTAAATTGACACAAACATATTGATTAGATAATTAGCATTATATGTAAGTTTTATATGTACGAGAATTTTATAATGAGGATGCAAAATCTAAATGATCTGAAAAGATAATTTGATGACAAATATATATAAAATATATCTAAACGTTTTCTTATCAATGTATGGTTTTAACTGCATGAATACACAGAAGTTATAGTTTTTATACTATACAAGTACGCGTTTAATGGCAAAATAATATCAATTGAGTTTCCAAAGCATTTGAGTAGATATGTTTTGCTAGCCTTTTCAAATATATGTGCAATATTATATCACATTTTTACATTGCACATATATAACTGAATGCATGGGATTGCATTATGTGGAACCCCTACCTTCAAAACTAATTAGACAATTTTCGGACAGGTAGCAAATACAATATAAGATATTGATCAAATGAGCTACTTACAAACAAACAGAGTTCAAGATATTGATTCAGTTTATAATTTCCTAACCATTAACAAGATTTGGATAAACGTACTGTATATCAAATATAAGAATGTCTACGGCAAATATCTAAAAACGATATATTTCGTTGAACGGCCAGCATTTTTAATGTCACTCACTCGAAGGAAAACTGAAAAAGTCGGGCAACAAATAACTGTCAAAAAAGTCATTGATAGTTTTTCTAACAACAATACATCTGTGCTAGATACTGGTATACAAAATCTGTGATTGGGTTTATACGTGATTGAAATGGCTAACAAAAGAGTTAAACTAATACGTTCCTGGTCGTATATGTCATATAAAGAACATGCAATGCACGTATAATATCAGTTCTCTACTTTACTCTGTTTATCTTCATGACATTTAATTACAATGTTTGTATTCCTATTGATGTCAATATTGAGTTTTTGCCAGTTTCTAGTCATGTTTTCTTATTTCAGTTAACCTATTAAGATCTATTGAATTTATTTGGAAATGACATTATTCACGTATTACATAACGCAGTAACGTCACCGTCACTTCGTACACTAGAGCTAGAGTGTTGATATATTTTAACCCTGACATAGTCTTATTTACTTATTATCTACATGTCTATTTTAAAATTTGTTGAACTAAATATGGTCTGTTATGACTGTGAAAACATTGGTTTCTAGATTTGCTGTGTGAAATTAACCTTTTTAGAAACGTTTGGAAATAAAACACTTTTGTGAATGAATCTTGTACAAATTCGTTTTTTACGGGTAAATTGTCTATTATGCATATATCTTCTTTATTTTACAATCTGACGATATAATATACTGTTTTTGTTTTATTATAAACACATTTATTTTGCTCCTTCAGACTGTCAGAAAGTTAATAATAAAAATTAATAACTTTTTACGTAAATTTATGTTTTTGACATTTATTTGATCTGTTGACATCACTACATTGATTCAAGACATTTATATAAATTGAAACCTTGTGGTATTAAATGGGTTACGAACAAACTGTTTAAATGATATAGGTCTTTTAAATCCATGCGTCCTAATTTGATAATTTGATATGCAGTTCTAAAACGAATGTTATTTTTCGTTGAAATAGACATATTTTATGTTAGAAAATTAAAAAACCTGTATGAAATTCTATGACAGAGCATCTTTATTGTTCTATTGATCTATTAACTTTTGAAAATAGTTCAGTTCAGTGTTTGCATTGGAGATCTATACACAGATAAATTGAAAATAGTACAAATATTATAGAACCAGACAACCAAATTATGACTTTAAGTTCCGATCAATAATTAAACGCTTTATAAATTTAGATGTACGTCACCAATATTTATTTTTGAGTGTTGACATTCCTGTAATATTTCAACGCTCTAGATATACCCGTGTAAATGAAGAATACTACAAACAATTATCTACAATTTCAGATCAAAACGTCCACAATACAAATTTTTGACATTTCAAGTGTTTTATTCTTTTTGATACCTTCTCGGACAAATGAAATTCAAATAATAGTTATACATATATTTAATAGTTTTATCTTCATTCATCTGACTTAAGGTAAAATAATTGTATAATTAAAAAACATGTACTTACTTACTCCAATTGCTACTTAGCTATATCATACGTATCAATACCATTAATAATAACTAGTATACATGTATATCATAAGGCATACACATTGGATCAATAGTTTTGTCACATTCTGTTATACGAATTCCTTTTATTTATTTAATTATTGTTAACTTTTTACTTTAAACTTTATTTTGACAAATAATTTAAATATATTTACACACGTAGTAATGAATATGACCATGTGTTACGTACAATTATATATTTCAGTACAACACATATATTCTTTATGTATAATGCTATAATCACCGGTCTGAAGTCCAAACATTGTTCAAATAACATATCCCACGAAATATCTCTCCATACAAGGGAATATTTCAGCATAGTTAGAAAAGCATTATATTTACAAAGCTTAAATTTAAATGTAAATTCAAATATTTCAAAGCTGACAGCATTTTTGATTTATAATCTGTAATAATCGAGTTGGGCATTGATAGTATTCGTTATTACTTCTATTCAATGGTATTCTTGAACACCAATTGATGGTAGACTTGGGAGGCAAAGCATTTAACAAAATATGCTAATAATATTGTCATCTTAACAATACTCTTAGTACTGTTCTTTTTACCGTGTAAATTTATCATATTATATCAATACTTTTACTTACGTTGTGGCTTCATCGAAATTTATCAGAACAAGTTGTTCGTGCAGGGTATCTTACATCATACTTTTATATCTAGATATTGGAATTCATGACACTAAAATTGAATTATCAAACAGATTGTGGATCTTGTAAAACCGCTATCTTGTGCAAATTTCGTCTTATGTTTAGACGTCTGTGCTGTTAAAATTTGTGATCATTCTGATTAGCGGATTTTGTTTCCAAGTTTATTTTGGATGTGTATTGAATTTACATCGCCAATTTGTGTAGCATGTAGATATTCTTATCGGGTATTCAAGCATGTATTATAGAACCAAACGTGTGGACAGTTCTTGTCGTTGACATGTTAAAGCATTGCCAAACAGATACTATTGTTCAATTTTGTACATCAATAGTTTGGAATCGTGTCATCAAATAAGCTGTATAATATATATAATATAAGAACGGAAAACTCTACTTCATACCTTTACATGTCATATTGACTTGCCATGGATTATCCATTCGCTGGGACCGGAATGGAGGCCACTGTATTTTTGTGCAAATCAAGGGAAAATGTTTGTCTTGCAACGGCAAAAATCATGTTTCCCGAGCAATTCTCAGCTGCGTTCAAAGCCAATAGAATCAGGTAATAAGAATATCACATATTAGTTTTCGAATATGTTATGGGGTGTGGAAAATGGCCGCATGTTTGTATATCAAATACACACCTGTAACAGGAGATTGATATGAACATTTAGATTTTAAAACACCTTTCTTTTCAATTGAGAATAATTACCTTTATTTTTTCCACAAAGAAATGTTTTAAGATATAAGTGTTTTCTTATTTCCGACACCTTTGTTGCGCAGTATTGTAATTATCGCTGTATAAATTTAACAGGACACACAAAAGAGAATTGTCAAACGTTGCATGTATTTTTTTTTTCATTACGTTTTAATTTGTTCATTTATTATTACGCTTTGAGGTTTTATACATTAAAACAGGAGAAGTGTTCAAATTTCCTGTTCTACGAAAACTTGTGTATCATATATATTATGCAAAATAATTTCTGAACAAATTATCAAATATTTGTAGACTATTCGAAATTCTTATAAATGTGGCTGAAGTTTCTGTTTACAAATCTAATTTGATGTCAATCATATCGACTCGTAAGTAAGATTGGTTACCAGACATATATACATATGTATAGAAACCAAATAATGTGAAATCTGTTTCAATAAGATTAGTTGGACATAATTGACGGACATTATTGTATACTCTGTGTTATCGTTTGGGTTGTTTAAACATTGGAATTCACTTTTGATGTATGATCCTGTAAGAAGGGAAGCATTTGGTGACTACGAACAAGACATTGGTGTGGGAATCTACAAGTAGATCATAAATATTTAAGGAGAAGATTTTATCAGAACAATCGTCGATAATGTGATACGCTCTATTCTCTAGGGCTATTTTTATGCCGAATTGTAAAGACTGAAATACCATTGAAATATGTAAATAATATATACGTTAATGCTGAACAGCTAGTACTATCTATGTTAAAGTGTCTCTTGATAACCTTTTTCTCATTGTCCGGTAGAACCTCGTTTAATCTTTATCAAGGAGTTTGCCACTTAAGATATTATAGTATTCTGGGAATAGTACCTTATTAGAAAAGTGAAATGTAGTCGTGATAAGTATTAACGAAGTTATGTCCTAATGCATTGGAAACACTCTTGGTCATTTTTGGTCATTTGAATAACAAACGAACACTGGTTTTGGAATTGTAGATTATACTTAAACATGACTAAATCACTTACAAATATTCGAAAATCTGGATTTTGTTTATTGTCAGCCAGGATAGAGCCAATTAACAACGATGGTGTGCGTAAAAGGTAAAATTAAAGAAATAATTTAAAGTTGTGCATTGATGGTATGTGACGATTTTGAATTCCGATTATTAAACGTAGGTCTTAATTACACTGTATAAATATCACTTCTGCATTTTATTTGTGTTTGCTTATGTTATCTCAACATATATATTTGATCAATATCATTTAATGAGTATTCTACAAGGTCACTTTTTATGTGAAAAGAACGTGTGATTTTGTATCCATATTCAGTAGGTTTTAATCAGTTATTGTAATTCTGAAATTTATTTTATGAATTTTCATCAAGTTTTCACGTCGTGTCTTCTGTACGAAAATATTTCCATTTTTCAAATGAGACTGCGTTCATTATAGGGAGTTTACAGGGATATTATTCCATTATATTAGCATTATGTAACATTTGATTGCAAAGTTTATCTATTGATGAATGAGGTTATTCTCTCTTTATTGAAACATCTTATCGTGAAGTATTTGATTAATACGTGCGAGTTAAATTGTTAACTTTAATGTATCGATTAGTGTTTTCTATTGAAATATCTAGAATCTGACAAAATTTATCATAATTTAAAATCATTTTAAGTTTTGTCCATATCTTACTACTTAAACACTGTGTACCTTCTGTACACATGAAAATTTGCAAAAAAAAATCTAGAAGAGTTTGTTCACAGTTTATCTGAAATCTTTTTAATAGATCATTTTGATTTATTTGAAGTGTGTTTGTTATCCCCGAAACACACAGAAATTTAGTCTCATTAAAACTTATGAAATTGAATTGTTTTGTTTATACAACTGAGAGTACATATAGCAAATACAAGGCTTATGACTGAGCATTCAAAAACATATATCAAATATTTATTTGGCGCTCTTATTCCGTTCAAGAAAAATTATCGTCTTTTTTAAGTATCCAAATAAAATCTCTGGTCATGGGAATGAAATGGCCGAATTATCTTGTGGTAATGTTTATCCAAGAATAATATGTAAACATTAAATTCAAAGCAGAATTTTCAATTTTAAAACGTAAATCATTATCATAACATCAATTAGATTTGGTATAAATGTTCTACATATTAGCAGATTTATAGTGATAAAGGCGTATCTGTATTTAGTAGAACAGGATTTTGTGATGTTAACAATTGCTCATTATTATCTGGCACTATACACTTGTTGTACCATGAAATAGGCATTATATTGTACAGAAGAGGACAATACAAAACATACATGTCGCGACCGCCTGATAAAAGAGCAATACGATTACAACTAATTTGAAGTATTATCGTTAGCAATGCATCTATACACCTATACGTTTTGACAAAAAAGCATTGCCAGTATTATGGTATTGTGCCATGCCATACTGTGCTAATATGTTGTGCTTCCATGTAAAGCAAAATATACATGTACCTCATTGGACACAATACCTTATTGAATTGGAAAATAAGAAGAAAAATGCATGTTTCATATGATCATACATGACGTGCAGTAATAGACATATTGTCTCATGTAAAGACGTATGGTCACATCGGTCATGTATAATAGTACAGTTGATTACAATGAAATAGATTGGATTTGCCGTATTTTAAATAAATAAACATGCTTCATACTATTTACTTCTATTGACATATTGATTTAGAATCACTGTATAAATAGACGGGGTTTGTCTGACAGTCAATATTCGGTTTACATGTTGTATAATAGATGGAAACATATACTGGTAGGTTTTCACGTCTGTACAGCTAGTTTGTATTTTATTTAAAGCTGGAGTATGATCAAGGTTACTTGAACCAATTCATTACGTTGGATGTGGTTAATGAGTTACGTTGTTTGTCTTTTTGTTCGCTCTCTCATTTACGACTTTGGACATGTTTATTTAGTTTACAAGTTACTAGGCTTACCTGTGGAAGGTGAACCTGTATATAATTATGCATAAAAGAAAAAAGGAATTATTGTGAATTATTATTATAAGTGGACATTTTAGCGAGACGCGAATTTATCATATCTAATGTTAGAGAGAAGTAATTTTAGCGATTATATGATTAAAATAAGATAACTGTTTCCTACGACGAGGAATGAATTGTTAGCGATCTATGATTTTATCTCAATCTCAACAACCTCGCTAATAATGCCAAAATTGAATCCTCGCTCAAATTTCTGCTTATACGGTATGACATAAATTTGATTGTTGGCTTATTACACACAAATATAATACATTTTTATGAGTAAACTCATATAGCAAATACGTCATAAGCATAAATTTATCCCACGAAAATGTCTTTTGCAGATTACAAGTAGCTGTCTTAGGCTATAATTTAAATTTAATTTAAGTCCGTGCTTGAACGAATTCTAGTTTAATTTACATACTGAGCTTTTATTTTGGACTATTCTAAATATCTCTAATAAATAAAACAACAAAGAATAATCCCAAACTTTGCTTACGAAAGTAAAGCACCATCAAATTTTTAAAAAGTCATCTATAAGATTTAGACAATCAGATTTTTACATTTGAGTCCACAACTGAAAATTAAATACAAAGTAATTCCAGCATTATATATAATACTCGTTTATAATGTCTTATGTCTTGAACATAGATAAGTTAAAGGAAAAAAAAGAGTTCTGGTGGCGATTATTGTTAAATATAAAAATTTCAGATACCAAAGTATAAATCAATAGAATGTCCAGGACACAGATACAAATCCGGTAAAAATGGACAAACACGGACCTCTGGAAACCAAGAGGTATATAATTATATTTACACATTCGCACCGATTTAAGTGAGCATTTTCTTTCTTTTAATGCTATAAAGATCGATATTTAAACCAATGTCGTTGCTTCGATCTTCATTAAGAAGTTTTTGATTCATACTTTACAGTAACGCACCAATGAATTATCAGGAAATATTAAAAAGAGGTCAGGAGATTACAGATAAAATGTTATTCAATTTATCTATGTCTCGGTCTTTGATCCCATTATAATTAAATATTTATACGTCTGTACTTATATCGAATAAACTCTTGGTACTTATTACGGGTAGCTATTTTTGTCCCTAATACGAAAGCCACACGGTTGTCACCACTGAACATGCATCTCAGAACCTATAACATTTGTAAGTAACGATATCATCATTTCCCATCTTTTATGTGTAATCTTTGTTCTTCACAAGCTTTCAGGTAAGTTAATATATAGCGCAATATTAAGGTAAATCGTGAAGATCTCTGTGACCGGTATGAGATTATATTTGCAACTCGTAAATGCATTTACTTTTTGGGTATGCGTCGTTCTTTTTCTTACTTTAAATAGATATTTATCTAACATAACAGAACTATAGTCAGTTTTAATTTTCTTTGACTATTTTGCACTGTTTAACTGTTTCATTTATTCGATATGTAGATATAATGATTATATATTATAGTAATATTGAGTATTTTGTCGTCTCTAGTCACAACTTGTGGTGCAATAGATGGCGACAGCATTGCCAAATCTTACATATGTCACAGGTACCAATGGAATCGATGACAAAGCCTCAAAAGAAACCAAATATCATTTTTACAAAATTAAGAATCTGATAAGACAAATGAGATTTTGCAAGGCTCCAAATTAAATTTGTTTTATTTCAAGTTTATATCACCTATACTCAAGAACCAGAATTCAGTTGATTAATTTTTTGATTGAAATTATTTTAGATGAACGATAGTGTAACATAAATGTATTATAAACTTTAATGATAAATCAAATGTTTTCATAATTTCCAGAGCAATGGACAACGCAACAGAGGGGTTTGACTTCCCTGATGACGCAATTGAAAAAGTCGCCAAAGCCAATTCAGTGAAAATAGACACAACGCAAATCTTACCGGAAGTGCGGGCATCACCATGTGCTTTACATTCGAAAAAAGATAAAAAGAGTGAAATGTTATATTTAGATAACTATAATGGAGATCATATTTCTCCACATGCATTAAAACCACGCAAACCACTGTCAAAGTCATCTTTAGGCAGAGACATAAATAAAGTGAACTCAAATTCAAGTATGGATGTCAAAGCAGAAAAACGATATCCACCTCCTCTTATGAATAATTTGCCACGTGGTATGCCATCAAAAGAATTTGTATTAACATGGTTAATGCATGGTTCAGAACCTCCAGGTAAAAGTCATTTCCCTGAAATCACAGAAAAATCGAAACAAGCAAAACGTTCGAAAAGGGACCAATTAAGAAAATCAACGATCAGTGAATAATATATTTTGTATAGATGTGTATTGGTTTTCCTCTGAAGTATCAAAAGTAAAAAGGAATTTAAAACACATCAAAGACGAATGTTCAAAGTCGTAAAAATATAGTTACTCATGAAACCACGACGACCCTTGTGAAATGGTAGACATTGAGATGTAAGGCGACCGGAAATGCACCTTATAAATGTGTGTACTACCATGTGTCACCGGATGTAATGTGTCTTGTAGCGATAAAGACTGTCAAGATATCTACACAATTTACAATACTGGATTAATTGGTACTCAGATATTTCTTTTGTATTCACACTTACAAGGATGTTGATTCCAAATCAATTAGATGCGCCAATGGTTTACTATGTGTCGGCTTTTGATATGTGATAGATATATTGAAATACATATCAATTATATATCGGTGGATGTCTGATTGGATTACATCTGTTATTGTAGGACATACAATATTGGAATTTTCTCTAATGCCAATACCACATTACATTTGTACGCTGACATAAAACAATTGATAGAGGCGCGTAAAATGTATAAAATGATACTTGTATTAGTCAAATTTATGTATATACCTATATACGGCTAGCACATTATAAAAACGCCCTGTCAGTACATTCAGCATTGCACATTCAACACAGTTATGAGTGTATGACCGCCATCTTGTATAAAATGTACGTGATGTGGGTAATTTGCCTTGTCAAACATGATTCATGACTATTTCCTTCTTTATTTGAACATCATGATTAATTTATTTCTTGCAAAAATCATTTGAAATAACATTTAATTGTACATGTACCGGTAAATAAAGCAACAATGCAACAGAGTAAAACATAAATCACTGGTATTATAAACACTTTGGTATCGCAAGTTTACGGTCGGTATAATGATCTTGTTTGCGATTTCTATGTTTCACTAAACGAAATATTGAGTTACGTAGCAACAGTAATTACTTATTCGAGTATACCGGTTGTAACAAGGATTACTTCCAGGTTTTTTTTAAATTTGTTTGTGGACTCATGGTGGATGTTACCGGTATTCACGGGATACTTACACCATGACACCTAATCCCACCTCTGGATCTTCTGGAAGTCCGTGATTGTCCAAAATTCAAGAAATTTGTCAACTGTTCAGTATTTATGAATTCTTGATTCTAGAGATACTATCACAGAGAAAATATTGTTTATTTGTAAACCTATTTTTCTTCGTGACAAATGTCATTTGCTAACTTTTAAAATGATTTTTAAGTGAGCATGACTTATCCCATTTTAATTCTTTTAAATAACATTACGTTTAGCTTCTTCGGTGAACTCAATTCAAAATAGTATAATTTCAAATATTTTATTATCTTCTTCTTCACCCAAACCAAACAAACACGTTATCTAACACATGAATACATTTGTTTGGAAGGAAAATATGTCATCTAAAATATGAATACATCTGGACATTCTTATGGTTTGTAGCATGTTCTTTATGTCTTTATTAGATGTTTTAATCTACATATAGAAACAAATTTTGAACTGTGAATCCTTTGCGGTATGACATATTATTGTTGTTAGCCATTAGATCTCTATATATTGTTAGAATTGAAATATGATTTAAAGAATGCTTGGAGATTTTTATCCATATCATTGCATGTTGAGAAGAGTCTGATATTAGAAATAAAATGTCCATTGAATCATTGTCCAGCTAAAGGTCATGTCAAACCTTTATTTCTTTTGATTCAGAAGCATCGATCATATATATGAACAAAGTGACAGGTCAGCTACCAAATGGACACAGTTGATTGAGTCCTATGGGGATGCGGAACATTTAGTCAGAGTCCCACTGACATTTGTTATCCACTTTGTGATACATATTTTTGGAATCACAGCAAAATGATGGTGACAATACCTCTCTGGATAATTAATGGCGTGTTTATTAAACTTGTGCAAAACAAAGAGAGGAAAGGAGCAATGATGCCAAAAATGTTTGTTTTCTGACGTGGAATGTATAAAGAGTAAACATTCGTATATTTTAATACAGTTAATTTGAAAAGAAGAAAAGAATTTTGAAAGCTATTTGGAATTGTTATCAGTATTCATATCTGACTTACATCGCTCCTACGGTAAGCGGTCGTACAGTATACATTCTTTTAAATAGTACTCAACATCGTTTATAGGGAGTGCTTATAAGGAATTTTGTGTAAATTGTGAAATTCTGTAGTTTGGTATCCAACAGAGATATGGTAGCTCAAAATCAGTATCTTTTGTAGCGTAATACAGGAGCTATTAGAACTGGACAGGCCAAAAGATGTAAAGCAGATTTCGCGGGTTCCTACAGACGACCTTGAAATTATTCTAAAAGTAAAACGTGAATTGTACATGCAAACTTGGCGTTCATTCTCTGGCCAAAATGAAAATATGAATGACATATTTTACCCATATGAAGTTTTAATCGTGTTTCCTTTTATGCTTCTACAAGATTGGTCTGTAGCATTTTTACTTACAAAAATATTTTCAAAAATGTTAAATATGAATATAATAGTATAAAACTAGAACATAAACATTCCACTATAGAGAATATTGTACAAACCAAAGCAGGCGAATCAATAGTACAATGGTAAAATTACCCCAATAATTACACAGATTACCCCAAACACACGAATGTTGACGAAATCATCACTGGATATAGATATATACTAGGGATTCAATAAAAACTATAGTAATTGTGTAATTCATAATATATAATGCAATATGGTACATTTTTGTGTATATTTGTATAAAATCACACATGAATTCTTAGTGTAGTTCTCATGGCAACCACTCAAAGCGGATTTGATTATAATAGAGAAAATAAATTAACAATTTTACTTAATATTCACAGGATCAATATTCTTTTATCAATACCTCTTAAATTAAGTCACAAACAATGACTGCGACACGCAGATATGTGTTTTATCAGTTCTTTTGTTACTGAATAAATATAAAACCAAATATTGGGTATGCCGTATCATAAATTCCATGATAAAATACAGAAATATCTTGGCATTAGCATAAACAATTAACAATTCTGGAAATATTGAAATATTCGACATTACCAATACCATGCATGTAATATGTTTTGTGCGTCATCTTAACAGATGTCTCAACAACCGCCAACGAAAAGGCAACTCAACATTTCACCCAGTGATACAGAGTAATCGCAAACAAGACGTTTATACACCATTGCTCAAAACGATCGTTCTATCAATAAGACTTCATCAGTTTACTCCAATTTAATTGAAATGTATTTATCCAAAAGAAAAGGTATATAAACATCTATATATATTGCCAAATACGTCTAAGAAGCATTCTTAGCTTTTAAGAAGAAAAGTATCTTACATGAAGTAAATATATACTATATTACTATAAATATAAAGAAACCACATGCAAACGCCAGTTAGAAATAACGCGACACGGGTTATTAAGAAATAGGCGTCCTCTTTTGACTGACCCTTTATTCTTTTTAATTTAATAATATTAAAAGTTCATATCATCTGTAAACAAAGTTTTGTTGCCATTTATATCAAATTGTTTGATAAAACTTTTAATGATCGTGAATCATAGTGTATCTGTGTACCTAGTAAGGTATATTTATCATTAAAACGACTGGACAGAGAAGTGTTTATTTTGGAATGGTGTGATTTCATTGTCATTGCCAGATATTTTATGAAGACGTAGCTGCAATACATTAAAGCATATAATCGGAATGTCCAAGGTCTCGACGTGCAAAAATCGCTATATGGTGTTACCTAAATACGTTATAAGTGGAAGGTAGGAGTTAAAATTTGACATGACATGTAGTCAATAAGTGACTTCTCGATGAGCATTTGTAAAAACGAATATTCCTCAAAAAACATACAGAACAGTGTATCCAGCCTAGTGAAATACAACATTTATGTACATATCTAGACAAAACAAAATCTCACTAGTTCATACATAGCGTGTTGTCTTACTAATGATCAATATGATTATTTGAGCTTTTGATCTTGCTAATTATTGTTTACTTTGTCTGAGGGTGGCGTCACCTTAGATTGAAATCCTCCTCTATAGCGTCGCCAATCTGGACGAATTATATGTCGAGAAGTTTTTGTGCAAATTGTACGCCACCACTCATTAAAGGTATCAAAAGATTTTACCTGTACTATATACATGTACTGTAATGCAGTTGGGTCCTTATAGGCCGCAATACCGCCCCTATTTTAAGTTACTTTTTGTAAATCCTATTTTTTCCAAAACAACAAATGTAACTTAAAATTGGGTGGAATTTCGGCCTAGGATCTTTATAGGGTCACGGCTGTCGTAACACGATCATTAGTTATAATATCAAAGATCATCTGAAAGACTGGAATGTCAATAATAAGATCTATACTGGACTTGTATCGGCAATGTATAAAATATGACAGACGGGACGCGAATTTGTCCCTAGAAGACAGAGATTGAATGGCAATTCACATAGAGAATTATGGCAGGTAGTAGTATCAACCTATAAAAAATTATCTCCTACGTAAAACTTATTATTTCCTACGTAGGACTTATCATCTCCTACGTAAAACTTATTATTTCCTACATAGGGCTTATCATGTCCTACGTAAGATTTAGTATTTCCTACGTAGGACTTATTATATAAGTCTTACGTAAGAGTTAAGAAGTATTATGTAAGAGATAGTAAGTCTTACATAGGAGATACTAAGTCTTATGTAGGAGATACTAAGTCTTAAGTAAGACATATTAAGCCTTATGTAGGAGAAATAAATCTTATATAGGAGATAATAAGTCTTGTAGGAGAAATTAGTCTTACGTAAGACTTAATAAGTCTTATGTAGGAGATACTAAGTCTTACGTAGGAGATACTAGGACTCACGTTAGCGATATTAAGTCTTACGTAGGAGAAAAAAGTCTTACGTAGGAGATAATAAGTCCTACGTAGAAGATACTAAGTCTTACGTAGGAGTTACAAAGTCCTACGTAAAAGATAATAAATCTTAAGTAGGAGATGATAAGTCCTACGTAGGTGATACTAAGTCTTACGTAGGAGATAAATCTTAAGTAGGAGATGATAAGTCCTACGTAGGTGATAGTAAGTCTTACGTAGGAGATACTAAGTCCTACGTAAGAGATAATAAATCTTAAGTAGGAGATAATAAGTCCTACGTAGGTGATAGTAAGTCTTACGTAGGAGATACTAAGTCCTACGTAAGAAATAATTAATCTTAAGTAGGAGATGATAAGTCCTACGTAGGTGATACTAAGTCTTACGAAGGAGAAACTAAGTCCTACGTAGGAGATAGATCTTAAGTAGATAATGATAAGTCCTATGTTGGGGATATTTTTTCTAGGGTAATACTAATATGCTGCTATAGAGAAGTAGTAATACTTTGTGTCACATTGTCCGACATCTATTTGTCCCTCTGTCCATCTCTCAGAGTGTAGTCACATTTTGACATAAATGGTCCTAGCTTTCTTATTGTACTTTTGTGAAACTTACAGGAAAGGTTCAGATTGAAAAATAAAGCACACACCAAAGGTCAAGGTCATGTTCAATGTCACATTCAAGATCAAATGATATTGTAGTCTTAGGAAAAAATGGTGAGATATATATATATATATATATATATATATATATATATATATATATATATATATATACATAGGCGTCAGCCCCCCCCCCCCACTTTTTTTGCAAAGATAGACATAGGTGTTAAAAATTTGGGCTTAGCCACCAGACGTTTCTGGCGTGTGTATGTGTTTTAAGTTTGTTTAGCCCCCCCCTTTCAACTTGCTTCCGGCGCTGATGTATATATATATATATATATATATATATATATATATATATATATATATATATATATACTGCTCAATTTAGACATACTTCAAGGAGTTATTTCTCCACTATATGCCCACAACTTGTGATATTATTTTGTAAATATATAAAGCATTAAAGTTATAAAATGCCTAAAATTTTACAGTGCTCGAATTTATGATATATAAAGACTGTCGCGATAAATATGATAAAAAATATATTTTTTTTTTAATTGTGTATTTTTGGTCACAACTGTCAATCTTTTGTCTCTCTTATTTCCATACTTTAACATAAGAGCATTAAAACATGGACACCATGATTTTATATCAAATTTTACTATCTAAGCAAGAAAATGGCGAATTTTAGTTCATGGGGGGGGGGAAAGTATAATTGAAGAAAGGCGCATAACTCTTGCATATATGACTGTTCATTATATTGGCTACCCACAAATATGAAAGATTATATAAAGTTAGTCTTTATTTCTATATTCATAATGAATAAGTTTGCATAAAATAATAAATATCCTATTGCTAGTTTTTTGTTCATCAGATGGTATATTCCCTTTAAATACCTTTCCACCCGGTATGTACGCGATTTCTTGGTTCAAAATATTATAAACATAATACTTAAGTTATAATGCTCAAGACGATATCGTTTCTGTCAATAAGACTTAATCAGTTGAGCTCCAATTTGAAAAGTATGTGTATTTTCTAAAGAGAAAGTGGTATCATATAAGGCTAAATAATATCTCTAAAAGTATAGCCGAAATCTGTCTAAAAGTAACCACTGTAAAAAAAATGACTATCTTAGTTATAGAAAATTTTCGAATTTAAATGGTGTTACCAGTGCCAAATATTACATTATTATAAGATGAACAGCTGGTACCGAAATACCAGGTACTAGGTTTATGTATTCCCTCGGGGACTCAAACGGTCCACCAGCAGTGGCAACGACCTAGTGGTTATAAATATAATAAACATAATACCAAAGTTATAATGCTCAAGACGATATCGTTTCTGTCAATTAGACTTCATCAGTTGAGCTACAATTTGAAAAGTATGTGTATTTTTTAAAGAGAAAGTGGTATCATACAAGGCCAAATAAAATCTCTAAAAGTATAGCCGAAATCCGTCTACGACTAACCATTGTAAAAAATGACTATCTTAGTTATAGAAAATTTTCGAATTTAAATGGTGTTATCAGTGCCAAATACTACTTTATTATAAGATGAACAGCTGGTACCGAAATACCAGGTGCTAGGTTTATGTATACCCTCGGGGACTCAAACGGTCCACCCCTCAGTGGCAACGACCTAGTGGTTATAAATATTATAAACATAATACCAAAGTTATAATGCTCAAGACGATATCGTTTCTGTCTATTAGACTTCATCAGTTGAGCTACAATTTGAAAAGTATGTGTATTTTCTAAAGAGACAGTGGTATCATACAAGGCCAAATAATATCTCTAAAAGTATAGCCGAAATCCGTCTACGACTAACCATTGTAAAAAATGACTATCTTAGTTATAGAAAATTTTCGAATTTAAATGGTGTTATCAGTGCCAAATACTACTTTATTATAAGATGAACAGCTGGTACCGAAATACCAGGTGCTAGGTTTATGTATACCCTCGGGGACTCAAACGGTCCACCCTCAGTGGCAACGACCTAGTGGTTATAAATATTATAAACATAATACCAAAGTTATAATGCTCAAGACGATATCGTTTCTGTCTATTAGACTTCATCAGTTGAGCTACAATTTGAAAAGTATGTGTATTTTCTAAAGAGACAGTGGTATCATACAAGGCCAAATAATATCTCTAAAAGTATAGCCGAAATCCGTCTACGACTAACCATTGTAAAAAATGACTATCTTAGTTATAGAAAATTTTCGAATTTAAATGGTGTTACCAGTGCCAAATATTTACTTTATTATAAGATGAACAGCTGGTACCGAAATACCAGGTGCTAGGTTTATGTATACCCTCGGGGACTCAAACGGTCCACCCGCAGTGGCAACGACCTAGTGGTTATAAATATTATAAACATAATACCAAAGTTATAATGCTCAAGACGATATCGTTTCTGTCTATTAGACTTCATCAGTTGAGCTACAATTTGAAAAGTAATGTGTATTTTCTAAAGAGAAAGTGGTATCATACAAGGCCAAATAATATCTCTAAAAGTATAGCCGAAATCCGTCTACGACTAACCATTGTAAAAAATGACTATCTTAGTTATAGAAATTTTTTTCGAATTTAAATGGTGTTCACCAGTGCCAAATACTACTTTATTTATAAGATGAACAGCTGGTACCTGAAATACCAGGTGCTAGGTTTATGTATACCCTCGGGGACTCAAACGGTCCACCCTGTGGCAACGACCTAGTGGTTATAAATATTATAAACATAATACCAAAGTTATAATGCTCAAGACGATATCGTTTCTGTCTATTAGACTTCATCAGTTGAGCTACAATTTGAAAAGTATGTGTATTTTCTAAAGAGAAAGTGGTATCATACAAGGCCAAATAATATCTCTAAAAGTATAGCCGAAATCCGTCTACGACTAACCATTGTAAAAAATGACTATCTTAGTTATAGAAATTTTTCGAATTTAAATGGTGTTACCAGTGCCAAATACTACTTTATTATAAGATGAACAGCTGGTACCGAAATACCAGGTGCTAGGTTTATGTATACCCTCGGGGACTCAAACGGTCCACCCGCAGTGGCAACGACCTAGTGGTTATAAATATTATAAACATAATACCAAAGTTATAATGCTCAAGACGATATCGTTTCTGTCTATTAGACTTCATCAGTTGAGCTACAATTTGAAAAGTATGTGTATTTTCTAAAGAGAAAGTGGTATCATACAAGGCCAAATAATATCTCTAAAAGTATAGCCGAAATCCGTCTACGACTAACCATTGTAAAAAATGACTATCTTAGTTATAGAAAATTTTCGAATTTAAATGGTGTTACCAGTGCCAAATACTACTTTATTATAAGATGAACAGCTGGTACCGAAATACCAGGTGCTAGGTTTATGTATACCCTCGGGGACTCAAACGGTCCACCCGCAGTGGCAACGACCTAGTGGTTATAAATATTATAAACATAATACCAAAGTTATAATGCTCAATACGATATCGTTTCTGTCTATTAGACTTCATCAGTTGAGCTACAATTTGAAAAGTATGTGTATTTTCTAAAGAGAAAGTGGTATCATACAAGGCCAAATAATATCTCTAAAAGTATAGCCGAAATCCGTCTACGACTAACCATTGTAAAAAATGAATATCTTAGTTATAGAAATTTTTCGAATTTAAATGGTGTTACCAGTGCCAAATACTACTTTATTATAAGATGAACAGCTGGTACCAGAAATACCAGGTGCTAGGTTTATGTATACCCTCGGGGACTCAAACGGTCCACCCGCAGTGGCAACGACCTAGTGGTTATAAATATTATAAACATAATACCAAAGTTATAATGCTCAAGACGATATCGTTTCTGTCTATTAGACTTCATCAGTTGAACTACAATTTGAAAAGTATGTGTATTTTCTAAAGAGAAAGTGGTATCATACAAGGCCAAATAATATCTCTAAAAGTATAGCCGAAATCTGTCTAAGAGTAACCACTGTGAAAAATGAATATCTTAGTTATAGAAAATTTTCGAATTTAAATTTTGTTATAGTGCCAAATATTACTTTGCTATAAGATTCAAGGGAGTTTACTCTTGTGATCGCGATCTTGTACAATCGTTACACACCTACTCGTGGAAAGGCGTGTAACTCGTATAGTCCTACTGTATGGTATGCTCTTTAATGTTAGGAGGCGAATTTAAACGTAAACAGGTGTTTCAACCACGACACAACAACAGTCCAGGTATGTTCTCAATTTTTTATTTCAAAGTATCAAAAAGTTTAAAGCAACACAACACATTTTATATTTCACATACCAATTAAAAAACTTGAGTTTATCAGGTCTATGTTATTGTGACCAGGTAGTACTCAGGTAGACAGGTACCGTAGTTTATATCCTATAGGCTACACTTCAAATATCAGTATGCATAGATATGGTCTACCAAGAAAATGTATTCACACACACACACATATGCCAACCTTGAAAAAATTTCATTGGGGACATTTTTTAATTTCATGGGGGAGACTAAATTTTAGTGAGAATTCATAATTAAATTTTATTTTTTCATGGGGGAGATTAGCATTTTTCTTAAAGAAATTATCAAAAAATTTACATAAAAAAAATAGGGAGTCTCCCTATTTAAGGGGAAACTTGGCAAGTATTATATATATAATATATATATATATATATATATATATATATATATATATATATATATATATATATATATAATCTAAATGGGAGGAAATCCTTGAAAATAAGTAAAATAACACCAGTGGTGTCGGGTAATAATGCAAATGATAATTAACAAAAATTAAAAAATATATATATATATATACAAATTCCTATCCCCAAGCACCTATGGTCACTTCAGAAATTTCTCAAGAGGTGTTTGAGTTTTGGTTGCCATATTCACTGTATGGTAAGGGGACAACCACTTGATTCTGAGGGGGTGGGGGCTGGCAAATTTTGTTGAGTCAGATTATTTATTTTCATACCATTGCAGGACAAAATATTTATTTTTAAGCAGACCAGGGACAGATTATTGATTTTCTTCATTTTTGTTTTCCCTATTGTCATGCGGTCAGAAATATAATATATTTCAGTGGTGGATCTAGAAATTTTTCAAAGGGGGTGTTGAAGGGGTAACAGAAGTACATGTATATACTATTCAAAAGTGTTATAAAATACAAACCTCACTGCTGGATTATTATGAATATGATGCAAGTTTGTGATATAAAGGAAACCATATAAAGGTAACACGCTATATCCCATTTCAATAATTTGGAAAACTTTACTGGTATTTGCGAGGCCAATCTGGAAGAGTTGTTAGAGCAATGGGCTTTGAACCATGAAGTCTCTCACTTCTGGTCAACGCAGGTGCCAGCCCCATCGAAAACAAAGCTGATATTTGTGAGAAACTTTGTCAGTTTACTTGAGGAATTCTGGTTGTCTCTTCCCTGTACATTGAAACGAGTTCTCTCCTCTACAAATAAAAACTGGCCCACCAACATATAACAGAAAAATTGTCACTTCAAAATTCAAATTCTAATATTCGGTAAGTGTACAAACATACACAAATGGATGGAGACAGTCATTTTACTATGTCTTCAACCAAACTTGGTTGTTCTCAATTACAGGGGCAGATCCAAGAATTTTCAATGAGGAGGGTGTAAAGTTGTTTTTTTTTAGGGAGGGGGTGACCAGACACTACATGTATGCATGAAAATGGTGCGTTTTTTCAGTGTAAAGAATTGGATATCATCGATGATTAAATTTTTATATATTTAGCTGATAATAACACTATTAAAGGAAAATCATATACAGTTTGATAATGCAAATTTTGTTTACAAACAAATTATACTGAGGCACCAAAGTTTATTTACTGATATGTAGGGCAAACACTTTAGAGATAAACTGAAATAAAACTAAGTGTAGTCAAAAGCCATGGAATTAAAAATACTTACAGTATATATACATGTATAGAGAAATCCAGGGCAGAAGTTAGAGGGAAGGAAGAGTATAGAGTTGTTTTTGTCAAATATAAACAAGTGTAAAATTTTGTGGGATTTTCATGGATTTTCCAACTTCTTATTTCTGAAATGCATGTACAGTGAAACCTCGCTTTCTTGACCACCTATCTGACTAACTCAGTTGGTCTTTAAGGTGAGGTGGTATCTTAAAAGTTTCTGTACTGATTCAACATTACAACTAAGAGACTAGAGTATTGATGGTCTTAATTTGTAGTCATCTCCTAAGAGAGGTGTTTCTTCATGGTTCTTTTGTATAGAGGTTTTGATAATTTTTTGTCTAATTCTGGGCTTTTAGTAAATCCATATAAAACAATGTAAAAAGGTGGGATCTGGATGGAGTCTTATGAACTATTTCTTGACCTGGATGAGTTTAACTTTAAGGTAATAAAGCAGAGCATTAACATTACACTGACTAGAGTAATTGTATCCACTTGTAGTCATATGTAAGAGACTATATTCTTCAAGAAAATGGCGAGTATAGCGAGTCGAAAAAATTAAAGAATAAAATATGGGGAGCAAAGGGAGCTGAAAAGGACAGATTAATTTTCGCCATAATTTTGGCACCATATTCAGATTATTTATTTTTCTTGCAAGTCGAGGACAGATTATTTATTTCCAAAATCTACCAAGGCCAGAATATTTATTTCCAAAATCTACCCCCCCTCCCCCCCCCCCTCAGAATCAAATGGTCATCCCCTAAACATGACAGATGTGAAATATTTAGATGTCGTGAAAATGGTGTGATTAGGCGAAGCTAAAACTACACGTATAAGCATAATGGAAATTATAGTTTCAAATCACAGATTAATGAACTATTTCTAATATTTTTATTTTGTCCATTTGTGGGGATTATTTGTAAAAATAACAGAAATGTCTCACATAAAAATGAACAGAAATAACTTTGAAAAGTACATAAGCTTTCACATCCATTGCAGTTACCATACAGTGATATTGCTTCTCGATCACTGGTCAGGTGTCGGCAGTCACATGGTGATGTTCTGTAGTAACTAGGACAAAATTTGCATGTTCGTATACCAAAGTGAATTTAAGATTTTCAATTTATTAAATTTTTTGAAATTTTTTTTTTAATTTTTGTCAGTTAGGAGTGGTTTTCTAAAGAAAATGTCAAAAATTGCAATAATGTTCTGAAAATTACAATAACGTCCTCGCAATGTGGCTTTAACTATAACTGGATATGTTTGTATAGTGACAGCGTACAATTGTAAATAATAATAAAAATTATTGCTTTTTTTAAAAAAAAATTTAGAAATATTAAAAAATTGTTTTAGTATCTGTATGTATTCAAATTTGAGGCCAAAGGTACTTTATACTTGTAGAGTGTCAGTCAAATGTATGAACATTACTTAAAATATCTATGTCTATTTTAGGCCTGAGAGGCAATTTCTAATTTTCCATATACATATATCTATCTACATGTAGAACTACAATGTAGACAAATAATATAAATGTAAATGATTTCCTTTATTTAGATCAAACTGGACCCAAGTGAATGCTGTATCAAACCATTTACAATTACCTGAGTACCCTGTCAGACCTTGCTTCAGGCAGGTTTTCAACATTAAATTAAATTTTCTGCTGCCCAATTGGCCAAGTTAAAATGGCAGTTTGAAATGTCTTTGATATGACCTGGTACAGGGAATCAAACTCAGTTCCTTCTGCTTGGAAGATGACGACTCTGCCAAAATACAACTGCAAGAAGTATATCTTTAGTTCAAAAACACTTGTAAGAACAAGAGTTGATGCACAATTGTAGATCTGTGCTTCAGTACTGCAAGGTTAGTTTGTCAGTGCTTGTTTAGTTGAGTTTGCCTTTCTTGGCATAAAATATATTCTACAGGTGAGGACCAATAAAATCGCCAAAGTAGACTAACCTATACATGTAGGTGATATATGGTGTCTAAACGTTGTACATAGGCCCTCTGGTGAGTCTGGTCATTTTAGACAATACATCTTTAATTAAAACCAGCAATCCACAACTTTGGATAAAAATTTTACTTTCAGTATTCACAACTCTAGGGATTGAATGAGCCAATACACATGCATGAAAATGTATCTGTATAGGCCTACCTGTCTTGTACAAAAGTTTGGGTCTTACCTAACATATTCCCTTGATTCAATCAAATTTCTGCTTCAGAAGAAAACATCCAGGAATACATTTATGATAAGTTTTATATTAATTGTTTTAAGCAAGAATGTAATGTTTTTTGTTCATTGCATCTCTAGATCCTGTTTATAGATCTAATACAGTGCTTATCATGGACTCAGACATACCTGCATCTCTTATCAATTTTTGCTGAACTCTGTTAATTCAGTGACATTTTTTATTTGACCTTTTCTACAAACAATGTTTGTTGTTACATTCCAGTATATAAGATTAGACAGGTATATCATGTTTAAACCATCCTTTCATCTTGGGGAAAGTACAGGGGTTTGGCAGGGTTATGGGGTTTTTACATGTATGATCACTCAATATTATATCAAACCTTTGCCAGGCAATTCTCCTACATCTTTGCACAAACAATAGGGGGAAGGGGGTACAGAAACAGACATATTATATGTTCATTAATAATCATGAAAAGAAATATACATGGCAGTTCTTGTTTAAGTAATTTTGTCTGTCTGTTGATAAGATAAACTTTGTTAGTTTGTATGTAGTTTATATATGTAAGGGGAGATGATAGCATATCTAACTTGCATCACTTTGTTTATGTAGTGTTTGAGGTGTCAGTAATTAAAACATCCAGAAACACAAACAAGTCTTAAACATGATATGCCAGTAATGAGTTTGTTGTAGTTTATCTTAATTGTGTCGGCCTGGAATTAGAGTTACCTGATAAGTATTAATTATAATACTAAAAATCTATGACCTTGAACTGTTAATTAAGGCTGCTTTCGTTGTTTTGTTGGGTTTTTTTTCTTTTCTAAAATGAAGAACAATTGTAATTCAAAAGTGTTAGGTTCATTTATATCTAAGTTATATTTCCTTAGGTTCATTTATATCTAAGTTATATTTCCTTACGTTTAGATTTTACTTCCCTATCATCACACCACTCACTGTACAATGTAGATTTAAACCAACATTGAGAATTGCTTGTACATTGTAAGACTTAATTAAATACACATGTACACCATACATGTTTGTTGGTGAACTGCTTATTCATTCTTTTGGCACTGTTTTCTTTACTTTTTTTAAAAGTTTATTTTTAAGTTAAAAAGGTAAAGATGAGGAATGCCTATGTATATAGGCCCTATGTTATTTTTCAATACTTTCTGACATGTTTCTTTGGAGCAATTATTAATTGTAAATATGTAGGAGTAGCATGTATACTTTTTAAGTGCATAGTCAGTGTTGTAAGTGAAGATGATTTATTTATATATATCTTTCATTTTTGTCAAGCTGAGAGACATAAGCAATGTGTGTAATTTACATCTTTTTACAAATCTGCTACACAGAGATACAAAGCCTTAGGTCAAAACTAAGCAAGAGCTTACGGAATTAAAATATCACTGTTTCTCCCATCATTATCCCGCTTGATAGAACATATATAAAGTGTTTTAAGTTGGAGTCAAATCATTAGTAAATCAGTGTTGCAGGAGTTAACATCCATATATTACTTAAGTATCAATGGTTTTATTTTGATGTCTAAGAAGAACATCATAGATCCATTAATCACATTTCTAATAAACATAATAATGACATTGCTAGAATTTTACTTGCATAAAGAATAATGTGATTAAAAATCAGGGGAAAGGATCACAATAGCTTATTAGTTTCAGGTCATATTACTACACATAAATGACCTTGAAATACGTGTGTGCTGTATCAGAACATGTTGGGAATAGTGTCAGTTATCATACATCAACAACATCTCAGGATACAGTGATGGCCCAGGTTTTTGTTCTTTTAGTACTTGCCAATTACATTCATTCTAGAGTTACAACAAAACATATTAATGACTTGTAGTTGCATGTCAAATTTGTTCCATTTTTTGTCTACTGAGATACTTGTGTACAATTTTATTGTCATGTAAATATCTCTCTCATGCTTTCTACTGTTACTGAAATTGAACTTTAAATGTGACAGCTGTTAATCTTGATATTAAACATTGCTGTGACATGTATGTCAACCATAGCTCAGCATTTAAAGACCTAAATGTGACCTAGTTTCCTTTCATTAGGTAAATGTTCTGATGAAGAGAAAATTGAAATATTTTTTCAGCTTTACAAAAGATAATAAATATTATGACTCAAATGATCAACAGAAGGAAATCAGATGGAAATAATGTGATTAAGACAACAAAGGCCGTTCTCAAGAGACTGGTAAAACTTATCAGAAAAATATAAACTCTAGGAAAATATTGATATAAATGTACTTTGAATGACTTGCAGGATAGGGATTTTGCTTCTGGTCTACAAAATGTCATTAGATTTCAAAATTAATAACAAATATAGGTCATCAAATTCCCATGGTATACATGATTGTTTACCGACATTTACTTTTCAGGAACCTAGTAAACCAAATCAAAGAAAAACATCAGGGCACTTATACCATAGTATAGTATATTTACATGTATAGCACCGAATGTAGGTGTTGAAATGGCTAAAAGATTTGAAAGTTGTGAAAATGGATGTAAAAAAGAAACATAAGCAACTGAAATTTATGATACATGGAAAGTCAAACTTGTTTATAAGGGCCACTGAATGGAAAATGCAAAAATAACCATTATAGACAGCTGGCCTTTATAAAGAGGTTTATTCATATTAGAAAAAAGTTTGTTAGGTTATGTTTGAATGGATTTTAAAGGCAGGTGCCCTTTATACAGAGATGGTCTTTAATGCAAGTTTGACTAAATAGCAATAGATTAACACAATAAACTTATGTGAAAATCTAATAGTCAAAGTGACTTCTTTCTGTAGGTCTTTCTCATACATTTTTAACTCGCCTGAGCCAAAGGCTCCCCATGATCACTCCCCATCCGTCTTCCGGCGTCTGTAAACTTTTCATATTTTCGACTTCTTCTCTGAAACCACTGAAGGGATTTTGAGGAAACTTAATATTAAGCAAGTGCTCAAGGTCCTTTACGAAGTTTGTAGTTTTCAGCCAGATCGGCTTAGGGTGGATTTGGGGCGGGGAAAAATGGGTAACATAAGGTACCCCTCTTTAAAAATCTTCTCCAGAACTGCTTGCTGCATGGATTGAAAACGGATTGTTTCTGAGTGATCTACATGAATGTATGATTCCATTTTTTATTTTTCATAGAAATCAGAATATTAATTTTTGGCACGTTTTTGAGGTCTTTTCAGACTTTGTCATTTTCATTTATTTTTGCATGATTTCCTTAATTATCTCCCTTTGTATTCACTTTGGTGCATTCATTTATTGTGTTTTACTTGTAATTAGGTGAAGAAGTGTTTTTGTTTAAGAATTTTGTCAAAATTTAATTTCTGTTTTTTTTATGAATTGTTTAAGACTGCAAAAAAGAGAGGGATACATTTTTCACATTAACAGTTTTGTTTCAAAACCACTTCAGGTCCTCTACCAAATTTGTATTTTTCAGCCAGATCAGCCCTGAGGTGGATCCGGGGTAGGGCAAAATAAGTCACATAAGGTTACCCTCTTTAAAAATCTTCTTCTCCAGAACGGCTACCTACATGAATTGAAAAATGGATTGTTTCTGAGCGATCTACATGGATGTATGATTTAAGTTTGTATTTTTTATACAATGTATCAATCGGATATAAATTTTGGTGTGTTTTTTAGGTCTTTTCAGACTTTGTCATTCTCTTTCATTTTTGCATGATTTCCTCAATTTGTATTCACTTTGATGCAATCATTAAACATGTTTTACTTGTATATGTATATATATATATATATATATATATATATATATATATATATATATATATATATATATATATATATATATATATATATATATATATATATATATATATATATATATATATATATGCAAGTACTCCAGGTCCTCTACCACTTGGTTTGTTTTCAGCTTGATCAGCCCCGAGGTGGGGCAAAATAGGTCACATAGGGTACCCCTCTTTTAAAATCTTTTTCTCCAGAATCGTTACATGTATTGAAAAACAGATTGTTTTTGAGTGATCTACATGAAATATGATTCAGGTTTATATCATAGTAATCCGAATATTAATTTTTGACATGTTTTTGAAGTCTTTTTAGACTTTGTCAGTTTCATTCATTTTTGCTTGTTTTCCTCAGTTATCCCCCTTTGCATTCACTATGATGCATTCTTTTAATGTGTTTTACTTGTATACTGGTGAAGAAATGTTTTTGTGCAAGACTTTTGCTGAAATGTAGTTTTTAGATATTTTTATGAATTTTTTAAAACTGCAATATTGTTTCTTGGCCAGATCAGCCTACATATACAAAATGTACATATTCTTCTTGGTCTTCAGCCCACATTTGTAGGTGGTTGTCAGGTGAGCAATTGAGACCCTCTTGGGCCTCTTGTTAATTTGGTCATGCTCTTTTGATTTGTTTACTTGAAAGGGAACAGAAATCTCTTGCTGTTTGGAATGATTTTGGTCCTGGTGTATTACATGTGGGTTACCTCTAGGATAAGCTCATTGCTTTTATCAGTGATATTTACATTGTGTTTAATTGTATCTCTGATTTTACAGGAAATAGGAACAACATGATACAGCTAAACTGTTGGTGTCTGTGTACCAGGTAAGCATACTCTACTCATTTTGAATTTTTGTTCATTATTTCTGTTTCAGTTTTAAAAAGTGGAAATTAAAAATTTCCACCAGGTTTTCATTATTAAATATACGCATTTTTTTATTGCATCTAATATTCTCAGTTGTTGTCAGTTGCTGTACATGTATGGTGTAAATTTCCTATCTGTTGGAGTGCTGCAGTGTTTTTACAAGATATATATTAAACTTGACATGATAAATGAAATAAGGAAGCAAACTATGAAACGAAAGTTTACTGATGTGCTGTGTGTTTAGTTATATATGATTTGATGTGCAGCACATGTTACACAAATAGAAAGTTTACTGATGTGCTGTGTGTTTAGTTATATATGATTTGATGTGCAGCACATGTTACACAAATAGAAAGTTTACTGATGTGCTGTGTGTTTAGTTATATATGATTTGATGTGCAGGACATGCCACACAAATAGAAAGTTTACTGATGTGCTGTGTGTTTAGTTATATATGATTTGATGTGCAGCACATGTTACACAAATAGAAAGTTTACTGGTGTGCTGTGTGTTTAGTTATATATGATTTTATGTGCAGGACATGCCACACAAATAGAAAGTTTACTGATGTGCTGTGTGTTTAGTTATATATGATTTGATGTGCAGGACATGTCACACAAACATCAAAGTCTTGTAGGATATGTACACATGTAAAAATACAGATGTCACACAGAAGCTTGGACACTTGTGTTGACTTACAGCCATCACTCTCTAGAGGTCCTCCTTTGTTTTCCACCTTGTATTGTCCATTTACTTTTAGCATCAATAACTTCTTTTTAAAAAGCATGAACAAAATTTCAACCTAAGTATGTTAGTATCCTCAGGAGACAGGGCTTCATTATCGTAATTGAAAAATGGGTCTGTGGTTTCTGTGCAGTTAAATATGTGTGGTCATGGACAGGGTTTTCCCTTGTGCATGATTTCTGCATCTCTGACGCATTATATCTTTTCAGGACAAAAAACATGAATATCATTGCGTCTCAAAGGATGCACAAAAACTAAGTAGTTTTTTTTCAACCTAAGATTGAAAATGTTTTCAATGTATTTCATTGACTTGGGGACTCACAAATTTGTCGAAGGACTGTTTTTGTGGGTCCCTGGTACTCAATAAATTAACATCCTTGGGAAGACCCTGCAGGGCTTTGTTGTTGAACTACTGATATGTTTTTGTATCCTTAGTCTGCAGATATCCACATACATGTAACCACATGTACATCCCAGATTACAGGTCAGTTTTAAATACAATTGATTCCTAATGTGAAATGTACATTATGTATACTAGTAAAATGACAAAAAGTAAGTGGTCACTAGGATTTCTGTGTTTAACCGACATATTTGTGTACAAAAAGTGTCATATCATTTTTACCTTGAATGGATTTGCCAATATTGTTCAGAAAATATTTGAATAATTTGAACACTTCAGTTGACATATTAGATAGTTCCAATACATTTGAACTGTTACATTTATTTACCCTTTATCTGGGAATTCCTGCTATTGTTGGCCTACATACATTTGTATTGATCCGATATGCATGTATTAGTCAGAACTGTACAGTAACTGTATAATCACAGGTAAGTCACTGATATTTTGTCCCATACTGACTCACATGCATTATATGTCCTGACTCAGGGTCCACTGACAGTATCTGCTCTACACGTGGTCGTATTTACATGTAAGTAATTGTCATGTTATCAGCAGAGGGTAGATAACACAATAATGCTATATTTTATGTTAGATAATTGTAATATATATAACATGTGACCATTTAGTTCACATTGTTTGTCATTTTAAAGATGTTATGTTGGCGTCAATATTATTTGATGAATTTCAACGACTTATGAGCAGTCCAATTGAATTCTTCCCAATCAATGAAAATTGCATGCTTCACTGAGAAATGTATACATAATGTAGTTAACATTAGCACAGGTAGACAGCAATAAACAGGTATAAATACTTTGTGTAGTAACACGAGTATAAATAGTCACATTTGTGGAAAGACCCCTCTGAGTGTTTAAATCTAGGTGTCGCAATGATTATGCATTTCCTGGTGATCTAAACTGTGTTGTTGTCGGAATGATAATTTTCGTGATATTTCACAATATATAACTTAACTGGACAGGTGTTAATATCAAAGTGAAACAGGAAAATATTGTACACTTAATTTGAGATAGGTAAGTCATTACAAATTTTAATTATATTCATTATATCAGTCATCAGCACTTCTCATTTATCTTTTTTGTCTACTTTTATCATTTTTGTCTCTGTAGGAAGTTCTTCGTTGTAATGTTTTATATCACTATTGGCAATGGTAGCAAGAACGTAAAACCTTATTTCCTTGGCTTGTGTATAGGTTCTTTGTGTGTGGATGTATTTTTCCATGTATATGTTTGTGTACATACATGTGTAACAAAACAAATGTTTAGGACCATTAAGCAATTGGGACAAAAAGGCAAATGAACGATAATTACCTTGTAATATGGTTAATTGACATTTCACCTTGACAGACTATATTGGTCTGGACTATTATTGATGACCATTGACAAACAATTGTATCTGTATATAGGTCATGATAACTTTGTCAACATTTTAGTTATGTCCAGTAGATGTGCCTGGAGTTAAATCTGTTAAATCATTTCTTATCATCCGTTGGTTTTAGATCCATGCTAACTATCCCAGGGCACTTGTTGCTGGTAAGTCTCCATAATAGCCTTTATCTGTATGCATACCAGCTACTTTACTTGTCTCAAGTCAAAAAGAAACAGTTACGTATTTTGCATTTCTTAACAGTATCTAATGTTATTTGGAATATATATATATATATATATATATATATATATGTGTGTGTGTGTGTGTGTGTGTGTGTGTGTGTGTGTGTGTGTGTACATACATACATATATCAATATTTTAACTTAAGATATGTAACAAGCAATTGTTAACCATCAAAATGACTCAAAAACAAACTATCACCATATGTAAACTGTTCAGATATAGTTTTCACCACATGTAAGTTCAAATCTAGTTGTCATCACATGCAAGTTCAACAGTATAGTTGTCACAATATCCAGTTGCCACCATATGTTCTAGTCTAGTTTTATGGATGGGGGGGGGTGAGTATGGTGGGGGCTGGGGTTGGGTGGTTGGGGGAGGGGATTGGGAGGGGTGGGGGTAGTGGGGGGGGGTTGGGGTGGGTATGGGATGGTGGGTGTGGGAGGGAAGGGCGGGGGTTGTTTGGTGGGCGGTGGGGGAGATGAAGTGGGTGGGGGTGGGGGAGGGGTGGTTAGGACTCTGATGTGTGGGGGGGGAGAGGGAGGTCGCGATTCCGGTTTTTTGGGTTGGGGGGGGTTAGGGGGGGGGGGGGGGGTTGTGGTGATGGAGGGGGGCTGGGTTGGGGGGGTGAGGGGGGGGCGGGGGGTGAGCCGGTGGGAAGGGGGTAGGTTGGGGGTGGGTAGGGGGGGGTCGTGGGCCGAGGGTGGGGGGTGGTCGTCATGGGGGAAGTGGGGGTGGGGGGGGGGGGGGGGGGGGGGGGGGGGGGGGGGTGGGGTGGACTGGTTGGGAGGGGGGAGGTGCAGTGGGGGGGGTGTGGGGTTGGGGTAGTGGGGGGCGGGTGTGGGGGGGGGGGCTGGGTTGGGGTCGGGGGGATGGGTGTGTGTGGGGGGGGTGGGAACGGGGGTTTGGGGTGTTGTGTGGGGGGGGGGGGCGGGGTTGTGGGGGGTGGGGGTGGGGGGGGGGTGGGGGGGGGGGGGAGGGTTGGGGGGGTAGGCGGGGGGAGTGGGGGGTGGGGGTGGTGTGGGGGGGGGGGGTGTGGAGGGGGTAGGGGTTGTCAGTGGGCGGTGGCCGGGGTGGTGGGGGGTGGGATGGGGGGAGCGTGGGCGTGAGGGTGGGGGTGGGGGAGGCGAAGGGGGTGCGGCGGGCGGGAGGGGGTGGGGGCGGGGGCGGGGCGGGGGAGGGGGGGGGGGGTGGGTGGGGGGCATGTGGGGGGGGTGGGGGGGGTGTGGGGGGCGAGGAAAAGGGGGGGGTTGGGGGGGTGGTGGGCGAGGGGGGAGGTGGGGGGTGGGGGAGGGGGGGCGGGGGGGGGGGGGGGGGGTGGCGGATGGGGGGGGGGGGTGCGGGGGGTTGTGTTTGGGTGTGGATTGGGTTTGGGGGGGGGGGTGGGGGGTGGGGGGGTTTGGGTGGGGTGTGTGTGGTTTGGGGCAGGTGGGGTGGGGGAGGGGGTGGGGGGGGGGAGGGTGGGGCGGGTGGTGGGGGGGGGGATGGGAGGGGGGGGGTGGAGGTGAGGGCGGTGGGGGTGGAGGTTTGAGGATTGGGGGGGGTGGGTGTGGGGTGTGTGGGGGCTAGAGGGTGGGGGCTGGGGGGAGAGGGGGGGGATGGAGGTGGGTGTGGTATGGGGGTGGGGCGGAGTGGGGGAGGGGGGGGGGAGGGGGGAGTGGTGGGGAAGGGGGGTGGGCTGGGGGTTGGCGGTGGGTGGGGGGTGGAAAGCGGGGTGTCGTGGGGGTCGTTGGGTGGAGGGCGGGTGGGTGCGGTTGCGGGTGGGGGGGGGGCAGTAGGGGGGGGTGAGGGGTGGGGGAGGGGGGGGGGGGGGGGGGATGGTGGGGGGGGGGGGGGAGGTGGAGTAGGGGGAGGGAGGAGGGGGGGTTACGAGGGTGTGGTAGCGGGGGTAGGGGGGGTTGGGGGGGAGTATGCTGGGGGGGGGGAGGGGGGGGATGTAGGGTGGTGGGGGGGGGGGGGGGGTAGCGGGAATGGGGGGGGGGCGGGGTTGGTAGGAGGGGGGGTTAAGCTCGGGTGTGCGGGGGGGGGGGTGGGGTGTGACGGGGGGTGGGAGGATATGGGGGGGGGGGGGGGGGTGGGATGAGGTGTGGGTGAGGTGGGTGAGAGGGGGGGGGGTGGTCCGGGTAGAGGATTGCTGTTGGGGGGAGGGGGAGGGGGGGGAGCGGAGCGGGGGGGGGGGAGGGGGGGGGTGGGCTGGGGGGGGGGGTCGGGGATGGTGGGGGGAGGGGAGGGGGGGGGGGGGGCGGTGGGTGTGGGGGGGGGGGGGGGGGGGGGTGGAGAGGGGGTGGGGGAGGGTGGTGGGGGGTGGGGGGGGTTTGTGGGGGGGGGGGGGGGTGTGGGGGGCGTGGGTGAGGAGGCAGGGTGGTGTATGGGGGGGTGGGGTTAGGAAGGGAGGGGTGGGTAGGGGAGTAAGGGTTGCGGGGTGGGGGACCGGGAGTGTGGTGGGGGGGTGGAGGCTCGGGGAGGGTGGGGGTGAGGGAGGTGGGTGGTGGGGGATGGGGGGGGCGGTGTGGAGATGTGGGACGCGGGCGCGGGGGGAGGTGTACGGGAGGGGGGGGAGGCGGTGGGGGGGGGTTGGCGGAGGGGGGTAGGTGGGTGGGTGGGGGTGGGGGTGTGCGGGGGAGGAGTGGGTTGGCTGTGGTTGGGGGTGGCGGGGGGGGCGGGGGGGGGTGACAGGGTGTGGGGGGGGGGGGGAGGGGGGTGGGGCGGCGGCGGCGTGGGTGAATGGGTAACGGGCGGGGGGTGGTGGGGGCTGGGAAGCGTGGGGGGGGGGGGAGGGGAGATGGGGGGGAGGTTGAGGGTGTGGCGTAGGGGGGGGGGGGCGGAGGGGCGGATGAGGGGTAGACCTGGTGGACGAGGGGCGGTGTGGGGGGGGTGTGGTGGGAGTAGGGTGCTTGGGTGATGAAGGCGGGGTGGGAAAGTTGGTGGGGGGGGGTCAGGGGGGGGGTAGGCGAGGGTGGGGGTGGTGGGGGGGGGGCTTTATGGGGTCTGAGGGGGGGGGGGGGAGTGGAGGGTGGATGGGGAGGGGAGGGGGGGGGGGGGGGTGGGCCCGGGTGGGGTAGGGGTGTAGGGTGTGGTTGCGGGCAGGGGGGGGAGGATGGTGGTTTTGGGGGGGGTAGGGTGGGGGGGAGGGGAGGGGGGGGTGTGTTGGGGGATAGGGGTGGCGTTTTGTTGGATTTATTTTGTTTGGCTGTTTGTATTTCTTGTTTTTTGTTGTTTTTGTCTTTTGTTTTTTTTTTTGGGTTTTCTTTTTTGGAGTTTTTTGTTCTGTTATTTTTGGTGATTTGGTTTGACGTTTTTTGGTTTGTTTTTTTTTTAGTTCTAAGAGGTTTATGTTAGGCTTCTGCTTGTTGTGTAGTGTTGTTCTTTTATCTTATTTTCTACTCCTTGTTTCTGGTTTTGTTCTTGTTGTTTTTTAGTTTAGTGTCTTTTTTTGTATTATTGTTTTTTTTTGTTTATGTTATATTTTGTGTTTTTTTTGTTGGAGATTGGTTTTTGTTTTTTTTTGTTTCTTTTGTTTTTGTTGTTTTTTAGTTGGCTGTGGTTTTTTTTTTTGTTGGGGGGGTTTGAATGTTTGTCATTATTGTTTCTGTTTTTTTAATATATTGAGTTTTTTTTATTCTTGTGGTTGGTTTTTATATATCTTTCGTGTTTTGGGTGTTTTTGTTTGTTGATTTTTATTGTTTTATTTTCCCTTGCTTTTTTGTTGGATTCTGGTTTGAGTTTATTTTATGCTTTAGGATTTTTGTGGGTTTTGTATGGGTGTGTGAAGCGTTTGTGAGTTTTTTTTTTGTTTGAGTTTTTCTCTTTTTATGGGTTGGTGGGCTCGTTTGGGCGTTGTCATTTAATTTTTGTTTTTTTATTTTTTTGATGTTTCTAGTTTTCATTTTCATTTTGCTTTTTTTTGGTCTGTTTTTGATTTTTGTTTGGTTTTTGTTTTTTTTAGTTGGTTATTATGGTTTCGTTGTTTTAGAGGTGTTTGTTTTTTGTTTTTTGTTGATGTTTTTTGTGTTTAGTGTCGGGGTTCTGGCTTTTTTGTGTTTATTTTTTAATATGATTTTTTGTTAGTTTTTGTTTTTTTCTTGCTTTTTTCCTCTGTGTATGCGGTTGTTCATTTTTCTGTTTTTTTTTTGTTTTTTGCTTTATCCGCTTTGTTCCTGTTTTTCGTATTTAACTGTCTTTTTCTTTTGTTATTTTTTTGTGACTTATGTTTGTTTGTGTTTTTCTTTTGGGGGTTTTTTTTTCTTTTGTATTTTATTTTTGTTTTGAAGTTCTTTTGGGTTCGTTTTGTTTTTTTGTTTTTTAATGTTTTTTTTTTTTTGGTTTTTTTATTTTTTTTTCACAATCTTTTGTGTGTGTTTAAATCGTTTTTTCGTTATTTGTTTTTTTCTACTTTCTAAGTTTTTTTTTTTTCGTCTATCTGTTTGATGTTGCCTTTGTATGTTTTTTTTATGGTTTTTTGTGTTATTTTATTTGTATGTTTTCTAATTATTTGGGTTTATTGATTTTTATTTTTATTTTCTTTTTTTTTTTTGTTTTGTTGATGCGTTTTCTTGTAGTAATTAGTGTAAGTCGTTACTTGTCTCAAGTCAAAAAGAAACAGTTACGTATTTTGCATTTCTTAACAGTATCTAATGTTATTTGGAATATATATATATATATATATATATATATATATATATATATATATATATATATGTGTGTGTGTGTGTGTGTGTGTGTGTGTGTGTGTACATACATACATATATCAATATTTTAACTTAAGATATGTAACAAGCAATTGTTAACCATCAAAATGACTCAAAAACAAACTATCACCATATGTAAACTGTTCAGATATAGTTTTCACCACATGTAAGTTCAAATCTAGTTGTCATCACATGCAAGTTCAACAGTATAGTTGTCACAATATCCAGTTGCCACCATATGTTCTAGTCTAGTTGTCACATTATATATAAGTTCATATGTAGTTGTCATCATATGTAAGTTCATATCTAGTTGTCACCATATGTTAGTTCAAATATGTTTGTCACTATATATAAATTCATATCTAGTTGTCAACACATGAACATGTAAGTTCAAATATGGTTGTCACCATATGTTAAATGTAGTTAGAATATTGTTGTCACCAAATATAAGCTCATATTTAGTTGTCATCATATTCAAGTTCATTTCTAGTTGTCACTATATATAAGTTCCTATCTAGTTGTCACCACATGTGAGTTCAAATATACTTGTAGCCATACCTAGTTGTTGCCATATTATGTTCAAATCTAGTTGTCACCAGTTCAAATATAGTTGTCATCATATTCTTGTTGTCACCATGGCATATCTAGGTTCAAATCTAGTTGTAATCATACGTAAGTTCAATTCTTGTGGTCACCATGGCATATCTAGGTTTAAATCTAGTTGTAATCACATGTAAGTCCATGTGGTCTGGATTAGATGCTAAAAGACGAAATGATGTAATTAAAATTGGATCAAATACATGTGTTTATTTATAATTGGCTTATATAAGCAGACAATTTTTCACAATATATATTCCTCTTTCCTTAGAGACTTCAGCCTATATTTCTTTCTATTTACATAAAATGGTAGTAGATAGGTGATTTTCTCTGTTCGTTTTACTTTTAGGTTTACCTAGTTTATTATAGTTAGATCTCTGTATAAAGGCTAATTATCACAATATGACTAATATAATGTTACATCTAGTGGCCAATTACATAATATTAACTATACAAATCTTTATTAAAAGATATTGAACCAGATTAACAGCCATTTTTGTTCTAGTCATTAGGGTGTATCTATGATTTAATAAATTTGTGACAAACTTCAATATATACAGTTGTTAACTATGACACACACATACAGTATTTTTATATATATATATATATATATATATATATATATATATATATATATATATATATATATATATATACACACACTGTAGATTTGGAAACTTGTGTGAGGGTTAAAAATTTTATTGTTTTAAAAATAAAACAAATTCATTAACATCAAAATTCATGAAAAAAACCCTGTTTGTAAAGGAACATTGTACTAGGTATAATTTATGTAAAAATTTGACATGGTTTAAATTTTGTTGATAAAGAAAACTTCAACAAAATTTTCTGATCTACAGTGTATATATATATATATATATATATATATATATATATATATATATATATATATATATATATTTATATTATATTTATATATATGTATATAAAAGCATTTACCTTTGATGTCAGATATCATAATTTAGAATACTTTACCTTTGATGTCAGATATTTAAAAATATTTTAGATTTAAAACAAAAGTAGTGATTTCTTCCACAGATCAACATATTTTAGGTTGTTTATACACCTGTAGTCGTATAACAGTTCTAACTCTCTATTGATTGAATCTGATAACTTTGTCTTTTATGTATCAGTATATTGTCCTATTGATGTGTTTGCTAAACTTTTAGTAGACAATTATACAACTGCACATACCGAACAATCAATATTACAGAAAAAGTCAGTGAAATGCTTCATTTCTGTGCAGTCAAAAAGCTAATGTCAAATAATCAGACCGTGCTACTGTGTAAACAAGTGTATTAAAACTAGGTAAGGGAGGGGCCAGCTGATATAATAGTTGATATGTGCAATATTAGGGAAACATAAGAAAACATTTATAACATGAACTCAAGTGACTTAGGATGAAATTTAGTACTAACTCAAATGACTCAGGATGAGATTTGACACTAATGTAAGTGACTCATGAGTGACTCAGAATGAGTTTTAATACTAACTCAAGTGACTCATGGTGAGATTTAAACTCTGTTTATCTTGCAACACTAACATATAAGGTTTTATAACTTATATTAATGTCTCTTGTTGGCACTGTTGGCATGAGGGGTGTTTACTGTGGTCAGAAGTGCTCGGAGAAAGCCTACATGTCTAAGCTGGCAATCACCATACCATCTCACATACTTCCCTGTCCAATCTGGCAACCACCATATCATCTCACATACTTCCCTGTCCAATCTGGCAATGGCCATACCATCTCACATACTTCCCTGTCCAATCTGGCAACCACCATATCATCTCACATACTTCCCTGTCCAATCTGGCAACCACTATACCATCTCACATGCTTCCCTGTCTAATCTGACAACCACCATACCATCTCACATACTTCCCTGTCTAATCTGGCAACTGCCATATCATCTCACATACTTCCCTGTCCAATCTGGCAACCACCATACCATCTCACATGCTTCCCTGTCCAATCTGGCAACCACCATACCATCTCACATGCTTCCCTGTCCAATGCAAGGATAGATTCTCTGGAGAAAACCTACATGTCTGAGCTGGCAACCAACATACAATCTCTCATACTTCCCTGTCCAATCCAAGGATAAAATTTGGATCACATTGGTAAGAAGTGAGTGTGCTAAGCACTGCACTACCGCGACACCTGATGTAACACTTTCATGTCTTTAGAGGTGAAATGTATTTGGAGATTCTTTTACAAAGACAAATAAATTATGTTAAAATTAGGAAGTAACATTCAACAAACGTGTATGTAATATACATTTTCATTTGATACCACATGTAAGTGGCAAATCTGCCCTTTGGAGAGACATACTGCTTATTTTATCAATACTTAATATATGTAATTGCTTGTAGTTTTCAAAAAACAGGTCATTAAATAATGACGTAACATTTTGGCACCGTCTATACACTGGTAGTGATGACCTGAGTTTTATAGACAAATTAGATTAACCCGAGTACAGCTGTATAACAAGAATATAAAAGTGATACACACTCTCATCTTTTGTCTGACTATTTTACATGACAAAATATTTTAAATGCTTTCATTTTCACATACACTTGTGACTTGTTTCATTACAAAAGCTTTACATCTTTTGCAATATTGGATAATTTAAAGTAATTTGATGTTTTAGACTAAACATATCTGGACTTGGGTATTTAATCAGTACTTATACAGATCATGTTGTCCATGACATAGTGAAATTAAACCCCCTACCTATAAAATGTTTCACAATCAAATGCAAATGTGTAATGTCTTACCAACCACGGTGTTACAAAAGCTGGTTACTACGACAGACTAATGTCAATCTACAAATAATCCAGGATGTTATACTTGTAGGATTCAACAGATTTCTTACAACATTTATGATGTCCATTTTGAGATTTGATCTAGATTTCCTGTCATTTATACTCATTTTGATAATTAAGTCATCATTATAGATACAGTTTATGTCTTTATAATCAATTTAGGACCTTGGTCTCAAACTGTTTTAATGTATTGGTCATTTCCTTTATCATCAAGTATACTTGTGTGGGGTGATCAAGGCATTAAACCTGTCCATCTAAACAGTCAGTGTGTCATATTTAGAGCTGTTCTTGATAAATTTATTACTCAAACTATAAGAGCCAATTTTTTTAAATTCAGAATTCAGGTCTCATGTTATGATATACACTGAGATATTAGAGACCCCCTTTTGTGTAATTGGTAAAGTAGCCCTTAGTAAATGTATTACTTTATGAAACTTGTGACCTTTTCCATCTTGGTGGATGGACAATGGGATGTTACAGTTTAAAAACACATTTTTTTGCAAACACAATGATGTGGACCAGACATGCCTTTGTAAGTAATCTGATTTCATTTTAACAATGAATACAGAAGTGTAGTTTCAACAGTACAGATATTAAAACCTATCAGTAACATGTAGTTTTGTATACAGCTATTTATTATACATCTAGGAAGATGAGAACAGGTTCTGGGTATGCTACAGTAACATTATCAAACAAAGAACACCTTGAGGATGTTCTAGGTGACCTAATAGATAACCAGAATAGTTACAGGTAACTGCTCGCTGATATCTTCTGCTATTTACCTGAGTTGGTAGAGGAAACACTTGTTTGATGTGGTCATGATCATTATTTATTTTTAAAATCTTAGGAACTTTGAGGATATTTTATCTTTATAAACTTGAGATATATATATACTCCAGCACAGTAAAGTATATGCATTAGCTACTTCAGTATGTGTGTGCCCTCTCCCATGAAATGAGAAGAAATACCAGATGAGCGCTTTAGTTGACTACAGGTGAGAATTTTTATATTCTGTGACAATAACAGAGACTGAAAGATGACAATATGTTGATCTTTGTACCTACATATTATATCTCAAGAAGTGATACATCGTTTGTATGATACAAGGTAAGAGAATTTGCTTACATGGCATAATGCAATGGCAGATTTTTTCTTTTTCTTTTGAGGGATGTGTGTGATGTCACATACACTATTACCCCATCAGCTGTTGCTAAAAGGTTACCAGTACAGTACAAATATTGCTTTCGGTTTAGACGGTCTACATGTTTTCCTTTGAAAATCTGTCACATCTCAGAAATACATAAACACTCAACTTGGGAAATAAATGTGTTGGACAGTATATAATGGTTAAAATAGATTCCAACACATTGAAGAAAGGGGAAGTTAGGGAGATATTAAATTAGAATTGATAGTTGAAATATAAACAGGATCAAATACAGGTATTCATTTCAATCAATTACACTGTTCCACAGCTGTGTTTTTTACAGCTGTGTCAGGTATATTTTTATCACTATTATAATTTTAAGTATTTCTGTGTATTGAAATTAATCAGGCAGCATTTGTCTGCATTATGTGAGAGTTTTAATCCACCTTTTCACTTATATGTACAACAGATTTCATTTTGTTATCTTTTTGTGGCTGTGAGTGATAACAGGGAACCTGTCTACATACAGGTGTATTTCAGGAAAGTTTACCATTGGAACATTTATCTATCTCTCCGTTTCATAGATAACATTAACTCTATGTCCTGGTACCATATTGACTTCACACATTTGTAAAACTGTTAAATTATTCTATTTTTGTTTGCAAAATTTTGGTTTATGTTGAATAACTTTTATTTATCAAATTTTAAACAAATTTGGTTTGATGCTTCATATCAGTAAGATATAGGGTGGATTTGACCATACCAGAATTGAGGGTCACAAGTGGAAGCTCACAGAATTGAGGGTCAGTTGCACAGGTCAAGTGTTAAAGTATTTGACCCACAGATGGAAGCTCAAAGAATTGAGGGTCAGTTGCACTGGTCAAGTGTTAAAGCATTTGACCCACAAATGGAAGCTCATAGAATTGAGGGTCAGTTGCACAGGTCAAATGTTAAAGTATTTGACCCACAAGTGGAAGCTCACAGAATTGAGTGTCAGTTGCACAGGTCAAGTGTTAAAGCATTTGACCCACAAGTGGAAGCTCACAGAATTGAGGGTCAGTTGCATAGGTCAAGTGTTAAAACATTTGACCCACAAGTGGAAACTCATGTGGTTCAACGCCCAGTACCAGGTCATTACCTAAGACTTAAAAAGATCATGTAATGATTGTTCATTCGAGAAGTGCAGGCCATAAAAAATGATGGATACAGGTCTCTCAGAGATGAGACTTAAAACCGAATGTGAGATCCCATGTCATAGCAGGTATGACATATAAAAGAACTCTCACTGCACTGGCATCAGTCCATAGTACAGGTAAAAAGTGGCACATCACTAATGCTAGTGACATCTCCATCAACTCACCTATCTTCATCCTGCCCACTGGCACATAAGACATCTCCATATGTTAAAAATGTCTGGCAAGCTATAAAACAACATAAAAACAAAAAAAGTCATAGTTATGGACATTTATTGTTTTTAAAAAATGACTTGTCTGAGTATAGTGTTTCTGAAATACATCTTCACCAATGCTTGACTTTTTTCTTTGTTTTTGTCAGTGATGTCTCAATCTGTTTTAAAACTTGAGTTTTTCACATGTATTGAAATGTCCCCTGTCAGAAGTAAGGTGTTAGAAATCTCAACCTATACATTTAATGTATATTTAGTAGGAAAAAATTTCATATTTTTCTGATTTTACCTTAAATTTTATTTTGTGCACTGTTTGCAGAAAAAGTACAATGGGCTTAATTCACAGGTATTAAAGTACGTGCGCCTCTCTTTCCAAAAATATTTACTCTCGCTAATAATGCAATGTAGGTTCTTTTTTTCTGTTATCTGCATGACTTGTGGCTTTTTAATACTGAGGCACTCTAAGTCATATCTGGATGACTTGTGGCTTTTTAATACTGAGCCATTCTAAGTCATATCTGGATGACTCGTGACTTTTTAATACTGAGGCACTCTAATTCATATTTGGATGACTTGTGACTTTTTTATGCTGAGGCACTAAGTCATATCTGGATGACTTGTGGCTTTTTAATACTGAGGCACTCTAAGTCATATCTGGATGACTCGTGACTTTTTAATACTGAGGCACTCTAATTCATATTTGGATGACTTGTGACTTTTTTATGCTGAGGCACTAAGTCATATCTGGATGACTTATGGCTTTTTAATACTGAGGCACTCTAAGTCATATCTGGATGACTCATGACTTTTTTATGCTGAGGCACTAAGTCATATCTGGATGACTCATGACTTTTTAATGCTTGGAAGCTCTAAGCGATATCTATATGACTTGTGACTTTTTAATGCTTAGACATTCTAAGTCATATCTGGATGACTTGTGACATTTGTATGCTGAGAAGCTTTAAGTCAAATCTTATATACATACGGTAGTTCATTATATTGCAATATGACCCAAGCCAGCCTGGCTTAGTCGGTAGTGAGCTTGACTCTTGATTGTGAGGTCATGAGTTTGAGTCCAGCTAGCGGCAGGTTGGTTTCCTGTCCTTCGGATGAGAAAGTAAAAACCAAAATCCCGTGTCACAGTAGGTGTCCGCACGTTAAAGAACCCTCACTGTTCAATGGCCGTAAGTGCCGAGCATAGGCCAAAATTTAAAGCCCTTCCCCGGCATTTGATGATGTCTCCATATGAGTGAAAGATTCTTGAGTGGGACATTAAACAACAATAAACAAACAAACATCCAATATGACCCATGTATTGACTTTTGACCTCAGGGTCAATTAAAGCAAGATATGATAGTTTACAAGATTTATGATTGCGTTAAATGTTTTATAACAACATTAAAATTCTAATCAAATTTTGAAATCAATTTAAGAACACTTTGTATAAAGGATGGGAATACAGAAAGGAAAATATTGTATAAAACACTTGATAGATGTGTGTTTCTGAATTTCCTATAAGCTTTAGTTCCAGATAGGTTGTGTATACATGCATAAGAAATTCAGAATATAGATGTCTATATGATAAAACTTCCATAGATTTACTTACAAAGAAAGTCCATTAACTTTTCATTTTTTGAATCAAATTTGTTCAGTAAAGTATCTTAGTTTCTGATCATCAAGTAAATGAAAAAGAAAAAGAGTTCATTCCAGAAACATATGTAAACTTCACATTCCCAATCTGTCAAGCCGGATATATAGTTCATCACTAATGTCAATATATATATATTTGCTAAAGTGCTGTGGTGGTATTTGTATGCAGGTGTTCATGTACATATAAAATACATTGAGTTCAAGATTTTCATATTTGTGGTTCATCAACTACTTGCATGCAAGTCATTATTTAGTGTGATGTATGTATATTGGGTTTACAAATGTATTTACATTCAATATTGGACAGATTTCCTGTAAGAATTTGTGTCAATTCTATATGTATATGTAAACTTTGTAAAGATAAATTTTCTCCTGGAATTTGAATGCAATGATGGCACCTGTGTCTCTATAATTACCAAAGAATGGAGACATACAGGTCCTGATTGATAAGTCTGTAGCATTGTATTGAAGGACTTACAACTTTTGTAAAATGGATGATATTGCTAAGTAAACGGTGATTCAATATTAGGCCATAAAAAGGCCATAGCAGCAAAGTTTATTCATGCTGATATGGTAGCAACTCTAGGAAAGAAATTCCCATCATATGTTAAGCATGGCATGGAGGATAAACCCCATCCTGGAAGGTCTATCTCTATGGTAACTCTCAAAATACATGTACCGGTAGTCGCTAGAGTTAATTTCATTTTCATGGAAGATCTGTACTTTTTTTGTAGATAAAAACTCTAATATGAACTTTTTAGACGGATCCTATTATGTTGCTGCTGAGATTTGTTCCTATGGATGAAAATGGCTGCCATCAATGATAGTGCCTTACTCATCTGATTGTGCTCCATCAGACTTCCAATAATACCCAAAATTGAAAAAGGCAATTCTTTGTACCTATCGTCACTCAGATGATGATGTCATAATGCAGACTCCTTAAGTAAAAAAAAAATAAATGATAAAACAAGCTTTGAATTCGTTATTTTTAAGTTTTTTTTTTTGTCATTGCCTTTGAAATGATTTATATCAAACTTAATGAATGTACATTGCATTTCTTTCCAATGTTTACTATACCTGGATGAAAGATGGCTTATTGCAGACTGATGGCTGATGATCTTTTCATTTTATATTTTAAGATAAGGGCATGTATACACTGACAAGGTGTAATAATGCCTTAGGTTCATGTCAGACATTTTTACTACATGTACATTACATATACACTTACTTGTACGTAATACATTATAGTATCTTCACCTGAAACATACATTTGTATGATCATGTCCTGTCTACATACATTTGTATGATCATGTCCTGTCTACATACATTTGTATGATCATGTCCTGTCTACATACATTTGTATGATCATGTCCTATGTACATACATTTGTATGATCATGTCCTGTGTACATATATTTGTATGATCATGTCCTGTCTACATACATTTGTATGATCATGTCCTGTCTACGTACATTTGTATGATCATGTCCTATGTACATACATTTGTATGATCATGTCCTGTCTACATACATTTGTGTGATTATGTCCTGTCTACATACATTTGTATGATCATGTCCTGTCTACATACATTTGTATGATCATGTCCTGTCTACATACATATGTGTGATCATGTCCTGTGTACATACATTTGTATGATCATGTCCTGTGTACATACATTTGTATGATCATGTCCTGTGTACATACATTTGTATGATCATGTCCTGTCTACTGGTACATACATTTGTGTGATCATGTCCTGTGTACATACATTTGTATGATCATGTCCTGTGTACATACATTTGTATGATCATGTCCTGTGTACATACATTTGTTTGATCATGTCCTGTGTACATACATTTGTATGATCATGTCCTGTGTACTGATACATTTGTATGATCATGTCCTGTGTACATACATTTGTATGATCATGTCCTGTGTACATACATTTGTATGATCATGTCCTGTGTACATACATTTGTATGATCATGTCCTGTGTACATACATTTATAAATGTGATGCATAACATGTGCTCTTCACAATCTTAATAGAAAAATATGTTGATTCTTCCAGTGTTACCAGTCAATTACCAGGTAAGATATAGGTGGTTAATAGAATCATTACATGTGTAATTTGACATGACATTGGACTTGCACATTGATCAATATCAGTCAATACATCCAAACCTGAGGCTTTTATATAACATGACTAAAAGTCAGTGTCATTTCTAACAAAGTCACAATATTCTGTAGCTTCCCTGCAATTTTTCTCAATGAGGGATTTTTGTAAGCATTAAAAATAGCAATAGGTTCTATTAAGTTTTAGCTGAAATCAATAATTACTGCCCTAAGTACAGTTGATGGGTCACTGGATGATTGATAATGGAATTAGCCTACAGGTATTTTATCTGCATTACACCACAGATCAGCCAGACCTTTATTTTAAATCATACTGATATACAAGTACATATAGTTCAAATGCTTGGGAACAGTGGAGCCATCTAGGGCACAGCCAACATTGAACATATGTGGTAAACTTTTACAGTATTAGTTTTCATAACAAAGCATTGGTGTACATGTTTTTGCACTCTGTGGTCTCTGTCCTACATTTATTCTTACTTTGTAATTCCCGACTATAATCATAGTGCCTCCTAAGTTGATGACGAACTGGTAAGTCATATTTCAGTAAAGTATGCCTCAGGATTTCATTGTATATCATAAGCTACTGAAAATTAATATCCAGTCCTAAATAGAATAAGTATTATTTGAATTGACTTTGTGTGACATTATAAGAGTATTACAATATAATAGAAATTAATTACTTTACGATTTGTTTGAGTGTTCAGCCTTGAGGCAACATACAGAATTAACACTTTAGAAACCTCAGAAGGAAGGGATTATCTACACTATGGACCATGTTATTGTAAGAATGGACTTCTTCGTTGTGTATCTATTTACTTTTTATGATAATCCTCCTGCATGTCCCTCTCTGTCGGTGATCCACAACAGACAGATATTCAGAAAATAAACCTCTATAATTTGTCATTTTAAAAGGTAAGATTTAAAACTTTTGTTAAAGATAAAGCTGATTAATATCAGACGATTCTTGTATACAAAAAAGTGGAGGTCCAATGAATAAGTTGAAAGTATTGGGAAATTGTCATTAACGTTTTTAACAAGGTCGTGTCAGATAACTGTGATGTAGAAAATTGTGTGTAATAACTAGGACTACAGGATACAATGTACTTTATACAGGTATTTTTAGTTTGTTGTCTATAACTTTATACAGGTATTTTTAGTTTGTTGTCTATAACTTTATACAGGTAATTTTAGTTTGTTGTCTATAACTTTATACAGGTATTTTTAGTTTGTTGTCTATAACTTTATACAGGTATTTTTAGTTTGTTGTCTATAACTTTATACAGGTATTTTTAGTTTGTTGTCTATAACTTTATACAGGTATTTTTAGTTTGTCGTCTATAACTTTATACAGGTATTTTTAGTTTGTTGTCTATAACTTTATACAGGTAATTTTAGTTTGTTGTCTATAACTTTATACAGGTAATTTTAGTTTGTTGTCTATAACTTTATACAGGTAATTTTAGTTTGTTGTCTATAACTTTATACAAGTACTTCCAGTTGATCTTTAGCTTTGTTAAGGTATTTGGGTTTTTTTCATTTTTTATGAGTTGGACACAGTCATCCTTGATTTGTTTATTAACATTCTGGTGATATAAAACACTTTCAGTCTAGGTTTGGGTCAGTTAAGTTTACACATTCACAGATGTTATGTACCATCTTACTGTTGTTGATATACTGAGACATGATCAAATCAACGACAAACAGGTACACAGGTAATAAGGATCTGTTAAACTTTGTGTCTATTTTATCATGTACTTAACAAAATAGTAACATTGAATGAATAAAGATAGCAACAAAGGTTTTGGAAGTTTACATTTTAATTATTGTAAAAACCTGTTGATATTTTGAAATGATTTGGGTAGAGTCTGACAAAAGTAACATTGAATATATGTTTTATCATTAACAATGCTAGGTGTCTGTGTGTTAACAACAGAAACAAAGCAGCAATAAATTATAGTGCATTTTACTTGTTACTTTGTACATCTGTCTGCGGGTACTTGATATTATTGTAGGCAGGTGTCATGGTTAGTATATACATGTATGTATATATCTGTTTCAAGTCTAGCTGCATATGATAACTTTATGTGCTGGTAGATAAAATGTACATATTCTTATTGTAGCTGAGAGATAAAAAGTCGGTATAAAGGTATATGTGTAAACATGAAGTCTATATAAAGGATTTCTTGTAAACATAAAGTCTGTAAATAAAGATATACATTATCTATATAAACATTAAGTCCATAAACAGAGATATATGTAATCTCATTGTTCCTGCATTTTCTATTTGATATGGATGTAGACTTCATAACTTTGCTATTTCTGTGCTTATTTGGTTAAAATGTGTAAACCATGTTATAGAAGCAATCTTGGATACAGATTAAGCTCTGAGTATAGTGAGTTTAAGATAAATATATATCAATTGACACTTGAAATATACAGAATACCTGCCTGGAAAAACCACTGACCTTTTAGACAACCTGTTAGTGTCTAAAATCCATTCAGTAAAATATTAGCAGTACTCGAAATATGATCGCCTTTAAATGAGCACCTGTATTGAAAAAATACTTTTGTATAGTATTTGATACTATATGTTGCTAATACCAAAGTTATATTTACTCTCTCTCTCTCTCTCTCTCTCTCTCGCTTGCTCTCTCTCTCTCTCTCTTTCTCTCTCTCTCTCTCTCTCTCTCTCTCTCTCTCTCTCTCTCTCTCTCTCTCTCTCTCTCTCTCTCTCGAAATTGTATTTTCAATGTATAGTCAGTAATATATTAACTGATCAGTTAACCACAAAAGGTTATAAATGGTAAATACTGACCATCAAAGTGTAAAGCTTTGTCAATATTGTTCATATTGTTACTCAAAATACTGTCAAATCTAAATGGACTTATCACCAAAAAACAGAAGATTTCAAATAAATCTTAAAAAAATTAACAATTTCTAAGGTCACTTGTGCATAACTGGAGGTAGTATGTAGTGACTGCTATATTTGTGACCTTGCAGTGTTTTACTCAGGCCATTATAGTGCTATACTCTGGCCTTACATTGCTGTGCTCTGACTTTGCAGTGCTATACTCTGGCCTTGCATTGCTGTACTCTGACCTTGCAGTGGTATACTCTGGCCTTACATTGCTGTGCTCTGACATTGCAGTGGTATACTCTGGCCTTGCATTGCTGTACTCTGACCTTGCAGTGCTATACTCTGGCCTTGCATTGCTGTACTCAGACTTTGCAGTGGTATACTCTGGCCTTGCATTGCTGTACTTAGACTTTGCAGTGGTATACTCTGGCCTTGCATTGCTGTACTCTGACCTTGCAGTGCTATACTCTGGCCTTGCATTGCTGTACTCAGACTTTGCAGTGGTATACTCTGGCCTTGCATTGCTGTACTTAGACTTTGCAGTGGTATACTCTGGCCTTGCATTGCTGTACTCTGACCTTGCAGTGCTATACTCTGGCCTTGCATTGCTGTACTCAGACTTTGCAGTGGTATACTCTGGCCTTACATTGCTGTGCTCTGACATTGCAGTGCTATACTCTGGCCTTGCATTGCTGTACTCAGACTTTGCAGTGGTATACTCTGGCCTTGCATTGCTGTACTCTGACCTTGCAGTGCTATACTCTGGCCTTGCATTGCTGTACTCAGACTTTGCAGTGGTATACTCTGGCCTTGCATTGCTGTGCTCTGAGATTGCAGTGCTATACTCTGGCCTTGCATTGCTGTACTCATACTTTGCAGTGGTATACTCTGGCCTTGCATTGCTGTACTCTGACATTGCAGTGCTATACTCTGGCCTTGAATTGCTGTGCTCTGACATTGCAGTGGTACACTCTGGCCTTGCATTGCTGTGCTCTGACATTGCAGTGGTATACTCTGGCCTTGCATTGCTGTACTCTGACATTGCAGTGGTATACTCTGGCCTTGCATTGCTGTACTCTGACATTGCAGTGGTATACTCTGGCCTTGCATTGCTGTACTCAGACTTTGCAGTGGTATACTCTGGCCTTGCATTGCTGTGCTCTGACATTGCAGTGGTATACTCTGGCCTTGCATTGCTGTACTATGACATTGCAGTGCTATACTCTGGCCTTGCATTGCTGTACTCAGACTTTGCAGTGGTATACTCTGGCCTTGCATTGCTGTGCTCTGACATTGCAGTGGTATACTCTGGCCTTGCATTGCTGTGCTCTGACATTGCAGTGCTATACTCTGGCCTTGCATTGCTGTACTCTGACATTGCAGTGGTATACTCTGCCCTTGCATTGCTGTGCTCTGACATTGCAGTGCTTTACTCTAACCTACCCATGCTATATCCTGACAGTACAACTCTATAACAGGCCACAAAATAACAGAAATCATTGTAACCCATTGACAGGTTACACTAAAAGGAATTACCTTATCCTGCAGGTTACAATCACAATAATGAAGACTAAAAAATAAAAGTTGTCAAGAACGAAACGGAGGTTATGTGATTTGTATTTGTCATAACCTCCACGTAACCTGAATGATCACTCCCATTTTATTTTGTTGTCTGTATGATCTGACCTTCAAGTGCTTAACTCTTGACCTTGTAGTAATGTTTTCTGACCAAGCAATGCTATACTTTTCTTTCATGGTTTAGTATAATGTTATGTTTCATGTCAGCTGTTGAGTTTGCACATGTACACATACATGTATACCAGAGATTCTTCTGACAGGAACTTTTGTTGATTCCATCAGCACCTAATTTAGGCTAAAAATAAGAACATATTTGCTTCATGTACTTAACCAACCCACTATAGTAACCCTAATCCAATACATTCAGCACTTTTGCTATTTTTTTTAATTTCTTTGAAATTTGGAATTTTATGACTTCCTATCTACCTATCTACAAACCTGCCTACCTACATGTACCTTCCTACATTCCTACTTGCCTACTTCTAGAAACCTGGGTTAGGCACAACAAACACATTTTTATGATAGCCTTACATATGTAAGTATAATTAAACACTGATACATCCTTTCTTACTTTCAGAACATCAGAGACCACTAAGCGAGGACATAGTAACAATTTGTATATGAAGCTGTTGTGTAACTGCTACAGCCACTGAATGAGTCCAGCACGACTGTTCAATGACTGTTGTGAGGTGTTTGTCCACCAAGACATTGCCATGTCATTGACTACAACTAAAAAATCACCTGAAAACCTCCTAAAAGGTGTAGACTTCTTCAGAAGAAATAACCATGCCAACAGAGGAATATTTGGTAAGCTTAACAATGATAAATATGCTGAAATTGCTATATTAATGTAATTATGCCAACAAGAAAGGTGTTTATATAAAAGTTTCACTGTATTTGCAAAATATTGACTAATTATGTCAAAAAGGAAAACTTGATGAGTTCATTTATGTGCTAAATGTTGTTTATTTGAATTTACACCCCAGAGTTTTTGGGATATATGTGGAATGCTACTAGATTTGGATATTGGCCAAATTAATTGGTCTCAGAATTGATAACATGTTGCTAATCTTCATAAATCATTGATATGTAATGATAAATCTGGTCTAGGATACAACCAATTTGTTACTTAAAATTAACATTAAGTTCAGAACACTACAAGTGTTCATAAGAATTTATCACCAAGTGAACCCTATCAATCATAAACTGATATAAATATTGTACACCAAAGATGCTATGTATAACTTCTGATAAACCATAAAATGATATCGATATTGTACACTAAAGATGCTACGTATAACTTCTGATAAACCATAAAATGATATCAATATTGTACACTAAAGATGCTACGTATAACTTCTGATAAACCATAAAATGATATCAATATTGTACACTAAAGATGCTATGTATAACTTCTGATAAACCATAAAATGATATCAATATTGTACACTTAAGATGCTATGTATAACCTCTGATAAACCATAAAATGATATCAATATTGTACACTAAAGATGCTATGTATAACCTCTGATAAACCATAAAATGATATCGATATTGTACACTAAAGATGCTATGTATAACCTCTGATAAACCATAAAATGATATCGATATTGTACACTAAAGATGCTATGTATAACCTCTGATAAATCATAAAATGATATCAATATTGTACACTTAAGATGCTATGTATAACCTCTGATAAACCATAAAATGATATCAATATTGTACACTAAAGATGCTATGTATAACCTCTGATAAACCATAAAATGATATCGATATTGTACACTAAAGATGCTATGTATAACCTCTGATAAACCATAAAATGATATCGATATTGTACACTAAAGATGCTACGTATAACCTCTGATAAACCATAAAATGATATCGATATTGTACACTAAAGATTCTATGTATAACCTCTGATAAACCATAAAATGATATCGATATTGTACACTAAAGATGCTACGTATAACCTCTGATAAACCATAAAATGATATCAATATTGTACACTAAAGATGCTACGTATAACCTCTGATAAACCATAAAATGATATCAATATTGTACACTAAAGATGCTACGTATAACCTCTGATAAACCATAAAATGATATCAATATTGTACACTTTAGATGCTACGTATAACCTCTGATAAACCATAAAATGATATCAATATTGTACACTAAAGATGCTATGTATAACCTCTGATAAACCATAAAATGATATCAATATTGTACACTAAAGATGCTATGTATAACCTCTGATAAACCATAAAATGATATCAATATTGTACACTAAAGATGCTATGTATAACCTCTGATAAACCATAGAATGATATCAATATTGTACACTAATGATGCTATGTATAACCTCTGTTAAACCATAAAATGATATCAATATTGTACACTAAAGATGCTATGTATAACCTCTGATAAACCATAAAATGATATCAATATTGTACACTAAAGATGCTATGTATAACCTCTGATAAACCATAAAATGATATCAATATTGTACACTAAAGATGCTATGTATAACCTCTGATAAACCATAAAATGATATCGATATTGTACACTAAAGATGCTATGTATAACCTCTGATAAACCATAAAATGATATCGATATTGTACACTAAAGATTCTATGTATAAAACCATAAAATGATATCGATATTGTACACTAAAGATGCTACGTATAAATTCTGATAAACCATAAAATGATATCAATATTGTACACTAAAGATGCTACGTATAACCTCTGATAAACCATAAAATGATATCAATATTGTACACTAAAGATGCTACGTATAACCTCTGATAAACCATAAAATGATATCAATATTGTACACTTTAGATGCTATGTATAACCTCTGATAAACCATAAAATGATATCAATATTGTACACTTTAGATGCTATGTATAACCTCTGATAAACCATAAAATGATATCAATATTGTACACTAAAGATGCTATGTATAACCTCTGATAAACCATAAAATGATATCAATATTGTACACTAAAGATGCTATGTATAACCTCTGATAAACCATAGAATGATATCAATATTGTACACTAATGATGCTATGTATAACCTCTGTTAAAAATAAAATGATATCAATATTGTACACTAAAGATGCTATGTATAACCTCTGATAAACCATAAAATGATATCAATATTGTACACTAAAGATGCTATGTATAACCTCTGATAAACCATAAAATGATATCAATATTGTACACTAAAGATGCTATGTATAACCTCTGATAAACCATAAAATGATATCAATATTGTACACTAATGATGCTATGTATAACCTCTGATAAACCATAAAATGATATCAATATTGTACACTAAAGATGCTATGTATAACCTCTGATAAACCATAAAATGATATCAATATTGTACACTAAAGATGCTATGTATAACCTCTGATAAACTTATGTGTCATATAGGATCCAATTGTACTAATCCTACCACAATAATATGTCATTGACATTTTTGTATAATATTGGCAATAAAATTGTACAATTTTTGTTTTTTGTAAATGTATTATATTTTGGGGTTAAACTTCACTTTAGTAGGAAATTCAAAATGCCAAACTTGACATAATTAAACATTCTGGATTAGGAGGAAATAGGTTAATGCCCATTTTTATTACATATAAGAATATTTTTTGGATCAAGCATGTATATATTTATTCCTCTTCCTGATATCTGCATCTGTTCTGTAGATTACCGAACAATAAATACATATATATCCAAACTGAAAGATAACAAACCTGACAACTGTTATGATAAGCAAGCAGGTTAAAAACTATTGTATATTTTATAACCAAAGTTCAAGATACTCACCCACAGGTTGTTAAACATTTTGAAGCACTGCCAAAACCTTTGCTAGTCATTCTTCTGGAAATCAATGTTCATTTCAAATTGGAACATATACATATGGTATCCAGTAAATACTCATGTTTAGTTAGTGTGATATGATTTTAATATTAAGTACACATGATTTATACTTGGAAATGTAAATTCTTATCAAGGCAATTCAAATTTAATATCAATACATGTGTATTCTATGGAATTCATTATTTCAATCCTCAAATCAAATTCATCTGTCAAACACAAAAATTAAAGTACCATCTCATTTGGTTTTAAAATCAATTTCGCCATTATTACTATAGAAAATAATTGTTCCACCTGGTTTGATTTTAAAGTCAATTTCACAATTCTTACTATATGAAATAATTCAGTCAACTGATTTAATTTTAATATCAATTTCATCATGCTTATTATATAAAATGATTGTGTCATCTGACTTTGAAACAGTAGAACAATGTTATGGTTTTTTTTACTCATAAACCTCCACTGGAATTCTCATAGAAATTTTTTTAACTTTTTAGGTCTAGTTCTTATATTTTTCGTGTATATCTTTATATAAATTGAAAAGTCAATTTTCATTTGTAAAATATTGGAGAATAAATTTTTGAATTAATATTTAAAAAAAAAGAGGATGAAATGATCAAATCCCATTTAACTTAGAATTTGATGTCTCTACAGATAGGCTGTTATACATACATATGTATGTAAAAAATAAAACATTAAGAAAAGGCTCTCTTTACTTTATTATTCTTCTCTATAGAGGGGAAATTTTGTAACTTTCTATGCTAATTCTTTTGTGTGTAGCCAATATTTGGCATTTTTCTATACAAATTCTTTTGTATGGGGTTAATTTTGGCATTTTTCTGTACGGTGCTTTTTGTTGGGCTACTTTCGTAAATTTTCTATACAATCCTTTTGTGTGAGGTTAACTTAAGAAGAAATTCCGGAGCAACATTAAATCTCTATAATAAATATTTACACATTTGTGTTAAATAATTTGTGTGCTGGTTAAATTTTCACATATGTGATTGTTATTCCATCACTTTGTGATGGGCAGTAGTCCAGACCTTGGGTGCCAGCAAAATTGCTGTTACCCGCAGACCCAGTCAATAATTGTATATTATCAACCCCGCATGATCATTTCCATGTTTTACTTATATGCTGGTAACTATATTTAGTGGTGTTTAAGAACATCTATTGCATATAGAGTAAAACCTGCTGTAGCGGCCACCTCTATATAAGGATTACCTGTCTATAAAGTTCAGTTTTTTAAAGTCCCTTGACTGCATACTTCAACTAAATTGAACCTGTATATAAGGGTCACCTACACATAAAGGTCAATATTTTCTGGTCCGTTGGGTGGCATATATATACAGGTTTTACTGTACATTTACCTGGAAAAGGACCACCAAAATTTTACAAACAAGTAAAACTGCCAACTTCATCAGTTAAGAATTCCATGTAAGCTAAGCTTGAACTATTGATGATGCTGGCAAAGAGTGTCATTGGTTAAATCAAGATGCTCGAACCTTTTGTGACCCCTTGAACTGTTGATAGACTGAATAAACATGTACATACAATAGGTTGTAGGGTGAAAATGTACAAATAACTACACCTATAGGATGTACATGTTAGGAAATAAGAACAGCAATATACATGTACCACTAAATAAGGCTAAAATTTAGTGTGGAATTCTTGTTATAATTGATAATCATGTAGCTAAAAGTGAATGTAATTTGTGAAAATACTGATCAGTTCTATCTATGTATACTTATCATTATACATTAGGTTACATATTACTTTAAGAGAGCTTTAAACTAAGAAGTCTCTCATCTCTAGTATGTATGGGTTCAAGCCGAGCTGGAACCTAACCTGAATTTGTCAGATAGTTCATCCATTTCCTTGCAGAAGGCCAGTAGTCTCTTCTTGGATACATTATCACAATATCACAATATCACCCCACCATTAAAATTTGGCTACCACCAACAGAAACAAAAAATTGTTAAGTTTTTACATTATGTTGATCTTGAATCAAGCATTCTTAAAATTCAATATAGGCCTATATATAATATTGTAATCATTTGAGTTAAAACCTTTCTTTCATGGAAATTTGTCATTATTTTATTGAAGGTGCATTTAGGGCTAAAAAATGACTGAGGGATATATTCCATCTGTATATTGATCTGTATAACTGGAAATTTTTGCCCTTCAAGGCCTTGGTTATTTTCGCCCAGTTACAACAGAAAACACATTCACCATCTTAAATTGGCCTTAAATCACCCTAGTCACATGGGTGGTATGTATGTCTGTGCTTCAGTTATTTAGCATGAAGATTTCACTTTCATTTTAAATTCACCTTCTCATCTATGGACTAAAATGAAAATAGAGTGAATATTTTCAGGTATACAGTATTTTATTTTCACAACTTCAGCTGTAGTGTAATAATTGGTTTATTAAGTAAAAAACCATAAATGTTACTATTTGGGCTGCATTTAAATGTGGATCATATCCAAACCATTAAGTTATTGTGACAGCTCTTGAAAATTAGCTACTCTAATAGTTTGTTACACAATACTGTAAAACTGAACAGACTCTAAGTAATCAATAGACAGCCGTAAAAGAAGCAGGAACAGAAGAGTTGATGGATTGAGGCAAGTCAATCTAATGGATAAAGAAAAGAAAAAATTGACTAGTGCTTGCTGATGTGATTTTCAATACATAGGTCAACATCTGAGAGTAATAAATAAAGCTCATTCAGCTCACTAATTGTTCCGATAAAGAAGATTGTATATTGCAAGTATCTGTATTTAAATAAGAGAATAGTGAAGTCGTCTAGACACACTGATCACAACAAATATCCATCTTGTATTCTTAACATGCTCTGACTCGAGTTGTGCATTCTTATTTTGGAAAGTTTTCATTTTTCACTCCATTATGTGGGGAAAGACTGTGATATACATGTGGATGGTGTTATGGTAGGTAATATTTGTTTTAAGATATCTTTAGGTTATTTTATTTTCTTCACTTTGTAATTTTGATCAGTATCATATCGATGGGAAGAAGATGATTCTTTTGATAGGTTCAGAATCTGTAAACCTTTAAACTTTGGCAGTACAGTAGTATCATCTAAAGTTTAACATCCATTTCTAAACTCAGATGCCTGAAGTTTTCATAAAATTGTTGTTTTTTTTTTTCAAATTGATGGTATGCAATCTTGTAAATGAAAAAAAAAAAAAAAATCTGCTTTTATAATTATTAGGTTTTTTGTAAAATCTATTTTCCAAATGCTGTATCAAAGATTGCATAAAGGTACATTGTACATCTGATTACTCTAAAAATGACATAAATTCTATATTCTGCTGTTGTTGTTTGTAAACTATTGCATAAAAGAATGTACTCTTGTTTCTTTTGTGAACAGAAATACTTGACCACTTAAGTCCCCCACCCAACTTTCTCAATTTTTGTTATTACACTTTATTTCTGGTAGGACTTCTGCTAATAGCAGACAGGAATATACGGCAGATTTACCATTATGTTGGTTATACACACATATTTCAGATGTTCACTATTTTATATTTTTGTCTGGTTTTATATGCAAGTCTTTCTGTTTTAATACTTCATATTTTTGTTACACTGCAATAAATCACAGACAAAAACAGTAGAGAATTAAATTCTCATTTTCATTTTTTGTATAAAATAATATTTGCCATACTTTTCATATACTGTGCTATATTGGTCTCTATTTTTGGTTCTTTGATTTCATTGCCTTAACTTCCTCTCAGAGGATTGTTTACAGTCATATTCCATTTCAATCACATAGCACATTATGTATCTTTTTTCTATATTATCTTTGTACTGATTAAATTTACAGCCATTCCGACAGGAAGACTATATGAATCATCCCAACATGGCCACTTACTTATTGTTAACAAATACACTTAAGTGACAATTTGTAACTATGTAAATGTAAAATGTACAAAATCAAATATTCTTACTGCTTACAGGGCAGGATATTATATATTACTTCTTCAAGTAAATCAATCACAATTTGTTTAATCAAATAATGTCAGAAAGATCTATACTCATTGAAATTGGACAAGAACATGGATATTTGCTTTGGTGCTTTTGAAATAGATAAATCATTGCTCTTCAGTTTTTTGAATATTGAAGATGAAACTAAAACGTGTAATGTAGTTTTCTTCATATGGTGTACAACTTACACAAAAAATGGTTTGAAATTCAACAATACAACTCATTTAAGAATGGTTCAAAAGTACAATCCAGGCCTGTCGAAATGGAATTCATATTGGGGCCTATGGAAAAGGACATTATTGACTTAATGCAGTCCCCCACTGTTATGTTTTATTGGATTAAATTTGTTTAGACTAAATTTATTGTAATACAAAATCCTTGCCAATTGAAGCTCAAGAAAAAGTAAGTTAAATAAAGATCTAATATTAGTTTTTTAAATCAAACATTTCAATATTATTCAAAATAATTCATATTACATAAACAAACAGGATCAATATGAGGTTTCAGAGGATAGTTTTGGTCATATTTTTATCTCCTGGTAGATGTACTAGGCTTACAGTCATGTTATTTATATCATATATGTGCAATATGTAGCTATTGCTCTGTTGGTAGACTTTGTTCCATCATAACAGCTGACTCCAGTTAAATGTAGCACAATATTAATGTAGTTGTTGATCTTACTAATTTGAAGAACATGTCAGAAATTAGTTTTTCAGATGTGTATATTATTTCAACATTATAAGAATATTATCAGAAAAATTTTGGTGAACTATTCCACTCAGAGACAAGGTGTACAGGTGATGACATTTCCATTTATTTGCACACAGGAAAATGTGTATCACTTGTATGTTGATATTTTGATGTAATTTTGTAGTATGATTACTTCTAATGCAGAAATATTATGTCTACTTAGAATATGTCAAAGATATAGAAGACTAGAAAATATCACCACAATGTAGACTAGAAAATATCACCACAATGTAGACTAAAAATATCACTACAATGTATACTAGAAAATATCATCACAATGAAGACTAGAAAATATCACCACAATGTAGATTTGAAAATATCACTATTTTGTAGACTAGAAAGTATCACCATAATGTAGACTAGAAAATATCATCACAATGTAGACTAGAAAATATCACCATAATGTAGACTAGAAAATATCACCACAATGTAGACTAGAAAATATCACCACAATGTAGACTAGAAAATATCACCACAATGTAGACTAGAAAATATCACCACAATGTAGACTAGAAAATATCACCATAATGTAGACTAGAAAATATCACTATTTTGTAGACTAGAAAATATCACCATAATGTATACTAGAAAATATCACCACAATGTAGACTAGAAAATATCACCACAATGTATACTAGAAAATATCACCACAATGTAGACTTGAAAATATCACTATTTTGTAGACTAGAAAATATCACCATAATGTAGACTAGAAAATATCACCATAATGTAGACTAGGAAATATCACCATAATGTCATATTTAGATTTTTTTGTTGCTTTACACTGCCAAGAATTTCTCACTAATATAGAACCAAGAATTTTTCACTAATATAGAACCAAATTCATAACTTGAACATATGTATAAGTTCAGACAGAGCTGTAGGAGAATTGACTGTTATGATAGTCATTACACACTGGAATGTAAGTTTAACCATTTTAAGTTTTTGGATATCTGTTATCAGTGATATTGAGGAAAAAAGAAACAAACAGTATCACATTTGTGTCAGAATCATAAAATTGTATTTCTACTTATATTTATTGTTTTTCAAATCCACCCTTCTAGTCTTATAAACATTCAAATTATTGTTTGTTAAAAAGTCAAGAGTATCAAAACTTATTATGAAATTGTTTAATTTTTTACTTCATACAAATATATATGGTAACATTTAGCATTATTAGCATAATGTTTTAATTACACAGCAATATGTTTTTGAGTTTCTGATCTGGTGCTCAGCAGCTAGCCGTAGGCTTCAAATGTTACAAACAGCAAAGATAATTTTTAATCAAGTTTGATGTACATTTTGGATTAACAGTTTCACTGTGTTACAACTGAAGGCATCATTGATTAATGTCTTTTGGCATACAAGATGTCAACAGACTAATATCTGCAAGATGTTTCCATGCACAAAAATGTACTTATTTTACCAGTTTTACACTTTGTGAAATTATATTTAGCACAGAATCAATAATTTTAGTGTTTTTTTTTCTGTAAGTTTACAACAATCATAAAAAAATCAATACTCTTGCCAGATCTTGTTTCATTTTAAATTTCCTGATTGTTTTGGTTAAATTATGCATTAAATGACAACGACTATAGTATGTTAATAGGACATTTTAATATTCATGAGAAATAAATTACAAGTACATTATTGATAAGTTTAGGTTTCTCTTTGATTGAGTACTTAAGTTTTCTGATTTCATGGATTGATTGCCAATAGAACAAGAGGCCCAAGGGGCCTTAGGTCACTCACGTGGCAAAATTGGTCAACATTGCAGAAAACTTAAAAAATGAGTAAAAGATAAAATGGCAAATAAACATGAAAAACAGTAGGCTCATTGGGCCTTAATAATCACCTGAGTGAAATGTATTTACTGACAATAAATTGAAAAGCAACCAAAAGCATGAAAAAATTACTTGAAAAAGAGAATTAACTTGCATAATGGTAGACTTGCCTTACCGATTTTTCTATAGATCTTTCAAGATAATGTGCAACAACAGTCGAAAACATGCAAAATCTATTTAAAAGGGGAAATAACTTTTGCAAGGATCACCCTCACAATTTCTGCACAATAATTTTTTGTAGATCTTTGTGGTGATCACTGAACAATAGGGAACAGCCCAAAACATGAAAATATCAACTTAAAAGGCGAAATAACTCCCATAAGGGTCAACCTGACAATTTAATTCCTGTTGACATTTTTGTAGATCTTTGCATGCTGAACATTTTTGCTTCTTTCTCTTTCTCTCTATCTATTATACTTTTCAAGATAATGGGACAAAACTCTCAAAAACATGAAAAATCCACTAAAATGGGAAATAACTCCCAAAAGGGGCAACCTGACAATTTCGGCCCTATTGACTTTTTTGTAAATCTTTGCATGCTGAGCATTTTTGCTAATTTCACTTTCTCTCTATCTGTAATACTTTTCAAGATAATAAGACAAAACTATCAAAAACATGAAAAATCCACTAAAAGGGAAAAGAACTCCCATAAGGAGTGACCTGACAATTTTGGCCCTGTTGACTTTTTTTGTAGATATTTGCATGCTGAACATTTTTGCTTCTTTTACTTTTACTCTACTTATTATGCTTTTCAAGATTATAGGACAAAACTATCAAAAACATGAAAAATCTACTTAAAAGGGGGAAAAAACTCCCATAAGGAGTGACCTGACAATTTCAACACTATTGACTTTTTTATAGATCTTTGCATGCTGAACATTTTGTTTTTTTCTCTTTTACTCTACCTATTATACTCTCAAGAAAATGTCAAAAAATATCCAAAAACATGGAAAATTCACAAAAAAGGGGAAATAACTCACATAAGGGTCGATGGGAAAATTTCCACATATTTGTAGTTTTTTGCAAGTCACTCATTTTAAGGTAACGATTTTTTCTCAAGCTTTAATAATTTTGGAGACACATGTATTAAATAAAAAATATCTGCTGACTCATTCGTTCTATATTTAGCCATGGCAGCCATATTTGGTCATAGCCCCTTTTCATCTGCAAACATTATGTGGCTTTACATGGTTGTACTTCCTGTCAAGTTTGGTTCAAATTTGTCCAATGGTTCTGGAGAAGTTAAAATGTCAAAAAGTTTACAAAACAAACTTATATTTTCCATTTACTTAGGTGCCTATGACCTTAACCTTTGACCCCATGACCTTGAAATTTTGTCAAAATGAATCTTGGATTCCTAACAACTTTCTCATATATCTTTTACATCAGTTTTGAGTTAACAATTTGTAATACAAATATACCCTGTGTTACTGAAGTGCCCTAGTGGCTCATTTATGGACAGATATCATTTTCGTCCGCAAACTTTGTAGATATTGATTTTACAATCATGCATACAAAGTTTGAAAGTTATCTGATCATTGGTTCATGAGAAGAAGATTCTAAAAGATGTACCAAGTGTTGGTTCTTTTTTGCCCCTTTAGGGCCTCTATTGGTCCTATCCCTTTTTCATTCGCAAATTTTATGGAGCTTCACATGGGGATGCTGTATGCCATGTTTGGTTAAAATTGGCCCACTGGTTCTTGAGAAGAAGATGTTTAAATGCAAAAGTTGACGGACGGTGACGACGGACGCCAGACCTTTGCTTTATAGCAATAGCTCACTTGGCCCTTCCGGCTGGGTAAGCTAAAATTGTGTAAAAGGTAATTAAGTTGTTTAAGAATCATTTAACATAATAAAGATGTGGTTCTTATTTCATCTAGAGTCAATTATATCTCGAAATACATTGTGAAATATGTGACAACTTTCTTCCATTTAAAACCAAACATTATCCTGAGTACTCTTTAACCATTTAGTGAACCCAAAACTTCTATAACCAGGTAGTGAACCAGAGACATCTGTAAACAGGAAGTAACCCTTTCTTCTATAGCTAATTTGTGAACCTTATATTTCTATAACCAGTTAGTCAACCAGAGATTTCTATAACCAGGTAGTGAACCTGAAACTTCTATAACCAGGTAGTGAACCTGAGACATCTACATGTATAACCAGAAATTCAACAAAAAACTTCTATAACTAGGTATTGAACCTGACACTTCTATAACCAGGCTATAACCAGGAAGTGAATCTGACTTCTATAGCCAGGTAGAAAACCTGAAATGTTTATAATCAGGAAGTGATCCTGACTTCCATAGCCAGGTAGAAAACCTAAAATGTTTATAATCAGGAAGTGATCCTGACTTCTATAGCCAGGTTGAGAACCTGATACTTCTATGAGCAGGCAGTGAACCTGACTTCTTTAGCTAAGTAGTGAACCTGAGACTTTTATAACAAAGTGGCAAACCAGATATTTCTATGTTAAAGTTACAGGTATTGATAGATGAGACTAAAATTAAACCAAGGTCCCATGTTACAAGAGGATTAGCATGTTGAAGAATGCTCACTGCATTGACATCAATCCATATTACCATCACTGTGTTGGCATAGATCCATATTACCATTACTGCATTGGCATAGGTCCATATTATCATGTGTTGGCATAAGTCCATATTATCATATGTTGGCATAGGTCCATATTATCTTCTGTGTTGGCATAGGTTCATATTATCATCACTGCATTGACATAGGTCCTTATCGCCATCAATTTGTTGGCATAGGTCCATATTACCATCTTCACTGTGTTGACATAGGTCCATATTACCATTTCTGCATTGGCATAGGTCCATATTACTATCACTGTATTGGCATAGGTCCATACTACCATAGCACAGGTCACAGTTTGAGGCACTTTAGTCATTGCTGGTGATGTCTGCACAGAAGTTAAAAAATCTAAGGAGGATGTAAAATAACAATAAAATCAAATCAGTATTTATATAAACAAACATGGATCAGAACTAAGCCAAATGACAATATCTGAAAAATCTTGTTACATAACAACCCAGACAACTATTGACCTTTCTGTATCGCCTCAATATACAAAAGCCGACATTTATAGAAATAAGTGTAAAGCAATCAGAATAGCTTGTTATTTATGTAATTGTATTGATTCTCACACAAGATGACTTTAGTGTATCAGGTTGTATTTCATTTACTTGGCCAAAACAAATTTCAGTCTTTATTTTGTGATAGAATAAGTGAAGCAATACTTGAAAGTATATATACACATAGTCCAATTTTGTCATTGTCTGTATTCGGTAGATCAATAGCTTGGATTAATCATCGTTTATTGGAATCTGGAGTTTGTTATTCTGTGTATAAAGTCTCGATTTATGCAACATTTAGAGAGAGGTTTATTCTTTTATATATAATATGACAGAGATGATTTTAAGTATTTTCTGTCTTTTATTACTAGACTGAATCTCTTGGTTAAAATACTTATTTTACTGAAATTTTTGCTGCCATATTTAGTTTATCCATATTTTTTGCAAATGGTTTGTTTGCGAAATTTAGATTGATTTATCTAATTGTTGAAGAATATGACGAGACATTTGTGGCGAAATGAATCATTTGTCTTGAAAAGATTTTGCACTACAAGGTGTGTATTTGAAAAAATTGAAACTATTACTAAACAATTAAACAAAATTAATTTAAATATTGAAATATGATTAACTAAGATTGTATATCATGACTGATTTTACTAGTTACTGACAAGTTGTGACAATACATATGTACATGTAAAGTAGTTACTGACATGTTGTGACAACATCTATATGTAAAGTAGTTACTGACAAGTTGTAACAACATCTACATGTACAGTAGTTACTGACAAGTTGTAACAACATCTACATGTACAGTAGTTTAGTTACTGACAAGTTGGGGACATCTACATGTACAGTAGTTACTTACATGTTGTGACAACATGTACATGTACAGTAGTTACTGACAAGTTGTGACAACATCTACATGTAAAGTAGTTACTGACAAATTGTGACAACATCTACATGTAAAGTAGTTACTGACAAGTTGTGACAACATCTACATGTACAGTAGTTACTGACAAGTTGTGACAACATCTACATGTACAGTAGTTACTGACAAGTTGTGACAACATCTACATGTACAGTAGTTACTGACAAGTTGGGGATAACATCTACATGTAAAGTAGTTACTGACAAGTTGGGGATAACATCTACATGTAAAGTAGTTACTGACACACTGAGACGAGTTGTGACTGTATGTACACGTAGAGTAGTTAATGACAATCAATATTGTATTTTTAGTAAATATTTGACATCTTAAAACTATGGCTATTTATTTTCAGTTTTGCCAAATAGTTGCTGAAAAATTCTTACAGTCATTATTCTGTGTATATTTTCAGTATGTTTATTTGTCATCCTAAAATAGATGTTGTTTATATGATGTCAAGAGATATCTTTTTAAATTTTTATTTTCAATATATGTTATAATAACATTAACAGTGACAGTGAATTTGAGAATGTCATATCTTTAGTTCACACTATTTAGCATAGAGACATTATCAAATGACATTTACCTTTTTACACTTAACAATTTTTTAACTCCTTAATTTAGCAACCAAACGGAAGAGCGCAGTGGAGTTACTGGAAGCATCTAAAGCAGAGTATGTTAAGTCATCAAGTGTTTTACATAACAGACAGGAGTTAAAACATCCTGAAGTGCTGCATGTTGGAACTAGGTAAGAAAGTTCAGTAATAGGTTTTTGCAAAGTGCTTGTTAATTATTCTTTTCACTGCTTTTCTCAGTTTGTTTTCAGATTTTAACTCTAATTTTCACTCATTTTTATCAAATTTTAAGCATATGCTTGTATTCAATGGTGTAACAGCTTCCTGTGTTGTAAAAACTTAAATTGAATATTTTATGTAGATGCATACACAAACATTTTTCCATTTTGTACTCTATAAGATCATCTTCACCAGATTTATCATGTCTAAAATGGAGACATACCTAAACAGTTTATATTCAAGTTTGGAAAAATGTTTCCCATGGACAGAATAGGACTAGAATATAGGTCAAAATACTCACTTAAGGATATATGATTAATTGAAAATTGCTTTGCCTTACGAAAAATTATGCTTTTTATAATAAATAAAATCCTAATAAAGAATAACGTTTTACTTCAAACTCTGAGCATTTTTATCCTTACATAGGTGGCTACCGGTAAGTCCAAAAGTCAAAATTTATTTAGTTCCAAATGGAGGAATTTTATAGACAGATGGAGAATTTTTTGCCACAAAGTCCTCTACAAACAAGATGTACTTTAGAAACACTATGCACTGAAGAGCTATGCAATTCATAAAGATTTTAAAGTCTTTAAATCTGATAAATATAGATGAGTTTTGGCCAACTTGACCTTTTCCTACATTTTATTGACATAAAGCAACATACTAAATTTGGTTGAAATCTGGTGAAAGAAAGTTATTTGATGAAATGCTACAGACAAATACTGAAATAGAGGGAGCAAAATCAATATTCCCTAGGTTAATAACCCCGGTAGTATAAAAATATGTAAGAAACTAAGAAAGGGTTCCTGTTGTTACTACAAGTGTCTCTGTCCCAGCAGGTAGTATAAGAATATGTAAGAAACTAAGAAAGGGTTCCTGTTTTTACTACAAGTGTCTCTGTCCCCGGTAGTATAAAAATATGTAAGAAACTAAGAAAGGGTTCCTGTTGTTATTTGTGTGTGTGACCCTGATAGCATAAAAATATGTAAATGTAGTTCTTTGTGTCTATGACCCCAGTAGCATAAAAATATGTAAGGAAGGATTCAGGACTGTAATTCTTTGTGTCTGTGACCCTAGTAGCATAAAATTATGTAAGGAAGGGTACCTGCTGTCACTGATGTCATTCTTTTAATATTTATATTCAACACGAACTATACACGTAGCTGATTCAGTCTGTACCTTTTCAAGTAAAACAGCATATTGAATTGACTTATGGGATTGGAATTGATGGGATAGAAAGAATTGATCATGCTTAAATTCTAATGAGACTCAAGGTAAATAATACACATAAAGAAATGTTTTAACAATTGATTTTTATACATTGTTACCAATTACTCTTTTACATTTTTGTACAAAGTTTTATTCAAAGTGAAATGAACTAATGTTATCATTTGTTTCTAAGATTTAGACTTTACGTGTACTTTTAGGATGCAGAAAAAAATATTTTTGTTCTCATCAATATTGATATATTATAATATATATTCTATATACAAAACATGTGCTTAATGTTACTGATATTTGATATACATTTGTATTTCTCTATAATTGAACAGTTACTCTACACTATCTAACTAAGTTAGGGGTATTACACCATCAAACTATCAATTCATCCCAATAGTACATGAACAGACATGTGCCAAAAGTGAAGATAATTTTTATTTTTCTCTATATATTTCATATAAAACAACATTTATTCAAATTCTTAAACACTATTACACAGTCATTTCCTGTTGAAATTCAATAAAATTTCACTATAAACTATTCATGGTTTGAAGTTTCTGTATTTTTTTTTTTTTGTGTGTGTAAATTTCCATTGTTTCGTTTAAGAGTACTGATGAGTTTTGCAGGATACAAAAATGTTATTATCTCTTTTCAGTATATGTAAATAGGGAATTATGACATATTACAATTTAATTTTCTCATAAAATTTCCAAATCTTGAAAACAGAAAATTTGAACATTATGAGCTGATACACAATGAAACTGTTGAATATTTTAAGTTTTATGGTACAAGTTTTACCAAAATTGATTTAGAAATGACTTAACATGAATGTTTTGAAAATTTACAGAACTATATGAAATGTATACTAGAGAAAAAAAAAAGATCTCCACTTTTGGCACTAAACTGTATTTCTCCCTAATATAGTACTATTGCAGTAGTAAACTGGCATTGCAATAGACAATCACATTAGTGAGTTTGACTATTGATCATTTATATAGTTGTAATTTGCTGCATAAATGTTTTCTTAAATTATTCAGTTATTAAGAATTTTTCATGTAGATTGACAACACATGATTAGTCCGGTACCAGGGGCTGTAGGTTTTGTATGCATCCCTCAGTCCATTTGTCAGTCCACATCTAGTTCAGGTTTTGGTTAGTTTTTTAATTGCTCACCATTCACAATGGTTTCAAAGTTAAAGGATAAGTTTTTACTCAATAGTCAGTCCTAATTAAGACAAGTTTCCTTGTTAACTGAATATGAAGTATTGTGCCCCAGTAAGAAACAGTAACAACTTAATTAAGACATTTGTCCTAAAAACCATTCAGAAACAGTTACTATAGACATGTGCCCCAGTAAGCAACAATTACTATACCAGTAATGTGCATACTTTATAATACAGTCAGCTACAGCTAATATACAATATTATATGTCTCTATTATCAAATACACTATTTTAGAGATATTTATCCCTATTAGTTACTATACATCGCCATTCTTCAGAGATATGTACCATGTTGCTGCCACAGCAATAATAATTGTCAGAAATCTAGAACTGATTTAAATCATTTGAACTGCAGGGTTCAATTACAGTAATTTGCTGATGGATGATAATGGTTATCATGTAAAAAACAGCATGGTTTTATCAATGATTGATAAAGCTAATAGACTGTAAAATCAGCCATATTTAAATCTTCCCAGTTGCTAGGGGTCAGCATTCACCATGATTTATAAGAAATGTCTAGCAAAAACTAAAAATACCACAAACTTTAGGTCTGTTCTGGTGTTAATTAACTTGGCAACTTATCAGATAATTTGTAGATTTTTGTTATAACAAATCAGAGGTTTTTTAATCTGCATACACAAAGTGATGAAAGACAATGCACAGTAGGAACTTATCAAAAACAGAAACATCCTGTATGTACTACGTACAGGTTTTGATATTTGAAATCACTCACTGATGTAGTCCTATTGTTAGCGGTATGTTTAAAGTAGAAGGATGGCCCATGATTTAATGGATTTCAGAAATAGCAGTAAATTGATCAATATTGTCTCTGTTTACTTTCTCAATAGACCCAAGAGTGCAGTGATCAGCAACCAACCAACAAGGCTAAAGTCAGAACATGGGTTGCCCCAAGAGACAGGCTCTGTAGATACTGAAAACAATATAACTGTCAAAAGGAAACATGAAGACAAACCAGAAAACAACAATAGTGCACAAAGGAAAAATTCCAATGTTTCTGTTAGATCGGGCTCAGTAAACAGAGATATATGTAATAGTTGTGAGTCATCTAAAATCAATAAGTCTGAAAATCAAAGACTGGTATCACCAGTAAACAGTGATAAAACAACCAGTTCCAATTTGGAATTCAGTGCCAATGAAACACATAATAATCATCACAACAGTGTCATGGAATCCAAAGACAAACTTAAGGAAAAAGTCTCTTGTTCAAGTAAGTCAAAAGATTTTTTAAAACCAGCTTCATATCAACATCTGAGTACCTCTGTGACTGTTCTTGTGGAGAAGAGGTGTTCTAGTCCAGCTACAGAATTTTCAAATGAGATTTCTGTACTAAGGAGAAAAAAGAAACCTTTACATAGATCCCAGTCGGATCTGAGTGGTAGACATTCCAGAAATAGTTCAGATTTCTCGGATCTTAGCTCAAGGCTCTCAAGGACAAGCACAGAACTTGAACGATTCTTTAATGAAATGGGAATAGACAAAAGTGTTTTAGATCCAATGCTTAAGCTACAAAGACATAAAGATAGTGATGTGTTTGAAAGTGTAAGTTCTGTCGACTCAGCTCCTCATGACAGAAGCTCTAGTAGTGATATATCTGAACATGCTGACAAAGCAGATAAACCAGAAACAGACAAAGAAATAGCAGAACGTAATACTAAGCAGACATCTATAGTCGAGAAGAATGCAAGAATAATCAAATGGCTGTGCAATGTGAAGAAAGCCAGACATCCAAATCAACAAGCTTCATAACCAAAGTTATATCTTTATGTTTTATTCATGCAGGTATGATATTTTGATATTAGTACTATAAAATTCAAAAAATTTGCATGCAGCATGCAGTATCAGTTTAAATAAAAATGCTCATTAATAGTATGAAAAGATTCATTTTGATATTCCCTTTGATTTAAAATGTTTTATGTTTGAATATTTTAGTGGAGTATTGTATGCCTATATGCACACATTGATATGTTCAGCATATTATATATTTGCCATATTCAAGGTTATATCAAGCATATATACATTTAGTGTATGATATACAGACATTGAGCCCTTGACTTACAAGTGTACACATACACAAGTATGTGTCCAGCCTTAATTAGGGTTCAGTGAAGTATGTATATTGGATATGCATCAACACTATATCATTGGATTGACATATCCCTAGTTTCTATAAACATATAGGACTGATATTCTCTCGGTTTTCCTCAAGACTTGAACTCTGTGATTTATATGCATCTACCCCTATCTAAAAGCAATTCTTATCTACTATAGCCGACTTATATCTTTTCGCATTTTATATTTTTTTATTTTGCCAAACCTCAAAGCTCCTATGTGATTTCAAATAACTTCCTGCATGGAAATAATTTTTTGCAATATAAAAAAGTAAAATCTTTGTACAAACAATACCAAAGAAACTGTAAGGTAGTTGAAGGTACATATTTATATTGCATTAGAAAATAATTATCCTTGTATTTCATCATTCAGGCATTTAAAAAGTCCTTAATATTGGGTGTGGCTCTGCACATTGTATACCTAAAGATAATGATATTGAAATTGCATCTAAATAAATGAAGCTTGAATATACATATAGATGTTTTATGTACTGTTATATTTTACAGGTAGTTTGCTGAAGTAGAGAAACACAAGACAGGACCAGGAATACATGCAGCCAAAAATTTTTTAACCCAAAATATATACTGAAAATGTTTATATGTCACAATATCCATTGCAAATATAGATAATTTGATTGTGAGTTAAAGTGATCATGTTTTAATGAATTCAAAAATATGAATCTTGGATTGCAAAGGTCAATCTTTGAAACAAGTTTCTTTTACAAATGTACATGTAATGTGAACAAAGTGCAAAGAAGTGTTTTTTGTGTGTGTGTAAAAGCTACTTAAGTCCACTCAGTTGGAAGAAATTTAGTGCATTATATTATTTACTATTATTGACTACTATTTTGTTCAAAAGTGCTTTTTACTTTACATGGTATATATCCAGTTTAGTTTATTTGTGACCTTACAAGCATGATTAAGGACATTCAAGTGAGTAGTGTCAATTGTTTTTTCTTTAAATCCAAGACAACTAATTTAGTCAAGTAACAAACATTTTAAACATGTGTTACACTAAAATATGAGAAATTCCTAGAAAGAATTCCAGTTTAAGGGCAAACAGAAGCAAATTTAGGGATTTCTTTTTAAAGACAGAAGTATGGAATAATTTTTTTAAGATTCTCAAAATTTAGAAATTGGGTGAATTGTTAAGTGTAAATTACTTTAATTTTGCAAGAGACAAATTTTCCGTAAATTCACAAAGGAACTATAAGCAAATTCAAATATCTAGCAAATATTTGGGTAAAAGTTTGTGTTTATAAGCCATTACCATGTTTCTTACAAAACCACATGATTTTTTAAATACATGTATTTATAAACCTTTGACCATCTGTGTCTAACAAATCAGTATGGCTATCAGAGTGTTTATAAATCTTTGACCACATGTCTATCAAAACTTTGTGACTTTTTAAGTTTTTATACAAATATTTACAGCATTGAAACTGCATTATGCAAAAATGTTACCTTCTGAAAATAGCAATACACAAATACTCTTAATATGAAAATTATGTAGTTATACTGAAGATATGACATCAGATGTATGCATCTTTTTCATGTTCAATAATGCTGCTTCCAACTTGCAAAATTAGTGATTTGCATCTTTAAAGTAGTAAATTTATGTAGTCACCAATATGTTTGAAATATGGAGTATGCAAAATAAAGTGATTGCAAAATATAATAATTGATTTGTATTACTATGGCTGATATCTCATTATCATTCATCTTGATTATAAAGCCTAGCTGTTGAATATTGCAAATATTTATATGAACAGACACAGATAAGACAATGTATTAAGCTTGAAAGGAAGTGTCCATATTCATTATACCAAAAATAAATAAATAAATGAATACATCATTTTATAAAATTCTTTACACTTAATCTTGCCTCTTATTCATACATACATGTATCATCCTGCTAGCTTCTGCATGTAAGCTTGGTCACCCTAATTTAAAGTAGTTCATCTAAAGGTATAGCATTTTCTATTGATTTTATTTCTGGCCACCAAAAGTACACAGTAATTGATTCCTGTGTAGATATTCCTAGTTAACAGCGATTCTTGTAGACAATATATGGTAATTAATATAAGTCTGGATATTGCTTTAACATGTATTTATCTGCATTACATAGTTGAATAAGTATTTTAGCATTTGTCATTAGTTTGTCTGGGAAGGAGATTTAATATCCTTGAAAATAATGAAAAATTTCACTGTATGCTATCCATAGTACTACCCAGGGAATGTGTGCTATGACTTTCCCTGGGTTGTACAGAGGATGAATATATATTTGCTTGTAAAACCCATGTTTATAGTTTTCAAAATCTGATACAGCATCAGGTGATGGCAAAGGTGATATACATGTATGTAAGGTCAATGTTTTAAAATGAATTGATTAAGTTACTTAGTCGTCTACCTGTCAAACCATTCAATAATCATAGGATAAAATCAGAACTAGATCTAGTAAATATATGTGGCATTTGAAATTTTGAATTGTTTCTGTCAGTTCAAAAAAGCTGTATGTAGTATTCAAAATATTTTTATTGGGTAGAAGCAAGCAATTTTATTGTTATCTGTTAAATTTTGTACAAATATGCTTTTGCAGATACATTATGAATACAAAAAAGAATGATGGCTTAACCCACCCTGTATCTCTGCAAAGTAAATTTAACATTGTTTTTGTTCATTTTCATTTGGTCTTGTTCAAAACATAAGAGTATGCATCAAAATGTAATGAAATTTAAAGCAAGTCTTTAATACAAACCCATTTATTGTCCCATTTCTTATGTCATTGATCAAAAGCCGTGCTTCTTTGCAGTCAGTCATTGCAAATTTGTTTTTTTTTTATCATTTATTCATTTGTAACTTTTTGTGCATTATTAATTACTTTATCTATTTTTATTTTTGGACAAATTTACTGTCAGAAGTTTTGAGTAAATATATTGATTATTGTGCATTCATCATTTTTAAGAGATGATCTTGTATGGGTAACTGAATACATTATTTTTGTTATATATTTACCAAAAGTGTGATAGTGTAATGACATAAGTTTGGCTTTATTTATTGAGTATAGATATTTAAAATATTCAGCAAAATGAATTCTTTAGGTACAGTCCTACAACAAAAGTAATATATAAGATTTATTGACATTTCTTCACTCTGTTTTCTAGGTCCAGTTTTTAGAATCATTATTAGGTTGTTTTGTAATTGTTCCATTATAAAAGTAGATAAACAATTATAGAAAGAATAGATTATTTGACATCAGGCAACTATTTGAAGTTACATTGTACCTTGCAAAAACTTCAAGTGCTTACTGTAGTATAAATGGAAGCATAACCAGTGTAAATTGTGCAAGTGTGCTGTACAGCAATGAAAGCTTTGAACAAGTGGACCGTGATACTCTTTACTTATTTTGATTTGCTCTAATTTTTTTGTGCCTTATTATCACATTGTCATGCTTGTTTTGTTGCGATAAAGATGCCATGCATCTATATATTGTTGAACATTGTAAATAACCAAGTATCATGTGTTGAATATGAGATATACAAGATTTCATAGAGAATTGAATTTATACTGCTCAGCAGAAATAAAAAAACTGACGTTTTGGTCACTGTCTTGTTATATTTCTGTGGGTTTCATTGTAATAACAGTAACCACAACAACAGAAGACAATCTTGAATATACAAATCCTTTCTACATTTTCCTGAATTTCAAAGGGAAATATACTGGAAGTCAATATATCAAATCAAGAATTTTACAGCGCTAGTCCATAGCCAAATATATATATATATATATATATAAAGATGAACCCACTTATATTGAACTCTGTTACATTGAATTCTCCCACTTAATTTGAAATGATGTATGATTTTGATTCCCCGACCAAATTTCTTCATTACCATTATAATGGGGTTATTTTGAAAACCCATTTTTCTTTTAAAGATAAGTCATTCCTCTTCGATTTCAATATATAGTGGTTCAACTGTGTGTGTGAATGTGTGTGTATATATATATATATATATATATATATATATATATACATACATACATGTATATATATATATATATATATATATATATATATATTTATTTATATATATATATATATAAAATGATTTGTATCATGACGGGGAAAAAATGTTATTTAAGAGAAATAACTATGCCAGTCCACCAATTTTATCTATTGTAGGTAGGTTTGAATGGGAATTACCTTTTTGCATGCTTTCTTGAATTACCCACATTCTGTTCTTTGCTATGGGAAAAAAACATATGTACCAGTACTCAATTCTGAATACTACACATAAAATATCAAATATAAAAGTTTTCACTTGGAAGTACCAATATTACCCGTAATTAGACATTTTTTAAAAAAGGTCGACAAGCTTTGATGAGTTATGTTGGATATCAAAATAAGCCAATGGATGAAACTGAAAAATAGAGATTCCACAACAAGTGTTAGTAGATTATCATGTTTATCTAACTCAATTAATTTTCAAAATTTGAAAAGACATGAGGTTTACCGAGTGTCTCTTCAAATTTTAAAGATTAACAAGAGTTAGATAAACATGATAATCAACTTATACAAGTTGTTGAATCTGTTTCTACCATAACTGAAAACATTGGTAGTATGGATTATTAGCCTACATCAGGTCTAAACATCATCAGGCTCAAACTCTCATGATCATGTCAAACCTGTACCCCACTTCAATCTCCAGATTACATCAATATGTCAAAGGTAGGAAACCAACATTGTTAGTGACTTCAATAACAGACCCCTTACCCGAATTACTTTAATCCCCAACTTTGAGCACTGAAAACTGGTCTGATGCAACTTCATGTAAAAACATTTCATTACAGTAGTAAATGAGATTTATACAGCCCTGTTGGTTATTTGTATATGTTTAACTAAATGCAGCTTCATTTATACAACTGCTGGAGAGTGGTATAACAACACAAATTATGGTAGAAATTAAGTTTATTGGCTGCATTTATAATTCAGGTTCCAAGATCATTTTTTGAAATGTCTAGATATTTCACATTTATGACAATATTTTAAGACACATTTTGGTGATCCTGAATGATGTTCAAAAATGTTTAATAAAGTAGTAATCTTTTTAAAAATTATGATGTATAGAGAACTCAAAAAACTGATGGAGAAGTTTGGAGCCAAGTTCTTCACCAAAACAGCATATTTACAACCACTGCTCTCGAGTAATTTTGTTTCCATCTGACACTGATGGGTTTCTATATCTTACATGCACATAAGAAAAGACTCCATTGTACATATGTATCATCAAATAAAAAATTGTAATAAGATTTAAGAAATATATTTTGTGAATTATACAATTAGTATTGGCAGATGAAATTTATACTTAAGACTTCAATCGGTTAGAAGGGACCACAACAGGGATCATACATATTACTTATTGAATTATTTACCACATGGATCAAAATTTGGATTTGTTTTGAGCAAGTGAATCCTATGGGTTATCATAAAAGAAACAACAATTTCTTTATGCAAGTAATTTAATTGTTTCTTGAACAACAATAAACAGAAATAAACATTTATCACAATTTTATAACAGGGATGGCAACAACAATTTTACAAGAAATAAAATAACAGTAATAAATTAAAACATTTTTCCTGAATTCAAAAGCCAGTTTTGACAAATCAAAATACATTTATGTGCAAAACGATTCTATTATGAAAGTACAAATATATGCCTCTCTTCAAATGCTAACAAATAAATTTTGTCATTTAAATAAACCAAGGGTGATTGTTTCTTTTTCACCCACATGAAAGAAGGCATCAAATGCACAACGTTCATGTAATTTTCAGTTGATCACTGAAAAAGACTAATACAATATAATCTAATGTTGAAAAACAAGAATAATTCCATGGTGATTGAGATACAGAATGGGTAGATTTAAATGAAAAAAGTATATGCAAATTTATGAATTAAATGTAACTAAGAATTAAATTTAATGATGCTGAAAATTGTTGACAAAATAATGAGAGGTTACCTCTTTCCTCATAGTTAGCCAGTGATAACCTTGATAAGAACAAATATCCCGATACACAAATTCATTCTTCATATTATTGGTGTACAGTTATTTTGAAGGTATGTGTGCGTGTGCACGCACGCATGCATGCACGAATCTTAACATAAAAGGAAAGACTAAGCAGATAATGTAATTGTTTTTTTATCTCTCAAAATGGTTCCTTAGGTTTTCTGGATATCCAACACATGTACAGAAATGAAATGAAAAGCATGATGATACCAAAATGTTGATAACATTAAAAAGTTTTGAGACATTTCTGATGCACAAACAAAATTTGTGACCCTATATACAATATCACAGAATTGCTTGGATGAGCATTTTCTTTTTAAAGAAATTTATGTCTTTTAAATGCAAACCAATATCAACACATTTTAACATGACAAACTATATTTTCATTATTCTAACAAAATTTTGAAAAATACAACATTTCTTGTTTACGACATTATTCATTCAAAGTAAAGAAAATTTAAACAAAAATAGCAAAAAGATTTAATGTATAAGTGTAAATAACCATTGGCCTTGAATATAAGTATTTTTCATTAAATACCATTTTGACATAAAAATGCTATATACCATTTTGACATAAAATTGCCATTAAGTATATCATAAATAATCACAGACACATTTTAACAAAAATTTTATAGGCCAGTATTACAAATGATTCTTTTTAACAAGTTACAAGCCCAGCTTACTTTGCATGTAAAATATCAGTTTCTTGTACACAATGAAATGAAACCAGCTATAGGCAGCTCTTTCAAGGATGTGTTGTGTATCTTTGAACAACAAAAACCAGTTGTATTGTATTCCTACAGAGCATGTACAAATAAAAAATCAATGATAAAAATTCACATTATATAAATTAACAATTCTTATTATATCAGACCTCAACTGCTGGAATGTAAGGTAGCAAGGTTTTTCTTTCTCACATCTTGGATGAGAGAATTCAATTATATTTTCATCTCACTCTAAGCATGAGACCACTTTAACCAGAAATGTGATTTGTACAGTCTTGCACACATGGTAAACTGATAGTTATTTGAGTTACCTCTCTTTGACTTGAAGAATGATAAAAGTCACGATGAATACCACAAGTAAAAGTGTGAGAAAAGAATCTATAAACATCTTACAAGAGGTACAAAGTCTTGAGAAGTTGAAAAATCTCAAAGAATTAGATGTACACAATGAATATGACAGATAATAATTACACGCAAAAGGATACCTGAGTGACTGTGTATTAGATAGTAAATAATTTTATGTTACAGGGAAAATATGGAATCAATATTTGAACACATCCAATTAATTTGAAAAGTGTATTAAGCCACACTCACCAAATTTTCAGTTTTTAATGATGGAGGAGAGAACCCATTTACAATCTACCCAGGAAGAGACCGCCAACTTCCACAAGTGAACTGACAAACTTTCTCACAAAAATCAGCTTAGGTTCCAGCAGGGCACCCAATCAACAATGCTAATTTGAAGAATAATAGTTTCTTACATTGGCATACTGCAGAGATATAATTAAATGACAAATTCATTCCATCTAATATGATCTACATTTGTACCCAAGATGAACATCTACACCAAATATGGGGAGTCTAGTAAGGAAATGGCTTAAATATGGTCAAATGAAATCAACAAAGGTGAATAACTGAAAATAAGAGGGTATGAGCACAATTTTTGTATTGGTCATTCCATCTACAGATGTATATCTGCACCAAATATGGAAAGCCTAGATGACGAAATTATTAGATATGACCCACAATCAAAATTGACAACCAGGAATAAGAATGGTGGGAGCATAATTTTTGTATGCAGCACTCTGTCTACATTTGATGTATACCTGTACACAAACATGGAAATTAATATAAAAAAGGTCCAGACAAAATAAAAGGATAGAAGGACATGAACAAAATACAAAACTTGTCATCATCCAGGTCATAGGGTCTATCAACATGTTGCAGGAAAGACATCCTGCCTACCTACAAATCAACATATAGCCTCTAGCATAAATTTTTCTTTGTCCCTCCCATAAGATGATGATTAATGCTTTTCTCACACTGGTACTTATTGATCATGAGCAACAGACAAATTGATACTTGAATGGCTGTTTTATGGGGTTAATTTGGTAACATTGGATGGTAAAAGGGTGATCGCTGACCACGTTATGAAGGTGACCGCTTTTTGGGGTATAATTTTTTAAGGAAATCTGAGAGGAATTAAAACTGTCCATTTAAAGGAGATGACTGCTTGATAAAGGTGACAGCACATACAGGTAAGACTGTATAATGAAATTCAAACATTGCAGTGATTCATCCATTGTATTGAACTAAAGTTTATTTCAGTTTACTGATGTTATGTTATGTAAAAATATGATGCAGCTAATTAAAAAAAATTATTGATATACTATCCATATGAACCAATATGAATAGAATTGGAATTATTCAACCATAATTGTTTCTCAAATCAGTCTTCAAACTCACATTCAAACTGCAGTTCATGAGTTCAGGATTTTAAAAAAAACCCAGTATTTTAAATATTTGAACATTTACAATAACATAGTTATAAATGTATATGAATAATAATTCAATATAGTTGCTTATCAATTATCATTAGCACTAAGATGATCATCTTATTAGGGTTTACACATATCAAATCTTACTTAGTATGATTGATTTACTATCCTTAGTAAAATTAATAAGGACAATATACATTTAGTTTTGATCAAAGTTTTAATTAAATTGGTCTGTTTAGATAGATCTCAATACATAACCAATAGCAACACATGTATATATGTCAAATTAAATCCAGTTATTTTCTTTATACATTTATCCTGAAATTACTCTTCTTTTCCTTTACATCACATTCCTATTGCAGATTGCTATGTCTGACCAAGTGTTCAGTAATCTGTTAATATCTGTCGGACTTTAATGAAGGATGAAGGGACTTAATCTGTTGTTTTTTGGACAACCCAAGGCGTAAAGGTTTTCTGCATTGTGGTAAAGACAAGATATGTATAGGTTTTTCATCTGAAAAATGAAGATAACTAAACAAATTACAGGCAATAATGAGAGTATAAATGATGGTTACTAAAATAAATTATTGAAATTACATGATCACATGACATGGTATAATGCTGACGTACATGTAATAACCTAACACTGATAACTAATTTCTGGCAAAGATCAGTACCCACATATTTGATATGAATAACAGGAAAATACAAAGCTGACCTCAAGCATCTCCATTATAAATCCATCACCTTATTGCCTTTTATTCATATCAGAAAAAATGTCTGAACCAGCAGGGCAAAACAGAACTGTTCTGAACTAACTTTATAAGTATTGTCCATTACAAATTCATTTGAAATGCTTTTCCCAGTATTTTAAGACATAATAATGATATATTGGTACGTAAAGATAATCATTACTTATTAATGTTGAAAACAATATCACTCAATTTATCTTTCATCTATAAATGGTTAGAGAAAACAATAACACCAAGAAACAACACATACTCTAACTCATTCATCCCCTGCACTAGTATAAAATCATTTCATTTGTTTGTTAACTACCAGACAGGCATCAAATAATAAATTCATTTTTCATATATTTGCCAGTTTTAGTTTTTTTTTCATTGTATATGTACTATTTTCAAGTAATCAAGATACTTAATTCTATTTCTATTTAAGGGGTATCATCTGTGAAGTTAGGCTCTCAATATCATACTTGGGCCAGATGACTCCTGGCCATTAAATTTTAGTCACCAATCTAGGTATGTAGTAGCAAAGCAGGTGAAGTTTTATTTTAGAAACAATGTAGCAAGAATTTTTCACTTATACCAAGATGTCACCAGATTTAGATGAAGTGCTACAAATTTTGGCCTGTGCTATGGACTGACACCAATGCAGTGAGGCCAGAGGACCTCAGTTTTTAGTCACATCCAAAAAACCTGTGACTTTCACGTTGTACATGTATGCCAACTGCTTGGCAAAGGAACAGTAACTACCATTTTTGTAAGGTATTTGATATGATCCTGTACTGGGGAATCGAACCTGGGACCTTTAGCTTGTGAGTTGAACACTTTACCACTACACCACTAATCTCTTACACAGAGTTGTCAGTTCTTACACTTCTCAACAATCTCTGTCAATGTCTAAAAGACGTCCCAAAACATGTGGTCATGTAACCCACAGAATGTATATAAAACCATATTACAAAGAGTAAGGAAACTTCGCAAAAATATAGTCCCTAATTTATATCCATTTTTAAAAATATTTTCACCTCAAATTGTATTTGTTTTAAGTCGGCACTAAAAATATATGCAAAAAAGACTGATACCTTTTAAAGAGCAAAATCTATACTAGATTTTAATATTTTGTCAGAATCTGTCAAAAGTCGAGACATTGACAGAGACAGTTGAGGAGTGAAAAGACTGACAACTCTGTGTAAGACATTGCTAGACCACCACAAGCAGTATGTTGCTAGGGTTTTAAAGATGTTTCTGCTGAATATATATTTTTTTTATCAGGACAGTTTTTATAAAATCTTTATCTGAAGAATTCTACATATATCAAAAAGTGGATGAGATAGACATGTTTACCAACTTTTGGTCATTAAATTAAATATTCAGTAGCCATGATGCACTCTAGCTTAATTACATTTGTGGAAACGTGCTACAAAAAACAAAATTAGCATGAAGATGAAGTAACAATTATTGTTTTTTTGACATGATGGGTTCTACAATAAGCCACCAGACTCTTTGAAATAGTACATGCAGTTCACAAAACAAAGTTGCTGTGTTGTAAGAGTGAATGTGAGGATGCTTTTCCGATCAAGAAAATTTTAATTCTATTTAATGGAGTGTCTTATTATGACAATATACAGTGGAACTTGTCGTGAAAAACCACTCTCATGAAAACCCATGTCTTTTTAAATCTTATTCTGAAAACCACTTGGATAAATATCCCTTTTGATAAACCTCATGAAAAACCACCAGCCTTTAGAGACCACATAAAAGTTAAAGAATATTTTATTTTAAAGCAGCATTAGTGGCAGCTAGGGTGTGATTTTTTCTCTAAGTGATAAAATATCCTTATATAAAGATACAAAGTTCTCATTAATTACACTTGCACATAATGGCTTGTTTACAAGTATTACGAATTTTGAAAATAATAAATAATATTAGTGGACATGTATAAAAAAAACAAATGGCATTGTGGGCAATACCCATAACGACCTCACATCGGAAAGTTTGTAGACATGCGTAGTAATTTGTTTTCATCATAATGGGATAAAATGTATTCAAGTGAATCCAATCTACCCAAATTTAGTGATTTTATATATTTCTTTGAAGAAACACAAAATAAAATGCTTAAATAGTCCGATTACTTTGGTGTCTATTTATAGTATTGCTGGTCAACTCGAACCCAAGTCAAATTGGCACTGAGTGATTTCAGCCCTTTGGAAATGTGGAAATCGGCCACTTAGTGTAGTTGAAACGACACTTGGAAATAACCCTTTCAGCATATGTTGATATTAATTCGGAACTTGAAAATCTTCATATCGGCACCCAGGAACATTCATCTCAACGGGTTCTCAAAAGTAATTTTTATGAGCAAATCTTATAATCAAAATGAAAAATTTGCATTATTGAATTAATTTACATTCCATATTTTTTTCTTGAAGTTTCAGCTATTATTGCCATCAAAAAACTATTTTAGCCAAGTAGGTGTTCAGACAATTAAAGAAACTAAAAGGGAGCTAATGATTTTATAACTACAGAGATAATGACAAAAATGTGATTTTCACTGTTTTGTGATGCCCTATTATCATTCATACTACCTGGAGTAAATTAAAACTAGAGGCACCCAGGAGCCTGTATAGCTCACCTAGGTAGATGCAAGACGTAAATTAGCCTATTTTGACCCCTTATTTCCTTAATCACTAGATGCAACATCAGGCACAGGTGGAAGAAACTTTTTCCCTTCACTCCAGGCAAGTAAAATCCAACCTTTTTAGTCTTACCAGCAAAAAAAACACTGACAGGAAGTGGAAAAAAATATGATAAAGGGAGGTAATATATAGAGAGAAATTGACAAAATAATACCTGCAATCCCGACACTGTCTTTCTATTATATATATTGATGTGAACTTGAGCAATTATGAATTCCCATTAACAAACTTTTGTTTTAAGTTTGATGCCATACACTTTAACATAATTGCCTCATCATGTTTCTTTAATTCTATTTTGTTAACTACTTCAAAGAAAAACTGAATTTGTTTCAATATGCATTATTATACCTTTACTTGTCAGATTCAGATAAATAAATAAATCCAATTGACCAACATCAAATCTAGACACTCTGGTATCTCTTTAAAACCCATACAGGATATTATAACACTGTCATACCACTATCATACTGAGGGCATTCATACTTTTGTACAGCAACTGTTAAATTAACTAAATCATTTTTGTTTATATGTAAATCAAATTTGAAACCAATTCCCATAGGGTCCAATGTTAAAATATCTTCTCCACTGACGGCCATCTTGGATTTTGTGCGGCCCCTCAAAAACACCAATGTTGTAGGGGGCCACCCAAAGACTGTTGTCAGCCAAGTTTTGTTCCAATTGGCTTAGGGGTTTTAAAGAAAAAGATCTTTGAAATTGTTCCCATAGGGTCCAATGTTAACCTATGTTCCCCGTTGGCGGCCATCTTGGATCAGGTGCAGATTTAAAAACACACCAGTTACAGAAGGTACCATCTGAGGACTACTATAACCAAGTTTGGTTCCAATTGGCTCCCTAGTTTCAGAGAAAAATATCTTTGAACGTATTTTCCCATAAGGTCCAATGTTAAAATATGTTTTACACTGGCGGCCATCTTGGATTTGGTGTAGCACTCAAAAACCCCAATGTTGAAGGGGGCCATCCAAAGACTATTGTGGCCAAGTTTGGTTCCCATTTGCTAAAGGGTTTTAGAGAAAAAGATCTTTGATATTGTTCCCATAGGGTCCAATATTAACCTATGTTCCCCGCTGGCGGCCATCTTGGATTAGGTGCAGACTTAAATAAACACCGGTTTCAGAAGATACCATCTAAGGACTACTGTGACCAAGTTTGGTTCCAATTTGCTCAGTAGTTTCAGAGAAAAATATCTTTGAACGTATTTTCCCATAAGGTCCAATGTTAAAATATGTTCTCCGCTGGCGGCCATCTTGGATTTGATCATGCCCTCAAAAACCATAATGTTGTAGGGGGCCATCCAAAAACTATTGTGGCCAAGTTTGGTTCCCATTGGCTAAAGGGTTTTAGAGAAAAAGATCTTTGATATTGTTCCCATAGGGTCCAATGTTAACCTATGTTCCCCGCTGGCGGCCATCTTGGATTAGGTGCAGATTTAAATAAAACACCGGTTTCAGAAGATATCATCTAAGGACTACTGTGACCAAGTTTGGTTCCAATTTGCTCAGCAGTTTCAGAGAAAAATATCTTTGAACGTATTTTCCCATAAGGTCCAATGTTAAAATATGTTCTCCGCTGGCGGCCATCTTGGATTTGATGTGGCCCTCAAACACCATAATGTTGTAGGGGGCCATCCAAAAACTATTGTGGCCAAGTTTGGTTCCCATTGGCTAAAGGGTTTTAGAGAAAAAGATCTTTGATATTGTTCCCATAGGGTCCAATGTTAACCTATGTTCCCGCTGGCGGCCATCTTGGATTAGGTGCAGATTTAAAAAAAACACCAGTTTCAGAAGGTACCATCTAAGGACTACTATGACCAAGTTTAGTTCTAATTGGCTCAGTAGTTTCAGAGAAGAATATCTTTGAATATATTTTCCCATAGGGTCCAATGTTAATCTATGATCCCCACTGGCGGCCATCTTGGATTAGGTGCGGACATGCCGGACACAATTTTTAAAGTAGACCACCCAAGGACTGTTGTGACAAAGTTTGGTTGCAAATGGCCCAGCGGGTGAGGAGTTGATCTTTAACGACGGACGGACGACAGCGACGCTGACGGACGCCAAGTGATGGCAAAAGCTCACATGGCCTTTTAGGCCAGGTGAGCTAAAAATATATGAACAAATATATATATATATATATATATATATATATCGTAACTTAAATATGATACCTGTGTTAAAACAATTTAGTAGACTACTAGAGATCTAAATTCAAATTATTCATATACTACGCAATCCATAATTTATATACATGTGATCACAGTGTCAATAATAAAATTACTTCAAAGCAATTGCTGAAATCACTTGAACGTTCCGAAGTTACTTAATACTTAAACACCATAAAAGAAAATATGATATAGACCTATGGATTCAGTTTTATAGTACCAATGTCACTAGGTGTCAATATGCATAATCTCACTGAGGTGCCGAAGTCACTAATGTCCATGCAGCTCACTTTGAAAATGGGAAAACTAACTTAAATTTTAAAATTTAAATCACTGGGCTGAATAAAGGTCTAAGGTCTAATACTGCAGTTGTTGATTAACTTTTTAAAATAATCTTTTATTTAAGACTACATAACTTTACAAATTCCATGAAGATGAGCATTTGCAATGTTCAAATGTCACCTGCCAGAACGGGGTTTGTACTGTGCTTACTATGATGTCATTAGTCAGCAGTTCCAAATATTCCTAGGCCCATCAAATGTACAAGGGAAGCACTCCAGGACAAAAAAAAATTACCAATGTATTACATATATAAATATATATATATATAAATATATATATATATATGTGTGTGTGTAATCTACGGGCCACAGCGCCCCTTAAGTGACATAGAGTACAGGAGTACAGTATAGTTTTTATTATATTGTGCACACAGTTTAGTTATATTGTGCAAACAGTTTAACAAGTATTATATTGTGCGCACCATTTAACCATTTTGTGCACAGTTTCACATTCATTATATTGTGTGCACAATTTAGTTATATTGTGTGCAGTTTACCTATATTGTGCACAGTTTACCTATATTGTGCGTAGTTTAGTTATATTGTGTGCAGTTTAGCTATATTATGCACAGTTTAGCTATATTATGTGCAGTTTAGTTATATTGTGCAGTGTAGTTATATTGTTTGCACAGTTTAGTTATATTGGCACTCAGTTTAGCTATATTGTGCACAGTTAAACAAATATTATATTGTGCATACAATTTAGTGATAATTTGCACTCAGTTAACAAATATTAAATTGTGCACATAATTTAATTATATTCTGCACTCAGTTTAGCTATATTGTGTGCACAGTTAAGCTATATTGTGTGCATAGTTTAACAAATATTATATTGTGTGCACAGTTTAGTTATATTGTGTGCAGTTTATTTATATTTTGCAGTTTAATTATATTGTGTGCTATATTGTGTACAGTTTAGCTATATTGTGCACATAGTTTAACAAATATTATATTGTGCAGTTTAGTTATATTGTGTGCACAGTTTAACTATATTGTGTGCACAGTTTAACATACACTATATTGTGTGCAGTTTAATTATATTGTGTGCACAGTTTACCTATTCTGTGTGCAGTTTAGCTATATTGTGCACAGTTTAACAAATATTATATTGTGCACAGTTTACTTACATTGTACACACAGTTTAACTATACTGTCACAGTTTAAAATTCATTATATTGTATGCAGTTTAGTTATATTGTGTGCAGTTTAGCTATATTATGCACAGTTTAGCTATATTGTGTGCACAGTTTAGTTATATTATGAACACAGTTTAGCTATATAATCAATAATGTGCACACAGTTTAGCTATATTATGTGCAGTTTAGCTATATTGTGTGCACAGTTTAGTTATATTATGAACACAGTTTAGCTATATAATCAATAATGTGCACACAGTTTAGCTATATTGCACACAAAGTTTAGTTATATTGTTTCCACAGTTTAATTATAATGTGTGCACAGTTAAGTTATACTGTGAGCACAGTTTAGCCGTATCTGAATATTTAAGAAGATGCCCAATGGGGCCCTATGTTGTTGCTGGCAAATTTGTTCAACATTGCATAAGAAGTCAAAATGTCTAAAAAATAATATTTTCTGTTTAATTAGTTGATTTTCAAAGATGTTCCCAGTGATTCCTTTTGAAGCCTCTATGTGTCTTAGCCCCTTTTCCTTTTCAATCATTGTGCAGCTTAATATGGGGTAGTTTCTGCAAAATTTTGTTTGTTTACTTGTGCCTGTAGGCTAAACCTTCGACCCCATGGCCTTGACACTGTCAAACTGGTTTAACTAAATTGTGCGCAAAGTTTAACTATATCTGAATACTTAAGAAGAGGCCCAACAAACAACTTTATAATACATCTTTGGATACAAAATGTCTATAGTAAAATCCATATAACCTGTATATACTATATATACAATATACCCTAGCTGTGCAAACAATATAGCTAAACTGTGTGCCAATATAGCTAAACTGTGTGAACAATATACCTAAACTGTGTGCACAATGTAACTAAACTGTGCGCACAATATAGCTAAACTGCACTCAATATATTTATACTGTGCGAACAATATAACTAACTGTGCACACAATATACCTAAACTGTGCACACAATATAACTAAAAAAGTGTGCACAATATAGTTAAGCTGTGTGCACAATATAACTAAACTATGTGCACAATGTCATATTTGTTAAACTGTGCATATAACTAAACTGTGCACACAATATAATAAAACAAGAGGTCCATGGGCCACATAGCTCACCTGAACTATGTTGGTATCATACAAATATGGGAATCTCAAATTTACAAATTATTTTAACACTCCTTAGGAGTGGAGGAGGCTTAAAAATGAATTAAAATGAAAAAGCTGGAAAAGATGTCAAAAACATGTCAAAAATTATTTTTCCAAAAATAGGCAATTGAATCATACATCCATAAAAATCACTCAGATGCAATTAGTTTTTCAAAGAGTGGTACCCCCTGAGGCTTCTTTTGCCCCACCCTGGATCCAACCCTGAGCTGATCGAGCCGAAATGAAAAACTTGGTAGAAAACCTTGAGTACTTACTTCCTATAAAGTTTCATCAAAATCCCTTCAGCGGGATAGTAAAATTCATAAAAAAATCAAAACATTAAATTTTAACAAACTTCTTTCAGGAAAGCATTTATCTACCAAACCACAGGTAAAACACATAGAATAAATGCACCACAATGAAAAATAGGGAAGAAAATCAAAGAAATCATACAAAAATGAATGAAATTTACGTCGTCTAAAAAGACGTCAAAAAACGCGTGCAATATTTATTTTCCAATTATAACGAAACTTGAATCACACATCTAATTAGATTACTCAGATACAGTTAGTTTTTCAATTCATGCAGCAGTTCTGGAAGAGAACATTTTTAAAGAGGGGTACCTCCTGGGCCTCTTTTGCTCCACCCTGGATCCACCCCTGGCCAATCTGGATGTAATGAATAAATTTGGTAGAGGACTTTGAGAACATACTTCCTATAAAGTTTCATCAAAATCAATTCAGCGGTTTTGGAGAAGAAGTCAAAAATAAGGAAAAATAAACCCCCTCTTCATTTTTGCAGTTTTAAGAAATTCATAAAAAATTCAAAACATTGAATTTCAGCAAATTTCTTTCTACCATACCAAAGGTAAAACACATAGAATAAATCCACCATAATGAATAATAGTGAAGAAAATTTAAGAAATCATACTAAAATGAATGAAAATTACAGTCTAAAAAGACATCAAAAATTTATTTTCCAATTTCAATGAAATTAACAAACTTGAATCATTCATCTATGTAGATCACTCATATATAGTTAGTTTATCAATTCATGCGGCAGTTCTGGAGGAGAAGATTTTTAAAGAAGGGTATCCCCTGGGGCCTCTTTTGTCCCACCCTGGATCATTCCCTGGGCCTATCAGGCCGAAATGAACGAACTTGGTAGAGTACTTGCTTCCTATGAAGTTTCATCAAAATCCCTTCAGCGGTTTTGGAGAAGTTGGAAAATGTAAAAAGTTTACAGACAAATGGATGGACGGACAGACAGATGATGGACAAAAGGCGATCAGAAAAGCTCACTTGAACCTTTGGTTCAGGTGAGCTAAAAATATACTGTATTCTATGTCACTAAAGGCGAGCCATAGTAATCAGTAGAATTGCGAAGACTTTTAAGTATTATTAATCACACCAAAGTTATAGTTTTACTAAAAAGGGCAACACAAATGCTCAAAACAATCATTTCTGTCGATAGCACTTCATCAGTTCAACAGAGAAAAAGAAAATACTGATATCATACAAGGTGAAATAATAAACTTAAATGTATTGCTAAATTTATCTAAAAGTACCCACTCTAAAAAATGACAATCTTTTGAGAAATTTAGAATTTAAATAGAACAATCCATGTGAAATGTCACTTTAGTATAAAATAACTAAATATGATGCAAGGATATTTTTATTTGTATATAATTGCTGAACACACATACTTCACATATTTATCAAGGGATACCACCAATAGTATGATGTCATTGTTTTAAACATGAATGATAGTATCTTGACATATGAAATCTTATAAGTGATATCATAATATGGCAATACAAAAGTATTCTTCTATTAATTGTTGGGTAAGATTTGTCACTCAGTCGGTCTAGGTCTTTGACTTGGTACGATTCGTCTTGGGTGCCAGTTTTCCTTGTAATTCACTCAACCAGAAAATCTCGTAGACATCTACGAAGATGATCGGAAAGTAATCAGATGCCATGTCTTGTTTCAGTTTCCATGAAAGCACAAAAAATATTGATCATTTTTTTGCATCTGCACTCTGTTTTCGACAATAAATCATATTGGGTGAATTTTTATTGTATACAATAGTTTTATGATTATTACACACTTTCCAAAATAATATTTCTAACTTAGCTAACCTGCTTTAAATACTAAACCAAAGAGATAGAATATGAAAATATACCTTCAGATTTTATGTTTGAGGGAAACATTTCATCCACATCACATGAAGGAGCATATTTCCATTTAAAACATGATTTTAAAGGTGACGTTTTTCTCGCAGCATTTTCATCTGTGGCAACTGGAAAAAAATACATATATGATATAACCTTGAAAAGTCAACATTTAAATGATTTTATCAAACATCATTAAAATATATGTTTGCAATTTTCAGTAGCCAAATTATATACCAAACATACATTTTTGAGGTACATGTACATTAACCAACACCTTAAAAGTCAAGAATAATGGTGGAAATATAAAAAAGATGACAAAAGTTTTAACACCAAATGTTAGCACTTGATAATTTACATGAAAGACCAAATCACACCAACATGTTTGAATGTCATTTGTAACAAGAGATAATAAAAGTTATATGGCCAGGCTGGGATTTATCCCTAGGCATACCACATCCACAAACATACTCAACCATCCCACATTGTAGCTGCCAGCTACCTCATTCGACAACTTCTCCATTTTACATGTGACTTGTCATTACAAGAATTATATATAAGCTTTTAATATATACATATAATATGAATATCTGGTACACTAATTACAATGACATGTAGATCTAAATGTAGATGAGAAGAGATCAAAAAGAAAAAACAAAAAAAAATACATCTCCTGAGTGATCATGATCAATAAAAATATTTTCAAAAGCCCACATTTTCAGGTAAATTAAAATTGGTATCAAAAAGTCTACATGTATATGCATGCAATAGTCATATTGAGCATTGATATCTGATGTATTTTATGCATGAATTATAATGCCTACCATAATTATTACAATACAATGATTCGAGATCTAGCTCTTGTCCTCCACAGATGGTATCTATGTTTGCCAGTGGAACAGCTTGATCCATATCAAATACTGAACCTGTACCCTGGTATCTTCCATCTTCATAACAGTCAGAACTGCCTCCTTTGTATTCATCATGTTGTGTTTTTTTATCATATATCAGATCTGAATTAAGTTCCCTCACAACATCATTCTTATTTTCCAGGATGTCATAATCTATTTTTTCAGATGGTCGTTCTAGTGCTGAAATAAATTTACAGCATTCAGTCTCTTGTTCCTGGTTTACAGGTGCTTCATCTTCAAAGTCACTGCAAGTATTCAACTTTAAATCAAATCCTTGGCTATTTATAGAATTGCTATTTTCAATGTCTAAATCAACATTACCACATTCTTGTGTGCCTTCAGAATTTACAAGCATTTCATTACAATTATACCTATCAGTTATACCACATGTTTCAGTCGTTCCAATAAATTTATCAGGAATGTCAAAGCTTTTAAATTCATCTAACAAATGTACATGTACATTATCATCATCTTCAAGTTCCTTATCAGTAGGCCTATGTATATCCATATTTTCAACCCCAGGCTTTTGTAAATCATCAAGTTCTTCAATGTGATTTACATAATGTTCTGTGTTCTTCTGATATTGAAAACTAGCTTCATCAGCACAAGTCTCATCAGTGTTAGTCTCAGAGTATTTCTCAAACTGTTCAAATTTCCTATTATCTGAAACTATATGGACAGGATTTTCATGAGAGTAGTCATCTAATTCAAATTTGTCAATATGGTTATTGTATTGGGTTTCATCACAAGGCAAAATATTCATTTCTGCATTGTACTTGCAATAAGAGTTTAAATTTTGATGGTCGTGAGATGGTGTTGAATCACCAAAAACATTAGTCACCACTCCTGTAGCTTCTTTTTTATCACTGTGAACATTGTCTTTTCCATTCAAACTTGTTTCCATCATTTCTTTACTTAATTTACCATAATTTTTATTTATATGTACATCTTTGTTAAATTCATATTCTAGATCTGTACCACTATTTTTTATTGAATTCATTTGTGAATTAGCAATTTCATTGTATTTTTTAAGTTGCTCTTCTATTGTCTGTGTGTCATGAAGGTCTTTTCCCATCTGTTCTAATTTTTCATTTTTACCTAGAATGATTTTACCAAGAACTACACGAATGGTTTCATCAAGTGTACAATAGTCATTCGGTTTCTGACCATCATTTTTATCATATGATGAAACAAGAATTTCTGTATTGTCTTTGAAACAGTGTCCTGAACTGTGATATTCATCTGCTAATAGTGGTGATTCACAAATTGTGTTTTCTGATGTATCAGCAGCTTTCTCTGGAAATTCAGGTTTTTCTATCTTAATTTGTGAATCCTCCATTTCTCTCATCAATTTGTCATCTCTTTTCGTCAACGTAATTTCATGCGTCATTAACATGTCAACATTTCTTTGCACCACCTGAACATTATTATCTTTCAGAGTATCCACATCAATGTCATTATCTATTGTGCAAGAAACACAATTTTCACATTTGTAAGTTTCACATTTAACACTTAAGTTTTCATTTTTGTATGAATTAAGATCAATATTATTCAGAACATCATCAATAATGCCTTCAATATAATGATAAATCTGCACTGTCTCGAAAGGCATTTCACAACTAAAATCATTTCCTTCAAAAACGTCTTGTCTGACAGGAATAGGATGTAAAGCATTTCTATTTGTCTGCTCAGCAAACTGGTATTCATTTTCTTGTTTTTGACAAGATGAGACTAATGCACAACATTTGTCCAAAAGCATTTTCATTGTTTCTTTGATTTCTAAATTTTCAAGTTCAATATTTTCTTTTATACAATTGTTAGCACTGATGAAAAATGTCACTGCATTGGGTCTTTTTCTTCCAGGGACAGATTCTTCCATGGTGTCCAAAAGTTTTTAAGGTAATCTATTAAATTAAAATATATTAAAAATAAAATCCTGAAAAAATAAACTGTTTTCTAAAATGTAACTTTATATCATTCAGCCTGCATGTTTTTATAATCTATTCAGTTAGATCAATATACAAGTAAGTTATATTTAACCAAGTACATAGACCTACCTTTTACAAGGACATAGCTGAGTAAAAAAGATGTATCAGTATACTAAAAACTTCAGGGAGGGAATTTGTACTGTTTCACAGAGCGTAGCCTACTTGCTTATGTTTCACAAAACTTCTCAGATTGAGTATTTTACCACAGTTTTTGTTTTTATGCAAATCTGATGTATCTGCAAATGTGTATAAATACACCAAGATTAATACGCCCCTGCTTTATCTACAGGTATGTCATTAAAAAAAAGATTGAAGCATGCGAGGATAATGTGCAGCCAGTCTGGAAATTGACACCAGGCCTTTTGAACATTAGCTGGATGCTCTTACCAACTACATGTATACAATCTGGGTTAAAAAAAAACAAAAACAAAAAAAACACCTGTGACAAGATTTATGACCCCAGAAATCCACAAATGGCGTAAGACTCATAACCCCTCACGCTGATCATAATGAGTTAATTTGGGGTCATATGCATGTAGCAGGCAGGGGGAAATGTGGGGCCACACTAGGAATCAAACCAGGATACTGGATGAATTCTTTTATACATGTAAGCCAAGGCCAGTATCTTTCCGTTTACTTTAGGTTTACAATAAAGTGATGTTAAATTAGCAGCAATTATATATGTAGTTTATGTTAGATTAACAGCAACTTTTTAACTGACTTTGAAATGATATGGTCTATGGTCTATGTAATCTTCACCTGGCAAAGCCCAAAACAGACCAAAAGCAACCAAAAGCAAACTTAGGCCTCCCCTGCTAAAACTATTGCTGGTACTGGACCAGTTATTAGATAAGATCAGTAGCTGGCTTTAATGTGATTTTAGTCATATAGAACTTGATTTTGAGAGATTTATTTTTTAGGTCAGTCATCTGGTGTTTGACATCCTATTCCATCAGAAGAGAGGAGAAAACAATGCCTTCTCCAGCTTCTGCTTCTATTGTTGTAGGAAGTGACTTCACAAAAAAATGGAGTAATTCTGATTATTGGTGTAGTAGTGTAGTGTGCAAAATATTGTGAACATAAAACTTTAAAGGTTATGGTTCATACTCATCATTTATCGGACTTATTGTTTTCACTCAAAAACAGTTCATTGCCAGTGGTGGGCCTCAGAATGAGTAGATATAGTTTAGATGTCTACTGGTCCACTACAACAAGAGTGCCTCGAGCACATGCAGTGGCGTAGCTGGGTCCAGGAAAGTGAGAGGCACAACTGTTCAAAATATTGCGAATGGATTACAGGGGCATTGTTTATGCAATGAATACCTCATTAAGCCTAGAGGGATGATTTAATCAATAGTAGAGTGATGATGTCAAGTTGGAGTAATGTAAATCTTAATTAAAGTCACTGAGCGGAGCGAGGCGCAAAAAGTTTTGGAAATTTGTCTTTAATTTTTTTTTGAAAAATGAAAGGTTTTACACCTTTTTTTCAACTTTAGGCAGCACTATCCCCTCATCACTGCACATATTTCTGAGCATTGGATTAATTGTGAGGCAATATTTCATGAGGGCTAGGGTTTTACGTATCTTTCAGATACTTTTTAAAATTTGGAATCCCCTTTTTCTGCACCCAGATGCGAAAATACACATAGCAATCTGCTAAAAGACCACTTTTATTATCCTTCTCAAAAGAAGATAGGATCAGTAAAACAGTTACTAAAATCAGGACAGAATTTTGGCCTTATATCCTCCAGACATTGAATTACAACCTCTTTATCATTAAAAATATTGTTGATGATTAATTCGGAAGCCCGATGAGGCATCGTCTAGCTTACAGACACAAAAACCGCTGTTTCCCTGTGGTCCAGGGTATGCTTCCCAGAAATGTTCAATTATTAAAGCCCAAAGAGTTAATTATCACATCGCGACTCATTTTTATTCCAGCCAAATATTGACATACGTATCATTTATCAAAAATAAATTGAGTATCAGCAAACACAAATGCATGCAGAGCATGATGAGGGAGTCCAGAAAAGTTTTGATTTTTAAAAGTTCTGGGAAGCCTTTTTTCAGGATTCCAGACCTGTTGATAATGTATAATAAAAGGTGTGTAAAAAAGTATGGGGAGGAGGCGTCCCTGACCGCCTGGTTCTTACACCTACGTTCATGTAATAATGTAAATAATTAGTAACATATAATTTACATTTTGATATAATGCAAAATTTCCCAAGTTTACAAATGAATTATCATATTCATACAAACTGAGGAGAAGAAAATGAAAATTTCTTAACTGAAATGATGGGCAACAGGGAAGGAAGAGTATATGTATAATGTAATAATTTTGGCCGAGCATAGCGATGCGCGAACATTTTGGTAATAGTAAGTACGGATTCCAGAAAATCAAATATTCAAAAATTATAACTAACGCTTTGAATAAAATCAAGTATTTAAAAAAAAATGTGGCTGTGTGATAAAAGAAATTACATCAAGAAGTGATGGCACAAACATACTTGTGCATCCCCCATTTCAAAAGTGTGGGGGGACGTGCCCTGCTTACCCCCTTGTCCTATGCCTTTGACATGATACACCTGTATCTGATAAATCCAATTCCCACTTTGCTGGAAAGGGGGCATACATATGATGTATACAGCAATCTGTATCACCAGTAATGAAAACCAGTCATGAAGGGGCATAACTCCAATGTCAAGGGAAGTTGGAACATGGCAACAAAACCTATCATATATGTTAAACACTACTGCTTCTTGTAAAACCACATCAAAAGTGGCCTTATAAGTTATACCCTAGCTTCCACATACATGTAATTTGGCTAACATTACAGAAAAGCTTAATCATTTTAAGTTGAAAATTCATGTCAAAATACAGTGTTTAAAAGAAGTCATTGCTTAAATAAAATGTGATTACTGGTCCATTACACAGAGAGATTAGGTTGATATTAATTTTATAGTTATGCAGAGCTTGATGTTCTTAACTTGACATAACTTTCATAAGAATTCAACACTGGTACAGTACTTTTACTGTAGCACTTTTCATCACCAAACTTTGGCATCATACAATCCAATTCAAATACTGAAATAGGCCTAAACTTTTTATTGTTGCATCATTACAACTTGCCCAGGATTAGATTACAATTAAGTTACAGTACATAACATTCCATGGAAATACTGAAAACAAGGATTTACCAAAACACCAGATTAAATAAAGCACCAAAAACACCAATATAAATCCGGCAAAAAAGGTACTGGTAATCATTAAAGATATTGATAATTGGATTCCTTGGGGGACGACCTATTGATTCAGAGGAGGAGGGGGGTTGCTAAAAAAATTTGGAAATAAATAATCTGTCCTTCACTAGCATGAAAATAATTAAACTGACCTAACCGGTGCTAAAGTTGTGGTGAAAATAATTTTTTTAAAAGTTCCGACTCTCTTCGGTTACTGTAGTTCATTCTTCAAATTTGTCGGCTGGCTATTATGTCATTTTTGGATTAACATTTTATATAATTGAGGTCAATGAAGTTTCATTGCTGACTTCATCAATGGCCATCTGTATGCATTTAAAAAATGATTTGCACTTTTTAAGATCACTGAAGTTAAGTCTATGAGGAGGATGGAAATAAACACACCTTATGGCAAATCCACCACAATCAAACACTGACAATTCTGCAAAAAGCATTGATTTATACAAATCATCATTTTGTCCATTTAAAACATTTGAGATAAAAACAATTCCTAATTCATTGTCTGGAATTTAGATCTATAATGAACTTTTAACTCTCTGGACTTGTAAAAATATTAGTACTGGTCAAGGACCAGAAGTCAGCTTCTGCACAATTACAGCTATATAGAATACGATTTTGTGAGATTGTCATTTTTCTCTAAAATGGAAGGGGGAAAATATTGTCGTGGACTCATGATACATACTATAGAATAAATCACAGCATAGCTGGCTACTGGTCCTATCTAACCTCTGCTCTCCGACCAGTATACTCTCTGGGACATCTTTTACTACTTGTCAGCGACCAATTATTGCCAGCTTGTTTTATTTTGCATTTTTTGGTTTCTTAGAAAAATTATTTTTTTGTCTTCATTCAGCAAACAGAATAGTGTTTTATTAAGAAAACAGAAAAATATATTATATGTGGAAGTATATGCAAGTGTTTGCACATTCTACAGCAGTTAAAAACAGAGAATTAGTACTTGGTGAGAATTGGACACTGACCAGTAGTATTAGGGAAACTGTGAATGTGATTTGTTTTGGGGAGTTACAAAATGCTGACACTGATAAAATGCCTGTTCAGGCCTCCAAATTTCTGAAAGATGTGACATTGTGTCACCTTTTCCCCTAGCAAAATCCGATGATAATCCAATGTGATTCTGTGGGCATTTAAAAATTGTTGGTTTTAAATGAAACAAAGAATAAAATAACGTAAGTGGTGAATATTTATGTCCCATGACTGTACCTTAAACCGTTCGGGAATTCTGTCACGGAAGTTTTATATTGGGCAATACGATAAAACGGTCGCGACAGAATCCCCAAACGACCAAAGGGATTAGACTGTACCTGACTGCAATAATTATGATTGTAAATACTGTAACAGAACAAATGTTGCAGTTTTAGTTTTCAATTTCATGTCCGTAGAAGGGATTTTTTAGTGGTTGAAAATGGGTTATTGAAATATGATCGAAAATACATTAACTTCAACAGCGATGTTATAAAAAAAAGCTTAGTTTATCTAGCCATTATAGGCCTAAACTATCGCTGATCATTGGAATGCTGACTTCGTCTTCAATAAAAATTGTCCATTCCTGAGTGATGATACCCAGTACAGTATTACAAAGGTGAAAAAAAACTTAAGAAAATAAATAATCTGTTTCTGGAAGGCTTTAAATAAATATTCTGCCCTGTCACGGTAGTCGGTATGAAAATTAAAAATATGACTCGACAAAAGTTGCCCTTTGACTTTGTCCCGTACAAAATTAACATGATAAATTGGATGTATCTAAAAGACAATTATTATAATATAGATAGTAGAATTGTTTCTTCGTTTCTGTTGTAACTATCCAAAAGCATCAGAAATGACACAATATAATTTAGCATGGCATTAAATTCTAAACGTTCATGTTTACAAACCACGGGCACAGCAGATGTAAATCTTTACTGACTTTAGAGCCGTCTGCTACCTTGCCACGCGAGCACGTGTTTGTGTTGACATTCAAAGTCTCGTTTAAGTCTCGTATTAATATGAAATAAAAATTAATATATTTTTTACAATAAAATGTTACCAAAGCATATATCTTCTAAAAGTCAGATTATAACAGATTATATTTTATTAATACTGGTTGTTATGAATGAAACGTGTAAGCCATCTATTGACAAAATGCGGTCAGCAATTTATGGGGAGTTAACTCTCTGCACAAAATACGATAATTCCATATTTGGAAAGAAGCGTGTGACCCGGAAATATACAGAAAACGAAACACCAGGAACTTCAATAGAAATCAGCAAAACAAATATTACACAGGTATTTAAAAATAATTATTTTCGTTAATTACACCCTCTTTGTTTCATCATAGTAGTGAATCTTATTATTTACTTGAGGAAAACACTGAGGAAATAGCTACATAGATTTACTTCCTTCATCATAAACCGTGTTTACAAGTGACCTACAGACAAATAAGTCAGCAGAGCGTGATATAGTCATTCCATTAGAGGTATGAACTTGATTTTCTTTTACTCCCAACAATATGATTTTCAGCAACTACAGTAAAATTACCAGTTTAGATCTAGCTACTTGTCGGTAGGGTTGTTAATGGTTCAACAGTTCTTGTAGGCGTTTAAATGAAGTCATAAATAGAAATATCTACTGGTATTGGGTACATGTAGGTTATGGATATATACACTAACTACAAGTGTCAAAGTAAATATAAACACCAATAAACAGTTCATGATACACTTCTTTGTCAATGTCAGGATAAACATTTTCCAGTTATAGACATTCAGATCAGGAAATTGTGCGATACATCGCACTTTCATTTTGTGTGCATATGACTATCATAAAAATGTACATACTGTTTAAAAATGAATTTTATCAGTTGGTGGGATAGAATGTGGGACATCTTGCCCCTATTGCCATTTCACAATGGGATGTTTCGCCTCTATTACCGTTTCGTCCCCGGGATGTATCAATCTAATACTTATAGTGTAATTAATTTATATCACAGAAGTTGGAATTTCGTCTTTATATAATTTAGGCAGTTTTCTTCATTCACTCAGTGTACGGTAATTTGCTGTATTTTTCTTAGGGGGTATTGTCATTTTTTTAATGTCCAGAGCTTTTCTTACATGTACAGTTTTTGTTAAATTTAGCTATTGTGAAGGGAAATTAATTAATATTTCATTTACTTATTGATGTTTGAATACTAGTATTAGTACTAGTAGTATATATGGTTCATATGTCCCTGGTTTAATGTCAAAACTACAATATTTTGAATGTAAACTATTTCCATAAAAGTGTCATTCCAGTGATTTGCCTGTCGCTGAAACCACAACCACAGTTCACAAAACAAAAGTCTCTACATGAAGACTTGAAATATCTACTTATTTTCAAAGGGCCTTCATCATAAGATATTCATTCGTATACTTATATAAGGATGTTTCGAAATAGAGGCGAAACATCCCAGGGCGAATCATCATCAGGGCAAAACAGTAATCAGGGTGAAACATCCCGACACAGCAGGAAAAAATGTATTGGTCAAGGACCAATAGCTGGCTATTGCATTATTTTGGCAATATAGAACAAAATTTCATGCGATATTTTTAGATCAGTCATCAGATGCTAGACATTTTTTCCAAACATGGTACATACTAAAGACAAAATCTCTCCATTGCCAGCTACTGGTCCAAGCAGGCTACTGGTTTTCGACCAGTTCGGGAAATCTGGAAGTATTAAGATGCCCAGTGTACTCTCTCTGGTTCTATAAGTCATAGAAATAGAAACTCTCCTCTGATGCTGGTCACTTGATGCTTTTAGATGACTTTTATAGTTTGATATGTCACATTTTGACATAAATCTATGCCTTTCCATCAGCTGTCATATAAATACATATGCCTTGCTCAACACCTTTGAAACGCACCTAAGGACTCTCTCTTAGTCAGTAGTTATGAATGGGATGCAAACTGCTATAAAATTATCATCACATGCAGATTTTTTAAGTTTATATCTACCATGCAGGCCTGTTTTTGTCAATTCTGGACCTTTAGACAGCAGTTCATTCCAGAAGAACACACAGGTTTGTTTTCCAACACAAAGGCATTTTGAAAAGGCATTATTACCGTATATACATTTCAGATGTATGTAATATACCCGATTATATATGCTCTGACTGGGGGGTCATATTATACCACAATGTACATGTACATAAATTTAGTGTAATACTACATGATTATTTGGAAATGTAGCAGGCATGTTACTTACAATGTATATACAATTATATTGCTTGCATCTAAATACCTGACAATCTAATTAACAGACATGATGTATATGTACAGTTGTACATGCAGATATTCATAGGATAATTTTCATAATAAATGTACATATGCAAATGTTTACCACTGGATATATTGTGTGTTACTTGACCAAATTCTTACATTCATGTGTCATTTTACATGTATGTATTTTTGTTGGTTTCCTGTTCCTAAGTTTATCTCGTAGCACACCATATATATAGATATATAGAACACATTACCAAATTCAGTATGATAACAGAAATTACACGTAACAGTACTTTGTTGTCAAGTTCACATTGGTCAATCTGTTTGGAATATATAAGGGGATGTGCTTCTTTACATATATACATGTACTTGTCAATTTTTATTCATCATCAGTATGTTCAAAGACGCTTTCATGGCCCATGAAGTCTGTCACCTCTTATCACCACAGATTTGAGACCAACTTTAACCTAAATTAATTTTGTGAGAAAGTTAGCCAGTTTACTTGTGGAAGGCTGGTGGCCTCTTCCTGGGTACATTGTCACCAGGTTCTCTCCTACACCATTAAAAACTGGCTGCCACCATATGATTGAAAAAGTATCAAGTGTAGCATAAAACACCATTCAAACAAAATACATATGTAACAGAAACAAAACTATCAAAACTATGTTCAACATGTCAAGTCTGGCATTCCCTGCTGCCAACTTAGCATATGTGCAAGGTGTCCATCATGAAGTATATACCAAATCAGGGGTACAGGTAGTAAGCATTCTCTGTTGACAGATCATATTTGCATAGAAGTCCATTCCAAAACACGGGGAGTGAGCATTTCTTGCCCACAGATCATATGTGCTGAGTGTCCATAGCCTAGTCAACACAGAACCAGGGGGAGTAAGCAATTCCCTGTCAACAGATCAGTTCACATGTGCAGCAGTGTTGGACAAGTGAAGTCTACACCAAAACTGGGGGAGTAAAGCAATTCCCTGCTAACAGTAACAGGTCAGTTCATATGTGCAGCAGTGTTGGACAAGTGAAGTCTTCAACAAAACGGGGGTGGGGGGAGTAAGCAATTCCCTGTCAACAGATCAGTTCACACGTGCAACAGTGTTGGACAAGTGAAGTCTACACCAAAACAGGGGGTGTAAAGCAATTCCCAGGCAACAGATCAGTTCACATGTGCAGCAGTGTTGGACAGTGAAGTCTTCATCAAAACAGGGGGAGTAAGCAATTCCGTTACAACAGATCAGTTCATGATCACATGTACAGCAGTGCTGGACAGGGAAGTTGACACCAAAACAGTGGGAGTAAGCAATTCCCTGCCAACAGATCAGTTCACATGTGCAACAGTGTTGCACAAGTGAAGTCTACACCAAAACAGGGTGTGTAAAGCAATTCCCAGGCAACAGATCAGTTCACATGTGCAGCAGTGTTGGACAGTGAAGTCTTCAACAAAACAGGGGGAGTAAGCAAATTCCCTGACAACAGACCAGTTTCAAATTCTAAATAAGAAACATGATATTTGTTTACATTGTTTTGATATTGACCATACAATTTGTGACTGTTGACTTTTAGCACAATTAGAGTAATGCAGATTGACATGATAAAAAAGCATGTCAGATAACTCTGATTGAGGATGTTTGATGACTTTTAGGTTCTTTTTGTTTCCATACAGACTGCTAAGTATTACTTAATAGAATTTGGTGTAATTCAGTAGAATTGATATGAACATGTATATGCAACAAGATAAGAAAGAATCATTAATTACATTGGAGTGGTTTGAGCATTGGCCTTTAAACCATGAAGCCTCTCATCTCTTGTCCTGCTGGAACTTGTGCTGATTTTGTGAGAGAAAGTTGCCAGTTTACCTACAGAAGACCGATGGTCTCTTCTCGGGTATATTGGAACTAGGTTATCTCCTTCACCATTGAAGACTGGTTGTCCACATAGTGAAACTTGTACATACATAATGACCATTTTTTAAATTGGCCTTTATAGAGAGGTGGTCTTTATATAAAGGTTGATTTGTACACAAATGGTACTATTGTGGACAGCAAAAAACTTAAACTTTGTGACCAGCTGGTCTTTATACACAGGTGGTCACTAAAGCAGGTTTTACTGTAAATAAAAAAATATTGAATGTGGCATAAAACACCATTCAAACAAAACAAAAAAATTAATTTTGCTAATCCTATGATATTGTACATGCAGTTTCCACCCATTTTATTAATTACAATATATCAATATTGTATGGAAAAATGTATTAACTACATGTACAAAACTGGATTCTTTATCTGTCAGACATTTGAATAATGCTTACTGCATGCTGTATATGTAGTTTCCTGTTGATGCAAATTAAGATGTATATTGTACAAAGTGCACCTAATGCTACATGCTAACTAACTAAATATCAAGTCATTGTTTATATTTATATATATATGTATATATATATATATATATATATATATATATATATATATATATATATATATATATATGGAGGTGGTTGTTATATAGACTAAGAGGTTGATTTGTACAAAATGTACACAATGGGTACTATTGGGGACAGCAAAAATTGCCTTTGTGACCAGGTGGTCTTTATACACAGTTGGTTGCTAAAGCAGGTTTTATGTAGCAAATAATTAACCTGTCTTGAGAGACCACCTCATCTGATGCTGAAAAGTGGTCTTACAAGACAGGTGGTCTCTCAAAAGAGATTGATATAAAGGATTATTTAACAAAGTGGTTTCTGATGATTTCAAATTTGTAGTCTCACAAGGCAGAGAGTGGCTTCCAAAGACAGGACCCACTATGTGCAATGTAAGACCTTTTTAGGAATACAGTCACTCCTCTATTTAGATCACTAAACATGATACCACTCCCTTTATGAGACAAAAATTTGTATACATTACCATTTTCTAGCAATAAATTCCCTCTTATAAGCGGCCACTCCCCTAACCCAACCAACAACTGGTTAAGAAGATTGTCCCAGTGATATAAATACTATACATGTACAATGTAAGACCTTTTTAGAACACATAAAATGTATTTAGAATTAGATATAATACACTTTGACACCCAAGGAATTTAATGTTGTAAATTTTATAAAAAGTACATACATGTATATGCATGGTATATATTGCAGTTACATGTACATTTTGTACATATTGCACATATTTTTTGTCTGTACATGTATGTGGGCAGTTCTTCAGTATAACTAGACCACTCTCTGGTTAGAAATAACTAGACCACTCTCTGGTTAGGAAGCAATTCCATTTTACATGTAAAATTTGAGTACATGTAAGCTATTGTATTTAATTTTTTGGAATTTTTAGTTTTTGACCTTTGTGCATACATGTACTTGCAGTTCCATGTACATGTAACATTGTACAAATGTAATACAAATAGTAACAGTTGAAGCTGTTTAATAACTGGTGTCAATTCCCATATTCTATGTTGTACAGACTCTCACACTTCAGATGATATGGTAGTACCCATTATTTGTCACTTACAGTACATCTACATCATTGATATAGATTACAGGAAATGAAGCCACTTTTCGACCTGTGCATTGTACAGCATATATTTACCTATTTACATATCGGAAATATTCATGTATCAATGAAATTCTGTACTACTAGTTTTTAAACAAGTTTCCTCTTATGCCAGTCACTCTTTGTACATTTAAAATTTAGTCAACTTTAACAATTTTATTCTGAGTATATATAACCGAGGCTCTGCAGTAGTTTGATTGCAATTGGTTGCTATGCGTTAGTTGCTATGCGATAGTTTGATTGGTTGCTTTGCGGTAGTTTGTTTGCCTCACAACAATATGGTTCCGTGATTGAATCATTGTCAAGTCAGAGACAAAAATATAGGTATACATGGTTTCTTGTCCTCTCCATTTTGTACTCTATATCCAGAAGCTGACTGCGCTCGCCATTGCTTAACTTCAGTACATGAATATAAACACTAACTGTCCAGCCACAAAAGTTAAGCTATTGGACTGGACTAGACAGATAATCTGCCTATATCCATGACTGACACTACCTCTTCCACCAATATGCTATGTCCCAAAGCTTCATGGGTTCAACCTGAAATCCACAGCTTACACTATGCCATTCAGCTATACATCCTGGATTTCAGGCTCTCTCCCTGCCACCAAATGTAATGTGCCCAGTGCATCACATCATCAGATTGTCATCTATCCAGATGCTGGCTGTGCTCACCATGGTCATAAACACTAACCATCCAGTCACAAAAGCTAGCTATTGGACTAGACAGTTAATCTGCCTATATCCATGACTGTTACAGTAGAACAAACAAATTGAAATCTAATAGATATAGGTACATGTATCCCTTAGGCTGATATTGTAGTCTTGGCTTCCATAGATAAATAAAATATATTTTGCAAATTGGTAAATATATTCATTATACATGGAATTTACTATTTTCAGCATATTTACATGTGTGGGATAGCTGCCTGTACAAAAAGTATTACTGACTTTTATAAGCACCCTAGCAAAATCAATGAACACTTAGCACTAACATATTTCTGGGAAGATCCTTGAGTTGTTATGACATATTCAGATTTGACCATGCATTATCCAGTTTGACATATGTTTACAAATATCCCACTTATAGTCATTATGTACATTTTATTATCTGTTGAGAGAGAACCATTTAATCTTAATTAACTTGAAATTCTCAAAATAAACAGAAGTGATAGAGCACCTGTCTTGACCACATCTCCATGGCCAATATATGTATGTCTTATTAGATGTTACATTTTTCTCAAGGTGGCTAAGTTCCATTACATACATGTCCACATACAGTATTAATAATTTTAAGAAAATTAAAACACAATATAGGATTATTTTGATATTTGATACAACTTACACATTATTCATTGATGCAACAGCAAATGTAATTGTGTTGTTAAAATTCATATTTGAGTAAGTGTTGTGACTTCAGCATCTGGTTACAATGAGATTGGCCTACATGTATATAATTAGGTATCTAGTGGTAAATGTTCTACATGCACATGTAGTTAAGAAGAAACTAGATACAATTTTAGTTGCCTTGTCATGACTTTGTACATGAACAGTATGAATATACACGTTAATGTATGATGGAAGTGTGTGTGTGTGTGTGTGTGTGTGTGTGTGTGTGTGTGTGTGTGTGTGTGTATGTGTGTATGTATGTGTGTGTGTGTGTGAACAATCTTAATACACACTGGTAAAGAAAAGTGGTTTTTATAGGTCTGCCATTTCAAAGTGATGCATCTGTGTCAGAAACCAAAAATAATACAGTCTATTTTCTAAAATTATTTCAAAACACTTGATACGGGAATACATTTGTTTATATAGTCATGTGTGAATAGGTAGGTACAGGTTAATCACTGAAGCCTGTACATACACTGCTAGCAATAAAGGATGTGGTCTGGACAGTTATGTACATTTGCTATATGATGGCTTATATATTTATGAGGTAGCATGGCTATGAAGCATAAAACTATTTACATGTCCCTTTACATCCAGAAAGTAATTTCTTTTAATTCATAGGCTTTTAAAGGAGATCAAACAGTGTATATCAGTATAAACACAGATGAGATCGGTTAACTTTATTGTAAAAGTGGTAATTCTTTATTTTAATAGTACATGCATTTACATGTATTAAATTAAAAAAGCACATTTTGTTCGTCTACATGTATCTACCTTACTCAATTCCAGACAAACTTTTCTGGTTAAAGTCACATTTTGGGGACGTTATTGTAAGTTTTGATATTTTCATTAGAAAACCACTCCTAGCAAATGAAAATAATTTTAAAAATTTCAATGTATTAATGGAGTTATTAAGGGTGATTCCATAGGAATTCTTAAATTTACCCTGGTGAACGAGTGATATAAAGGGTGTGCTCGATGCACCGCCAGAATTCTGTTCTGGCACAGTCTCAAAATATGTCGCAGTCAAATGCAAATGTACCAGGCAGGAAGTAGTTATTTCAAAGATGTGGATAAACTTTACATAATTCAGGTAAGTTTATGGCTAAATTGCTTGCCCAGGAAAGTGTTCCAGAGCATTGATTGGTGTTCCACTTGTCTGGATTGTCCTGGACAGTGAAACGAACATGCTCAGTAGAGCATCACCATGTGACTGGCATTTTGCCAGGATTAATTAACTAATTACCCGGTAGGTGGAATAGGACTTTCAAAATACCACGAAATTAAGAGAGTACAGAAAAGTTTATTGATGATCATTACTCCCTGGAGTTTGGCTTTAACATTAAACTTAAAACTGTCATATCATCTTTTAAACAATTTCTAAATAAACAAAAATTAGCATTGGCAACATATTTTTTAAATGTTATCAAAAGTAATTGGCTCACAGTTCAGCTGTATAAAACGACTTCATAGAATTGTCTGTCAGTTCGCATTGGTTTCTCTCAAAGTCAAACAATAGACAGATGACATTTGATAAAAAATACTCTAATCATAGCATAAACATTCTCACTAATTTTACATATAAGACTTCAAAACAGATACATGAATGTATGTAAATGTATGTTATAAATGAATCTTATAATTACGGTAGTTTTTTGTTATTTTACCAAACACTGACCTTTGCATGTACTAATAATGTACATGTATTAGAATATGCCATTACATTTGTATTAGGAGTTTGTAGGAATTATCTAATTATCATAATTCTTGTACATGTATGTAATGCGACCAAAGTCTATCAAATTTTACATGTACACATGTACATATTATTATTAAATCAATTTTTGTATGTAAGGCAACCATAGTCGATCAGATTTCATTTTACATGTACATGTAATTCTTAAATCAATTTTTGTATGTAAGTCAACCATAGTCTGTCAGGAAAACCATCATTACTTGGTCAGGTGTTTTACTTGGAGAAATCTAAATGAACTGTAACAAAATTATATTGATTTATATATTTTCACAGAAAAAAGTGTATGAATCGTTGTTGTTATTATACTGTGAATCTATCACTAGATATGTCATTTAAACTGTGTAGAATTAGGTGTCATACCATTTGATTCCTAACTATTAAGGTGATTGATTGAGATCAATTTTATCAGTACTTCTGCTGCTCTACATATCAACTAAACTTGCAGTCTTTTAGACATATGCTTTAAATTTGCTGCAGATGCTGGGATAGTCCTTTTTTTTGTTGCAAAAAATGACCCTGTTTGGATTTTTTGTGTTTTCAATGCTGTGGTTAGGGAGATTGGTTGAGGTCAGGTTAAATAGAAAGATGTGATATACACATATGTAAGTGTGAGGTGAGCTTTGTAATTTTTTATTATGGTGCATGTCAATAAGACAGCCTTTTCCCAAGGACCAAAATATAAAAGATGAAAACTTGACACGCCTTGAAATAAGAGTCATTCTTTACAACAATTAATTGTTTTCTTGGTTATTCAGTTTTTTAAAGATCACTACTTGAAGGATTTTAATCTGTATCTTGCAAAGCACGCCACATGTATCATCTGTTATCACCCACAAAACATTTCAATTTTTACTGACAAACCTACATTGTCGTAAAACCACAACTTAACTATGGTAATACAGTTTGTGGGTAGGAACAGACCAGGGAGTACCAGTGATTTTCATGAATGGCAACATGTCTTATGTGGATGGACTGGCACCTGCTTTGAGTATGGTTCCTACAAAATACTGGCAGGGATTTTGACTTGAGTTTAAAAGTCTCCCATGTGAGAATGTAACTTATGGATCTGCAGGCAGCAGATGACACACACTCACAGTGATGCAAGTTTTCAGTTGTGGAGTAGAACATAGTATTAAAGTGGACTGGGGGGAGGGGAGGAACACCTGCCCTCACAGTTAAACTGGCAAACTTGCCCACATACATGTAACTGGCTTTATTTCCTTGAAGGTTCAAACATTACAAGTAGTTAGAGATGTTTAACACACTCAGCCAGAGAGGCCCTCTCTGAATCAATAAAGTCTACAGGTATTCATTTTAGTTTGGCACTGTAAACTTCCTGAATTGATATTCACAATGTTTTTATGTGATTATATAAATACTTGTCATTTGTCTCTGTGATAACATCTACTGCCATAGGATAAATATAAAATAACCTTTAACAGGATACAATGTATATAGTAACTATAGCCAGTTTGCCAGTCTTAAACATTATTTGTCCTAAAGCAGGAAGTTAACACATATTTTTGAACGTTTGTTTACATTTGTACTTAAAATGTAAAGTTAACTTCTATAAAAATTTAGTCGCAGATAAGAACTAAGTTAGAGATCCATTATGACCTTGAACGAAGTGATAGATAAATGTATCGAAAATCAACTACCGGTAACTACATTGTAACTAGAAATAACTACACCCTTTCTTAATAAGGCAGTTTCAGAATATTTTATTTCTATATTTAGTTTTGACTAATCAGGTATGTGTAAATCAGGTGTTATTTTACAGTTACAATGACTTGACAAATTGTTCATTTATCTTGTCATTGGTCTTGGGCTATTCTCCTGAACTCATCCGTTCTTATGAATATCTGCTATGCATTTTAAACATTTGTATTTTTCTTCTATTGTATAATTAAAATTCCAGATGAGCTTACATGTCAGTATTTAAATGAATGTGGAAACCTGTCAAGTTAATAAACCACCAATATTTCCCAGTGGAATATGGAATATATACCCATAGAGGAGTGTGTGAGAGTTAACGATTCTAACACAGCAGTAATTCCTGTTTTAATTAACTGTTATTCAAGCTTGTTTCATATCATTTGAGTTGTGATCCAATACAATTTACACTATCCTGTCAGAGAAGTCAAATTACATCAACTCTCTACCATATTTCTCTAATCAATAATTAATCGATAGTCTTTAACTCCCGTTTTTCCTTGTGTTGTTCACAAAAAGTGTATTACCAGTGACTTAAACAGCAAGTAGTTCTTGGGAATTAGTGGGATTATGATACAGAATATCAGGTAAACATGGCTTCAGGATATATATATAAAGTTTAAAATATGATATTGTAGACCTCTGCATGTACATGTACATGTATGTATTGTAGGTTTTAAGTCACTGCTTTTGTTATGTAATGGACTAATGGTGTAGATTTTATTCTCTATTTGAAAACTGTATTCCTCTGTTGCTTTTAGCTCACCTGAGCCGAAGGTTCAAGTGAGCTATTCTGATTGCCTTTTGTCTGTTGTCTGTCCGTTAACTTTTCACATTTTAGATTTCTTCTCCAAAACCACTGAAGGGATTTTGATGACACTCTATAGGAAGTAAGTACTCAAGGTCCTCTACCAGGTTTGTTCATTTCAGCCAGATCAGTCGAGGGATGGATCCAGGGTAGGGCAAAAGAGGCCCCAGGGGGTACCCCTCTTTAGAAATCTTCTTTTCCAGAAACTAATTATATCTGAGTGAGCTACATACATGTAGATGTATGATTAAAGTTTGTTAATTTCGTAGAAATCAGAAACAATTTTTTTTTGGTGTTTTTGAAATCTTTTTACACATTGTCATTTTCATTCATTTTTGTATGATTTCTTTGATTTTATCCTCATTTATTCATCATAATGCATTCATTTGATGTGTTTTACATGTAATTAGGTACAGAAATGCTTTCCTGAAAGAATTTTGCTGAAATTTAATTTTTTGAATTTTTTTTATGAAGTTTTAATACTGCAAAAAAAAGGAAAAGGCATTTTTTCACAATTGTTCTTCAAAACTGCTGAAGGATAAAGGAAGCAAGTAGAGTATCCAAGTTCCCCTACCAGGTTTATGTTTTTAAACCAGATCGACTCAGAGTTGGATCCAGGGTGGGCAAAATAGGTCTCAGAGGGTATCCCTCTTTGAAAATCTTCCCAAGAACTGCTTCATGGATTGAAAAACTAATTGCATCTGAGTGATTTGCATGGATGCATAATTCAATTTCTTGTTTTTTGGAATAAATAAAAAAATTAATTTATAACATGTTTTTGACATCTTTCCCAGCTTTGTCATTTTCATTCATTTTTAGCTCACCTGAACCAAAGGCCAGATCTGCCCCATTGTGGAGCAAAATTAATAGGTCACATAAGGTTACTCTCTTTAATAATCTTCTTTTCCCGAATTGCTGCATGAATTGAAAAACAGATTATTTCTGAGTGATCTACATAGATGTATAATTCAAGTTGGTATTTTTCATAAAAATTGAAATATTAATTTTTGACACTTTTTGAGGTCTTTTCAGACTTAATCATTTTCATTCAGTTTTGCATGATGTCCTCAGTTGTCTCCCCTTGCATTCACAATGATGCATAAAAGTGTTTTACTTGTATATATTATAGGTGAAGAAATGTTTTCTACAAGAATTTTGCTGAAATTTGATTTCTAAAATTTCTTAAAACAGCAATATTTATGTCTCTTGGCCAGATCAGCCTACATGTACATATTTTTCTTGGTCTTCTTTCCACATTTGTAGATGGTTCTCAAGTGAAAAATTGAGGCCCTCTAATAATTTGTAAATTAGAGATTCCCATATTTATAATATACCAACACAATTCAGGTGAGTGATGTGGCCCATGGGCCTCTTGTTATCTTTTGTTATGGTTTTAAACATTTATTATCTGTTCATAAAGCATTGTTTTAAGATTCAATTGACAAAGCGTAGAAATATAAGGACTAATGAACATATATAAGCAGATCTAGACATGCAAAACAGGTACCGGTAAATAGAAATAAAGATTGGCATAATCCTGCCCCCCTCTGAGGGTAAGACAAAATTCTCTCAACTCCAGATACAAAATTATTTTATATCTAGCCTGACAATAATTTGAGGTTGTTGTGGTTATCTTTATTGAGCAGAGATACACAGAATCAAGTGAACAATACTGTACAAGTTAGTGGTGCTCCTGCTCATTATTTGTTATTGCAAACTTTTTAGCAGTTGATTTTGATTTTCGCATTCATTGTAAATCAGTTTATGATAAAAATTGTGTTAACTAAGATCAGTTACCACATCAATTTAACATATAACTTATTTGACTCATTAAGCACCCAGGATGCTGCAAAAATCAGGAAAAAGGGTGGGCGCATAATGGGACCAATGAATAGTCAAATTGATGTAAAACAGTTTATTTTTTATAAGTGGTAAAGTTGTTGAAGTTATTACTAAGGACACCTATCTACATGTCCTTGTCAACCAGCTAGAACAGATTTTTGATTGTATGAAAAAAGGGGAAGGGCGCTTACAGAGACATGGGCAGTTAATCGGTCGAATACGGTACCTGGAATTTGATCAATAGAGAAAACAATTAATATATTCCAATAATGTTTTGTTCTCTACTAACCAACTTGACACAACTTCTAAATGAAAATCAGTGACCCATTTACAAAAAAGAAATTCATTTTGTGTCATACATGTATATGGGAAGTACATTTGTAATAAAACTACAGTTCATTTAACATATATAAATAGTAGGTAGTACTATGACAATCTACCATTTACAATATACAAGTAGATTAAGTGACATAAAATATTTGATATGTAGAGAATGTACATTTCTGTATATATGTGCCAGGTTTGATTTTTGTGGAAGTTTCAGAAACTGTTACGCCATATTTAAATTGGGAAATAACAAATTCATTGGGATTATTCAGTTTTTTAAACTGCTTAGTTCTGAACTCTAAATATATCCATGTGCGGGTATTCAGTTTTTAGGTCATCATCAATTAGGTTGTTTTGTTATTATGGTGGAGTTGTATATAAAATGTACATGTAGCCAACATTGTATATCATCTCCCAATTTTTTGAATTATAAACATAATCTATGGTTTCATCTTCCATGGAGACTTTTTTTTTTATTTGTAGCCATATTTATCAGATTTCTGTTTATTTCGAGCTTTGAAATCTGCAAGATTTCGTTGTCATTTCTTTCATGATTAGAGTCAAGTCTTGATTTTGATACACTATATATACATATGTGCATATACATGTGTTTTCAGCCAATACAAACTAATTTGAAATAGGACAGTGATACTAAATATACATAAAGACAGCTAACAGTTTTTGTACACACTTTTATGAGATGTGATGCTACAGTAAGAGGTAACAGACACTTGAACCTGGACGCTGATAACCAATCCATGGATCAGGATGTATATTTGTTATAATTGTTTCTTCTTTATAGTTCTCCTTTTCCGTCACAAGCATTTCACTTTCAAGCAGAAGACTGTGATTGATTGTTGGTCAGCATCTTTTGTGATACTTTTTTTAAAAAAATTTTGTTTAGTATTCCTTTACCAAGCACTTGATATGAGAACTGAAAAAGGGCCTTGCACCATGAAACTTTAAGTATAACTTTATCTAAAAATTACACTCAACATTGTCATTAGCTAATCATAAAATCTGATTGATGAATTGAGTGACTTAAGTAAATTCTCACATTTAATGGTGCTGGACCCAGAAGGTCTTTTGTATGATACTTGCAATTGAACCCTTACTACATAGGAATTAGTTCAAGTTCCTGTGTCATGGCTGGTGTGGCATGTAAAAGAACTCTCACTGCATTGTCATCAGTCCTTTGCCCTAGTCAAAATTTGTGACACTTCACCAAAAGCTGGTGATGATCTGTGATACCTTCCTATAATGTGACAATTTCTTGTCAGGAAGTAAAACAAGGATAAAACAATCAAGCCTTTTATTATACTTTTATTTGTGATGTTCTTTATGTGTAAATCCTAACTTCTAATGATTATATTGAAGTCAAACAAGACCTTGATACATGTACATTGACCCTTTGAACTATAAACATTTGTTTACAATGTACAAACTATAGCAAACACTTTTTCCTTTAAAAAATGATATATCTTGGTCTAATCAAAACCAGTACTTCCTTTAAACATTTCTCATCCACTTAACCATACAAACAAGGTTTGGGATAGATATACATGTAAGGTACTTAAATATGCATTTACATCTAGAGGTGTACAGGCCACAAAATAACAGAAATTGTCATAGCCCGTTTACAGGTTATGCTTAAAGGAATGGCTGTAACCTGCAGGTTAGATAGCAATAATGAAGACTTAAAAATGAAATTCATTGAGAACGAAAAAAAAATTGTATTTATTGTAATCTCCACATAACCTGAATGATCACTCCCATGTTATTTTGTTGTCTTTGTGTACCTTTCTTTTTTGTACGATAACGATGATTTCAATTTTCAAGCACTTAAACTTTGAGTCTGCTGATACAGACACACATACTCATACACACAAATACACACATACATGAACTCCTACACAGAAGCATTCAACAAATTTGAAAGCTATTTCATGTTTACATAAGAAATATATATACTCCAGCACATTAGCATTTTCCAGAATAACCCCATACAGTACTGAAGATCACAGGTTACTCTCTGTACTTTCCCTGGCTCACTAGCCTACAGTCCCCCACAATGTTGATCAAGTAACATTTTTACATTCTTTAATTTCAATTTCAGTTACTCTACACTAGCAGAGAACATAAATATACAATTTTCAGCTTGTCTAGAAATCTAATTGATTTTTGTTCAGTTTTGTGGTTTTTTTCTGTTTTCCATAAACACCTCTCTCTTTGATTGCAGTATTGCCTGACTTCAGTTTGCCAGTTAAGAGAGAGAATCTTTGAAGTGTTAGGTATAAATTAGGTTTGTTAGCACTGGTATTTCCCTATAGATCTGTAGTGTTTTTTAGGATACATTTATACATGTGTTATATAGTGCTGTGTACATTCAGACTTCCCTGGACCACGGACACTGTTACACATTGTACATCAAACAGATATATGTTGTTGAAGTGCTATGACAGGACTAGTTTTGACAGCAGTTTTACATGTCAGATCACCAAGCTGATAATTTTGAGGATTTGTGGTTCAGCTTGCATGTAGGTATGATATGTACATTAAAAGCTAATTACATATGTTTTGCTTAGGATCTGTGAAAGATGTTTAAGATGTGAAAAGAAATAACAGTATGGAATGGTGGATTGCTCTCCTCTTTATCAGTAGTATTGATTGCACCAATAAGCTGCTGATCATCATGATGGCTTAAGAAACAGTTTTGTACATCTGCTTTTAGTACATCATTAGTATAGAAATTGTGATAATCCTGATATCATGTAATCATAAAGAAAATTTACACAAGTTACATAAGTTATTCCAAACTGCTACAATGAGATCAAGACATACAGAGAACCTGACAGGTGAGGTTAAATCTGTATTTAGGTCAATGATGCTCTAGAATATTTTAAACTAATTTTACTACTCAAAAACAATTGAGCATCAATTATGTTTCCATAATTATGCATGCATGAATGGGAGTTCAATTAATGATCTTATCAAACAGCAAAATTTAACAATTGATGTCAACACATACAGTAGTATGTAAATTTTTGTTAGTCAATGAATCACACATCATGGAAACAAATTTTCAATTTTTATTTATTTGCTGTTTAAAATGATAATGTATTTTTCAATTTCACCCATTAAAATCTTACTTTTTTTAGATGTATGCATAACTTTATTTTTTAGTAGTAAAGATACATGTATACTTGTGCTGTTATGTGGCATCACAACCGCACGTGCACGCTTGTGTATGTGTGATATGCTACAACCATGTGTATACATTTATATCTATGTAATATGGTACAACTGCATTCTGTACATGTATAAATGTATAAAAGTAATGCACACATTGTATGCTAACCAAAACAGATCCAAGCATACATGTATGTAAATACCTGATATACATAGTTACCTGATTTGATTTAATAGCTTTTTCAAACATGCTATTGTTCCAATTATACCTTTAAGTTAGACAAAATATTACAGTGTAAACATATATGAAACATGTGCTCTAAACATGTGTCAGTTATCAACCTTTGTGAGTACTAGGTATATAAAAGTTGTATTGATCTGTGAAAATTTTTTGTTATACCTTGGTCCTTTGGAAATGAAGTAAATAATGAATTTATCAGTCTAATTTACATGTGCATGACTCAGATTTTTGGCTGGATTACAAAGCAAGTCAAGTCTATAGATTGACTCTGTCCGTCTGTCTGTTCATCAACATTTTGGTTAAAATTTTGGTTTAAGCACATTTTCAGCAATTGATAAATTTCATACTTGGCCTGCAGGTTACCTGTGGCAAATGCATTTGAATTACATGTATGTGGGTTCCTATGGCAAGCGCAATTGAATTATGTGGGTTTGAATTTTGGGGAGGGGGGATCAAAGTAGTTATTGGGGTGGGGATCAACATTTTGGTTAAAGTTTCAGGTTGAAGCAAGTTCTGGGTAATAGATAGAGGTACAGACTTCAAACTTGGCCTGTAGGTTACCTGTGACAAGTGCAATTGAATTAAGTGGGATTGAATTTTTGGGGTGGATCAAAGTAGTAATTGGGGTGGGGATTAACATTTTGGTTAAAGATTCAGGTTGAAGTAAAATCTTGGAATGGAAGGATGTACAAACTTCCTATTTTTATAATTATAAACAAAAGACTTTGGTGAATAGTGCTCGACCATTTTGACATTTGGTTTCAGGTAATAAAAATGAACCTAATAAGAAATAGTTCAATCCAAACAAATGGGCATTATACTTGCGTCTAATTTACTGATTACTTTACTTTGCAATCCGGCCATACCGTCTTTAGTGGTTTCTTGTGATTAACTATTTTAGTAAATCCACACCAAATTTTGTTTCCTTGTACATGTATCATGTACCATTGTCATGTCATAACAGTTTCTTAAAACAAAGTAAACTTTTATATTTGGTAACCATTTAATATGTTTTATAACTTTGTTCAGCTATATTTTAGATACATGCCATATTAAAAAGATTTTCCACAATGAAGAGCCAGTAATGGCATAAGCCTATAACAAAAATCAAAATGTTGGTTGTTCATCATTGAATCTCTGTCTTGATATAACTTGATTATCTCTACCTGAGGTATTTTTCTACTAATATGCAAGATAAAACATGTACTCCTCATCATGTACTCTTCATCATTGTCCTAAATTGTTTCTAAGGATGATTTACATATTTTTAGAATTTTTACATACAGTTGAAATTCACTCTCTCATTATAGAATGGAAAAGGCATATACAAAACTAAGACAAAAATATAGGGTAATACAGCAAGTGAACACTGAGATTAAATACATATGCTTAGCCATATCAAAAGTAAACATCTCCATCAGCAATTCATTTGTATATTTACTAGTAAATTTCAAATTCCAAGGAAAAATGATCAGTAAAAAAGGAAGCAATCACCCATATTGCCTTCCCCTTCTTGTCCCTCAATAATCGTATATTCACCCCACCCAAAACAATTATATCAATACCCGGTATATGAATTAATTCCAGACTCCCCACAGTGGGTAAGCCTAGTCAAAGGGCTAGTATAGATGGTATCTCTTCTGTTCCCGAGTTTGATGATCATGGTGGCTCAGAGTGCTCACATGCAAGTGTTATGTCCCAGGTTCTGATACCACATCATACCTAAGACTAGTAAAAATGTAGTGATTAATTCTTTGCTATAACTGAGAAATACATCCCCGTCACAATTGATTTCCAATATTTGATGATATGTTTGAACTAGTGAGATGTTGCCTTTTCTAGATATCTAAAGACTTGATATGTTTGAACTATATATAGTGAGATGTTGCATTGCCTAGATATCTAAAGACTTGATATGTTTGAACTATATATAGTGAGATGTTGCATTGCCTAGATATCTAAAACCTTGTCACAAATCACAATGGTCCTTAGATAGCTCCTATTAACTTTCTTGCATATCTTTGTATACAAAAAGTCAATCAATTTTGAGTCTACAAGATATTTGTATAAAACCATTTGTGTAAGTTTTGACTCTTTTGGCCCCTGTTTGTAGTAAAAATTGAATCTTCATCATACATTGTAGGATCAAACTTACTGCTAAATGGTTGCAGTGGTTTTTGAGTTGACTTGAAATGAAGTTTTATAAAATGGAGAGTTAATAGACAAATGAATGATGATGACAATGGCAGACATTGTGTCATAGCAATAGCTCACTGGGCCAAGTAAGCTAATAAATAGTTATACCACTTCTTGTATTAAATCTTTCTGACAGTATATTTATCATAGGGGACTTTTCTGGAAAATAAGCAGATGTGCAGGATGCTTTTCAGTTCACCATTTGGACTGGAATAGTCAAGCTGATTGCATATTTGTTCAGGTAGTGGAATTACAAGATAACTACTGTATTTTGGATACTGCAATTACATGTATTTGGAGTCTTGGACATATTTGTAACATTTTGTATAACATACTGCAATAAGTCATCCATACTTAACAAGTAAATATATATATATATATTGCCCCTTTATTTCTGAACACCCGTCCATGAATGTTACTTTCAATTGCAGATTGATATATGTCACATTTGGTACACAAGTATACACACACTTGTGATCAATGAAAAGCTTGCTGCAAACTGCTTCCAGGTCTATCAATATTTTATATAAATGTACATGTAATGTGTATGTTCACCTCCCAGCTGACATTTTTCACTTATATGGATATGTCAGCTACAGGGGAAGTACAAATTTTGATTTGTGTTATGGTCTTGTGTAGTATGCCACAACGGTCATGACATGATTTCAGCTTAAGGTTGAGTACAACAAATTTTGATTTGTGCTATGGATTAATATACATGTAATGTGCAACAACTATCATGACAAGATTTCAGTTCCATGTCTCAACATAAAAACATTAAAGGACTTTCACTTCCTATAGCAAAGAATCAATCACTACATTTTTACTAGTCTTAGGTATGATGTGGTATCAGAACCTGGGACACAACACTTGCATGTAAGCACTCTGAGCCACCATGATCATCAAACTCAGGAACAGAAGAGATACCATCTATACTAGCCCTTTGACTAGGCTTACCCAGTAAACAAATTTTGTAAATGAGGACAATGCAGCATCAAAACAGTTACAACAAGCACAGTACCCCTCCCCTTCCCCCTACAGTCCAAATATAACACAAAATAAATAGAAAATAATAAATAATTGTACCAATCAAACCTGGGTGTACACATATGTGAATTTCATTTAAGATAAAATGAATAAATTACAATGAGGCAATCTCAAAAATGGAAAGTGAGAGAGATCAGACATCTTGGATTTTGAACAAAGTTTTTCATAAAGGACTGAAGGGATCTCATTGAAATTTGACATCAAGGTTCCCCTTGTGGTCTAGTTTTGCATATTACATTTTCAGAGAGATTGGAATCCAACATGGCCAACAGGCCGCTATTTTGGATTTTGACCAAAGTTTGTTATTGCTATTTCTCAGAAAGGACTGAAGGGATCTCATTGAAATTTGACGTCAAGGTTCCCCTTAAAATGTAGTTTTGCATATTGCATTTACAGAGAGATCAGAATCCAATATGGCTGACAGGTGGTCATCTTGGATTTTGACCATAGGATAATTGTTATTGCTATTTCTCAGAAAGGACTGAAGGGCACTCGTTGAAATTTGACATCAAGGTTCCCCTTAAGATGTAGTTTTGCATATTGCATTTTCAGGGAGATTAGAATCCAATATGGCTGACAGGTGGTCATCTTGGATTTTGACCATATGATGATTGTTATTGCTATTTTTCAGAAAGGACTGAAGGGATCTCCTTGAAATTTGACATGAAGGTTCCCTGTGAGGTCTAGTTGTGCATATGACATTTTCAGAGAGATTGGATTCCAACATGGCTGACAGACAGCCATCTAGGTTTTTGACTATAGAATTATGTTACCCCAATTTCTCAGTAAGTACTGAAGAGATCTTGTTTAAATTTGACTTGAAGTTTCCTTTTGAGGTCTAGATGGGCATATTACATGTTCAGAGAGAATGGAATCCAACATGACTGACAGGCTGCCATTTGGGATTTTGACCAAAGGAAGTTTGTTACCATTTATATTTCTTAAAAAGTACTGTAGGGATCTCATTGAACTTTGACATGAGGGCTGCCTTTCCCCCTGAGGTCTAGATGTGCATATTACATTTTCAGAGAGGTCAAAATCCAAGATGGAGACCTGTCGGCCATTTTGAAATCCTTTCTCTCTGAAAATGTAATATGTTCAGTTCAAGTTCATTTTCGTTATAAACTTGTGAAAAAAGTATTTCACAGAAATATTGATTTAAGTTCAAATTCAATGTTGAGACACAAAATAATAGTAAAGAATAAGAGAAAAGAACAGTCTGTCAGATCAGACATAGAACATTCCATTGTGGGCACCAAGACCCCTCTGGGATCTCTTGTTAGTATTTCTGAAATTTTCTTCAAATGAGCAATAATTTATATCATTATTTACATTGTATGCCATCAGTATACAAAGATGTCCAGTTACAGAATAAATTTTGAGTGTTTTACCTTAAAATCGTGAAAAGTTATTTTAGCTTGTGTACTGAGTAAATTTGGTGACTTCAGGCCCAGATGCATGTACATAAATATAAATATCTTGGCACTTGTCAGAATCACTTCAGTTGAAATGCATTTATGACTATTCAGGCAATATATAATTGGAGCAATCAATTACATTCAACTAAAATAAGGGCTGTATGTAAAGTTTTGTGTACATGTACAGTAAAAGGACTAAATTTGTGTCCCCTGTAAGGCATGACATGTGGTGGGATCACTTTCCTCTTCATCAAGAAAGACCTACACAGTCAAGTTGTACTGACATTGGAGCAAATCTATTCAATTTGCCTGTACTAAATAACAAGGTGATTAGGTCATTGACCAATGTATCAGTGTTAATCCTCAAAGGAAATTAAATATAGAATATTGTATTTACATATGTAAGTCTGCAGACATCTCTTGACAGTTTGACAATGACCTTTGTGGCTCAATGGCTATATGGACCTAACTACTGACAGATTAATTGTTAAAGTCCGGTGTAGAAATAAATATTTCAGTTATTGAAAGGAAGACAGCTGGTTTATAAAGATAAATTTGAAATAATGCCACATGTTTCAAGAAATGATTGAGGTAATTCATACAAGTATACCAGTGATACCATGGAACCTGTCTTATGTCATAGATGACCACCTGTCTTTTAAGACCACATTCTGAAAACCACTTAGTATAATAATCATTCAGATATTAAATTTAAGAGTCCACAATATTTCAATGGCAGAAGGGTGCATTTTCAAGACATACTATAGCAATACAAAACTTAATAGATACTTATGTGACGTATATCATACTCTTCATAATCTAGAAACATTAAAGGCATTGGACCAGCCGTACTGGATTATATATAAGTATACAGGTATATATGTAAATGTATATATATGTATATGTATATGTATATATATATATGTATATGTATATATATATGTATATGTATATGTATAATATAATTTATAAAACATAGGTTTTTACCTTAACATTGAAACATAAAACATAATTAAATATTTATATTTATAATATAATTTATAAAACCTATGTTTAGCAGATGGTTGCCGGACTAATCAAATTTTTATAGAGATGTTCTCTGAATGAAGGATGACCATTCACCGATAAAACATTCATATGCAATTGTTCTTGTAAATAACTGTTACGATGCAATGCAACGAAATAAATATCAAGCAAAAGCACAAAATAAAAGATTGTAGGAGTATTTCTCAAGATAGACAGGACACACATACTCATTGGTTGATACCGGACATGTGAAGATGGTGTATAATCCATATACTGCTTCCACAAGAGATATATAAGTCTCAGCTGACGTCACAATATAAATCTATTGTGTCACAGATTAATGACGTCAGGAAAGTACGATTCATTGAAAAGAAATAAAATATGTACAGGTGGCCTTATACGTGTATATTTATGATACACCATCAAAATGGTAGAAAACCTTACAAAAAGGGCAGTCGTAGGGATGTAAATCTTACAGTCTCTGTTTGACCTAATATGGGATATACACTGTCAGTAAATTCCATATGGTTTGCTCTTGTCCCATATGGAACTTACTGCGTGAATATATTGCAGCATGTACATTTTCGTTAAAGAAGTGAGACAGGCAAATATTATACTTATCATGTGACCAATTAAAGGCTGTATCTATAGTAACTACTGGACATAACAATGTGTATACACAGTACACCCAGGTGTAGCAAATAAATTCTTAGACATATTTAGTAATCAACTGCAGATAATACCATCAATGATCCAAAGAATTCTTAGTTTGTTTCTGGTATTTCTAATTGATAATAAATACCTCATAGATGCATGTAGACCATGAGTTTTCATACACACTAACATTCCTCGTCTAAGCCCTCCTGTGAGATATGTACAAGTCCTATACAGTTCTTATGCCAGTATAACTTACATGTAGTGAGTAGTGTATCTATGTAATGTCTACAGTTGTGTCAAGTACAATAAATGTCTTAGATTTATCGAAATTTCAGGTTAACAGCTCAAAATTTGGAGATGTAAAAAATTCTTAATTATTTATAGGCTTCTGTACTGCTAGTTAACAAATTGATAATTGTGTGTGTGTTACTGTGTGTGTATTACCAGTAAATAATTAAGATACATGTATTTTGTATATCTCTAATATCCATGGGATACAGCACACTTTATCACTGAAATTTTTCACCCCAAACTTTTTATTTTTTTGTGTAGCAGTAATTCCGTGAAAAATGATAAACATTTAGCGACCAGTAACGTGATGGTTTGATTTGATTTGATTTTTTTGTTTTACGCCATACTCAACAATCTTTCAGTCATATGATGGCGTCCAGTTTTTATTGGTGGGGGAGAAACCCCGGTTACCCGGGTAAAGACCACCGACCTTCCACAAGTAAACTGGCAAACTTTCCCACATAATTCGAAACGACCCTAGCGGGATTCGAACCAGAGGTGAGAGGCTTTGTGATTTAAAGCGCAATGCTCTAACCACTTGGCCACGGAGGCCCCCAGTAACATGATGTATCAAATATTCCTCTAGTAAACCACCAGTAACGTGATGGTTTACTAGAGGAATATTTGATACTTATAACTAAGTTATAAAAAAATGCATTTTAGAACATCATCTGTTTCCACTTCCCCATTTCACATCTGACTCTTTCCTGTAAACCTTTATTTTTAGTAAAAATTTCCTTACAATTTGAGTGCCTATGCAATACATGTAGTTTTTACATATGTAGTTTAACGGAAATACCCCAATATTTGTTGCCAAAACAGGGAACAACATATCATTTGAATGTATATTTCAAAGTGCAGATTTTTATGTAGAATTTTTTAGAAAAAAAATCAAGAGAAATTACCGGTAACACAAAATTTCAATTATATCCACTGCATTGACATTGTGTATTATGGTCAAACCTGCATTTTGAATTTTGGTCAACTTTCAAGATTGATGGCAGGATAATTTCAGGAAGTGATTCCATCTTACATAACAGTGACCAGTGCTTTTTATTTTTATACATGTTGCTCATGCCAGTCATGGCTTGGCAGGGTTATAGGCAAATATAGAACAATGTTCTAAAAGATTTGTTTCCTGTGACCCTCTTACAAATCCCCAACTTAAATTTACTTTCAGACACTTTTCCACTGTGAGAGCACATCAAATATATAATTATAAATGATGCCCTGAAATTGAGTATGCTACAACCAAATCTAGATTGTGTGTGTGTATGTGCGTGTTAACATGTTTGTGTATGTGTGTGTGCACATTGTGTGTGTGTGCACATGTGTGTTTGTGAATGTGTGTGTGTGTGTGTTTGTAGGTATGTGTGTAGGTATGTGGGTGTTGGGGTTGGGGTCTCTATGACTGAGCGGTAAGAGTATTTTTTTTTAAACCATAAAATCTCTCACCTGTACTTAGTGTGGCCCCAAGCTGTGTGTGTTCTTAACTAGACCTTCCCTATATACCTGAAGAAGATCTTTTCTGGGGTACACGTTCATTGTAGCCTGATATTCCGCCATTAAAATCTAGCTGCAAATGCATAACTAAAATAATGTAGACTAGTATAAAACAGTATTGAGATAAACATTAATAACCAGTAGGTAATATACTTGATATCAAGCAATCCTTCCCAATATTCTGCTGTTTATATTTCATTAGTTATGATTTTTTGCTCAGCTATACCTAATCACAACAGATGTATGCATTTAAATGTGTTTTTTATTTATGTTTGTCAGTAACAGTAAGATCACATGACATTGATCATTTTTATTTCTTGCCTGCCATACATCATTTCACTCTCGTCTCTCATCATGTGTCTTGATAATGAATCTGTGCAGTACTACACTGTACAAACAGTAGATGCAAGGTCAGCGGTCAGCATCCTACATTGTATGTACACTAGGTAAAGAGGAAATCGGAGAGTCACAGGTAATAAGTATTTTAAAGGGACTTAGTTAACACCTACATGTAAATAGGGTAGGTGGGTCAGGATGAACAGGCAATGTTACATACTGGGTACTAATTTTAAAGTAAAGACATTTATGGACAGACTACTATTAATAGCTAAAAATCTACTTAAATATGTGTCATAAATTCTCAACTGTTCTGTTTCTGGATCTGGAAAGGTGAGTCAGTGATGTGTATATTTACTTATAGTCAAACAGGAAAAGAGAATTAGTATGCTAGTACAGGTTACATTAAATAATTGATTTGTCATTAACTTTATGAAAACTTCCCATTTGAATGAAACCCAGTGTGGTTTTAATTACGACAACCTTAAGGGTTTGGGAGAATATGTATCTACAAGAATCAACATTTCATTACATGTACCGGTACATGGAATTTGACATTTTTATGATGACCATTCCACAAAACACACACCCTTTACATTTGTAAGTTGTTCTTTTTATGTAGCAAAACTGCAGTTCATACTACATGTAGAACTTGAAATACTGTATCTTCCATTCCAGTGTGTGTTTGAAATGCTGATAATATTGAAATAAAGATAATTTAGAATACAAATTTACAGAAAACCGAGAAATACATCACTGGAGCCGTGAAACATTTTTAACATATTTAACAACATTAAATTTAATTCTTGCAATAAGTTTAACTCCTATTTCACTTTTATATCTGGAAACATTGATGTGCAAAATTTAATAACTCTACCCAACCTAACCAATTAAGTTCCAGTATGAAAAACCATGAAATTTTATCCCCGCAAAATTAAAAAGAAAATTTCAGTAAGAATATTCTGATACAATAAAAATTCTGTTGTAAATGAGGTTCTTTTAACAAACTTTTAAAAATAGTAAAAAATGGAAATTCTGGTGGATATGAATTATTCAGAAAGGGTTGTACAGTTTAGAGGTACCTGTAATTTGGGACTTTTGTTTGTATATTGATATAGACTAAGTAATATATCACTGTCATAATTTAAGCTTATTATTCTCAGGTGAGAAAATAATTTAAAAATGGAATGATTAATAGAATTACTAGATGCAGAAGATAATAATGGTTCATGCATTGATGGAGTTGCTGCAGGGTTTAGGTAAACTGATGCAGCACCACGTATCTGATATAAATCAGACATTGTCAACTGTCTGTTACAACTCTGTATGACAGACAGTTACCTCAGGCAATCAAGTCAGAAACCCAGGCTTGAACAATGATTTGTCATTGGATACTTTTTAAAAATAATTCTATTTTATTGTAAAAATTAGTTGCTGTATACCTGGAATTTTCCCTCCTGTTTAATTTCTGCAATTTTCACCTTTAAATGAGTGTGAATTTAAAATGAAAGTGAAATTTTCAAGCTAGACAAAGGAAGCAAGGACATGCATGCAATTTATGATTATGGTAATTTAGGATGATTCAAGATAGGATGAATATGTTTTCTGTCGTAAAATGGCAAAAATAAGCAGGGGTGAAAATTACCAGGTATACTTTAACTCAACAGCCCCTGAAAAACAATGGACTCTTCTGTAAATCAATGATTCAGTCCAGTCCAAATGTGTCATTAGGGGTAAATGAGTTAATAAGCCATTCTTATCTTGATACATTTGAGCATTTCTGGACATATTCTATGTTTGAAGTCTGAGGTCATTACCGAGACAAGTGCTGGTTTGGTACACTTTCAAAATGATTTTATTTTAAATTTTAGTATTATAGGTTATTTTTAATCTATAACATGTGTTGTTTTGATGTTACAGGTAAACATTCTATGAACGTGGAAATTAGATATGGGAAATTTATTAAAAGTATTATGGAAAGACTACTCAGCTGCTGAAAGTAAAGATAACAGCATTTATATAGATTTTGAGGGTAAGTTTGAGGTAGATTTCTCTCATAAATAATAAATCATAATAATTCTTTGCTTTTTTTCAGTAGAGGACAGGAGAGATAGAGGCGTGTAATGGGAAACTTGTTAAAAGTTTTGTGTCAGGCAGATACCTCTACTACCAAAGAGTGTGACATATTTGTAGATTTTGAGAGTAAGTCATTCATATTGTCAGACTAGCATATGCTTTCTCTAAAACACATCTCTCTACTTATACATGTATGTATTTATATATATATATATATATATATCTTTTACTTATCGTCTGCCATGAAAGTAAGCATGTATATCTGGTATTGGTAAAAGCATGATACATTGTAGGTCTTTACCCTATCCATTTGTGTTGTATCAACTCTAGGAATTAGTTGAAAGTACATGTAAAATACATTTAAGTCATATATGCTTGTTTTGGGTTTTGTTTTTTTGGTTTTTTTTATTTATTTATTTTTTTCTTTGTTGGTTTTTTGGCTTACGATGAATATTTTTTCCATCAATATATCAAATCAAAGAACAAAAGAGATTTTTAAATCCGTCTTCATGTTTATCCCTAGAATTAGTGAATTTATATACTGGCAGACTGGTATTAATGAATATCAGACATCAAACTTTTTCAAAATTTATGAAACCATGGCAAAATCCAGTATTCCTGTCATTTTAGCTTAAATCAGTATAAATTGTCCTATCATTTCTAAACCATTTTAATATAATAAAAATCTCTGAATACAAAATTACCTACATTTATTGTGATTTAAATCCTTGCAGTTTTTCAGGCATGAAATACATGTAAATACTGTATTGCAATATAGTATTTTTCTGACATAATTTTGATATGCATGTGACCTTAGGTCAAACACTTGGATGCCTTTACCATGCATGTTTTGATATTCGTTAAAGCTGAAGCAATGTTGGAAAAATTCAGTCCACAGCTACATCATCTAGTAATCACATTTAATCATTCTTTTTCTACCATAACTTGTGTTGTTGTACCACTCTCAAGCTGTTGTATAAACGAAGCTGCAGTTAGTTAAACATATACAAATAACCAACAGGGCTGAATAAGTTTCATTGGCTGAGCCCGCACTACAACTGTAAGGAAATATTTGTACACGAAGCTATATCGGACCAGTCATCAGCAGTCAAATTTTGTGCTTAAAGTGATTGGAGGGAAAGGGGTTCATTATTGAAGTCTCTATCAATGTGGGGTTTCCTACCTTTGACATATTGATGTAATCTGGTGATTGAAACGACATACAAGTTTGATGCAATCATAAGAGTCTGAGCCCGATAGTGTCCAGATGTGATGTAGGCTAAAAATCCATACTACCAATGTTTTCAGTTATGGTAAAAACAGATTCAACAATGCGTGTAAGTTGATTATCATGTTTATCTAACTTTCGTTAGTTAATTTTTCAAAATTTGAAATGACACTCGGTAAACCTTGTGTTTTATTAATTTTTCAAAATTAACTAACGAGAGTTAGATAAACATGATAATGAAGTAACACTCATTGTGGAATCCATATTTTACAGTAATATGAAAAGTACTGGTACATAAATCCAATTCCAACTTCAATAGAAAGTTGTTTGCAACATATGTACTTCCTTGAACCTTGGTTATCTTCGTAAAAAATGTTGAGAGTTTATTTGCTATAGCATATTCAAATTAATGATTGCAACACATTGCTTTTAGCAAGTTTATTCTTATAATATGCATGCATTTATTCTTTTAGTCACCAGATGCTCTCTTTCTTATATATGTGAAATGAAAAAGTCACCAGATGTTCTTTCTTATATATGTGAAATGAAAAAGTCACCAGATGCTCTCTTTCTTATATATGTGAAATGAAAAAGTCACCAGATGCTCTCTTTCTTATATATGTGAAATGAACAATTGCATACAATATGAATGTAAAATTTCTGCTGATGACAGCTTATATTCCTTTAAGACAATTGTATACAAAAGTTTCACATGCAATAGTTATCACATGTACAGTAGACCAGTTTTAAGTTGTTCCATCCTGTTTAGTTTTGTGGGAATAGATTGTACTCAGATCACGTGACTTTAGCACAGTGTCGAGCAAGGTCCCTTCAGATTGTGTAATATTTACATTGACAACATTCAGTGATATCTTGTTTCAGTTCATCTGCAAGGAATAAAGTTTAGATAAATGGTCTGTCTTGTAAAGGTAACAAGTAACATCACATTTCCATAGGTTGTATTTCAAAATGGCTCCCATCACTGCATAGTATTATCTATACTACAGATCCTATATACGATAAACTGCTTAACCGGAAGTTTGTTGCCCACATTTCTTGGTAAGTGCATACTATTATGGCGAACCAAAAACAATCCCAGAAGGATCGGACAACTCAAAAAAGGTCTATTTAAAGCCACCATGTAGATACATTTTTAGATGCCACCTGTATATTATAGGTATATATTGTTTTTACAGTTAGTTTGATGCAAACATAGTGTTCAGATGAAATTAGCTAATATACCATCAAATATTTAAGTACTCTAGCACATTCAGAGTACTGTAGCATACTCTGATTAATAGGACCCATTTACTCCATAATCTCATGCCATTTATTTCTATTAAATGATCTCAATTATAATGGAAGAGTTTCGTGTTTGTCATGAGGTTCTATGTTTTTTTTTGTTTTTGGTTTTTTTTTGCTTATTTTGTTTTTGTTTTTTTTATTTTGTTGTTGTTCTTGTTGTTGTTCGGTTTTGGGAATTGCAGATCAATATAACTTGCTAAAAATGTATGAAATGTCCTGTATGGCTGAAGTTAGATAATTTTGAGAAAGTTCTTTTTCTAATGAACAGCATATGCATATGCTTGGAATTGGGATGTAAATGGTTGCAGTAAAATTACATGTACATGTAATAGCTTTTAAAAGACAGTTTGGGACATGGGTTAATACAGCTCCAAGTATATATAGATATGTTTATGTATTTGTCTTGTAAACCTGTCAGTTTAGTATTATCTTTGTTATAAAAGATGTATCGGAAATTGAAATATATCTGTTGATGTTTTGGAAAGACATTTCGGATATTAATACAAATATCAGCTGCTTGTTTCTTGTTTGGTATCATAAATGTTGAAAGCTTGCAGACATGTTTATAATCAGTTATTGATATTGACTTTTTCTGTTATCATCTATTGATTTATATTTTGTATCCGATACATCACAGTATAATCATGGTTTGGAAATCATTATTTTTTATTCTTCTTTTTCAAGCACAATCAATATGTTTGAGTCTTACTTTTGTAGCTTGCATTTCTGTATGATTTCTTTTTATACAAACCTTGATAGAACATATTACTTCATGGAAGCGTGTGATCTATTATCTTGAAATTTTAAATTCTTGCAGTTTTGGGTTATACTCTTTCAATTTCAAGTTTCTGCTATATTCTTGCCATTTTAAGTTTTATTCTTGCAATTTCAGGTTACATTCTTGCAATTTTATGTTATATATTGAAATTTAGAGATAAAAAATTACACATGGCTGGTTTACATTTCTGTATTACCTAGAACTGGTTGTTTCTCTATTTTGATGAATAATATTAAACATTTACATGTATAAAAAGTCAGAGATAATGAAATTCTCAATAGTGTTTATTTTGTATATAACATTCATTTGTGAAGAATGATATGTTTAGAACATGTGTACTATATTTAGTAACCTTGCAAATGATTTGCCAAACTATGTAGACATTAATACAACCAGCTGAGTGTCATTGATGTCATGTTTTCTCTCAGCCTGTTTTACACCTAATATTGACAGTCAGTAAATTAGGAGTTTACAGTTACTTATAAGACTGAATGTAAAATTATTTCCACTGTCTGTAGGTTGAACAAAAATCTGTAGATTGAATTCTGGTCATATGTCAATTTTGCATTTGTAAGTCAAGTCTATAAGAGTTGTCTCCCTTCTGTTAACTACCTGACTTACTGTTGTCTTAGGCATTGTAACTGTTAGAATTTAGTTGGTAGATTAGACAGTGAATATTATTAATTGGATAAATATTATTGAGATAAAAATTTGCCATATTTGTTAGAGTACATTAAGATCAATACATGTAGATATGTACATGATGTACTGCTTGTGTATGAACTTGATTTGAGTTCATTTCTAGTTCATGGCATCTAGTCCTACCAATTTGATGGTGTGTAGCAGGTATTGTACCAGGTCGATATTATGAGAAAGTTACAAGGAATAATCAGAAAAGTTTCAAGGTCACAGGAACTTTACTAAACTGTAAATAGTATCCAGGTTAGAGCTCCCCTTCGGCATCTTGTTTTACAAAAACCAATTGGCCAATACTTTTTATTTCCATTGGTGGAACTTTTCAAATTAAAGGCACATTTAGTATTGCCTCTGAGACAACTTGTAAACAAATGAGCATGGCGGCAACTATAAATTACCACAGTTAAAATGCCCTACTTTAGGCCCAAAGGAATTCAACATTCAAGTATCTTTGTTTTTTCTGCTATCTGAAGTGCAGTCTACTGAAATGCAGTGTCTCACAGGCATATTTGTCTTCCATTTATCAAGCTACTAGTACTATGTTTTTATTTACACATTGCCAGGTTGCCCCCAAAATCTTGTGAGATTTGTGGTATTTTTGTTGTTCATGTCACAAGTGCGATCAATTTGTTTGTTTGTTTATTGTTTTTTAACATCCCACTCAAGAATATTTCACTCATATGGAGACGTCACCAAATGCCGATGAAGGGCTTCAAATTTTGGCCTATGCTCGCCACTTACGGTCATCCGACAGACAGGAAACCAACCTGCCGCCTGCTGGACTCGAACTCACGATCAAGAGTCAAACGCACTACTGACTGACCCAGGCTGGCTCACAAGAGTGATCAAAGAGCGGGAACTCTGGTAGAAGTGAAATAAAAATATTTAAACTAAACTTTGAAGGAAAGGTCCTCATGTGGGCTTCAATTTTGTGAAGGAAAAAGGACTAGTACCTATAGGGGCTGCAAAATGAGCCAAAAGAGGCCAAAACTTTTCATATCTTTTTAATAAACCAGTATTCAGATTTCTTTCAAATTTTGTATATATGATATTTAAGTCAGTATGTACAATGTTTGTGAAGATAAACAATATCTGTTCCTAAATACACTAGTGGGGGTGCTTTAAATGACATAAGGTAAGGTTTTTATATAAATGGCTTATTAACTAAAAATTTATTGACTTTTTGTTTGGAAAGATAATCAGAAATTTGATAGGAAGTGTATAAGTATCATTCTGATAATGTTTCAAGGTCATGGGATCAAAGGTCAATTTCACTCGAACCTGAATAATTAGAAAATACAGTCAAACCTGTTTTAATAGACTGTCCAAAGGAAGAGGCAAAAATGGTCGCATATGACAGGTGGTCTCATGTGATTTGAATAGGAAAAATATACTTTGGGAGTCCTACATTTAGTTGCATAGGGCAGGTAGTCTTTTAAATCAGTGAGTTGCTAAGGCAGGTTAGACTGTGTCTGTTGTATAGTTGCATACGGTAATTGACTAAATTTGTCAGGTGAGTGCCATAATATCCCTTTGAAGTTGGACTTTATAGACAACAATTGTAAGATTCTAATCTGAAGATGCAGTATTAAGATTACTGATTTATTAGAAACCCATATATATATGTATGCAAATTGAAATACATGTCAATAAACAATGATTTACTTTGATATAGATGCAAAACCAACTATAGAGGAAGAACCTGTGTGTACTGAGGTAGGGAAGGTGTTAACTGCTGGTCGGTGTATAATAACTAACATACAGGGGTATGCAGGTGCAACAGATGATATACGCCAGGTAAGTTAAACACCTACAGACCACTTCTGGTGCCTTCATGGTTTAAAGTTAGTGACCCCATAATGACATTGTTTTAATACTTTATGTAAATGAATGTTCATGCAAAATTATAAAGATAAATTTGTGTTTTTTATCTATCATTATACCCTCGCGACGAGTCACATAACTGTCAAACCTTGCATGATAATTTCATAAAAATTCATGCACGTCAAGACCACATTGAAGTGGAATGCATTGTGCAAGAACCATAACTATTGCTTTCGTTTTCGTAGTGTTATTTCCCTTTGTAAAAAATTAATTTTTCCCTTGTCTGGAGCATAACTCTCAAACCATGCATGTTAATTTCATCAAACTTTATACACATCAAGACCAAATTGAGGTGGGGTGCAGTGTGCAAGAACCATAATTTTTGCTTCCGTTTTCACAGAGTTGTTTCCTTTTGTAAAATAATTAATTTCATGTCCAGAGCATAACTCTCAAACCATGCTTGATACACCTCAAGATCACAAACCCAGTTGAGTATCAATTTGGTGTTAATAAACTGATCAAATTCCACTTTTGTCAGCCTGTTCAATTCATAATTCACACCCATCATCACGTTTCTGCCGCAAGGGGATTAGTATCATCTGCGGTGCCTTGTTCAAAATTGGAATTTCCTAGTTGTCACCGGGGCTATTTATGACCCATCTCCTTTTCAGTCTGTGTTCACCCTACCTGTGTATGTTTTATAAGTACTCTGTTACTGATACATTATAACTTTTTTCTTCAGGCTATTAGTAATCCTAGAAATGAAGAATTACAAGAGAAAGCCTGGCAAGCAGTATGTCCATTAGTGGCAAAATTGAAATCATATTATGAATTTTCAGGTGATTTAGGTATGTGTAGAAATATTCACATAATATAAATTTCTCTGTGTGTACTTGTTTTTAGTTTTTGGCCCATATTACTTTTGGTGTACTGAAAATTTATGCTTAAAAGAACATAAAACAAAAATCAGCATTGCAGTTTAAATAAAGGTGCAACTTATAACCCAGAAAATACAGGAAATAAATCCAGTGTCTGCTCATTATCTGTATCATACATTAGCATATTGAATTGCAATTTGGTATGTAATTGTATGATGAAAAGATGTAGGCCCAATTCATATTAGGTTCTGATCAAAGTACCTTTTGCAGAGTTAGGCCCATTGGACTTAGAAAAATGAAGAATTTTAGAGTTTTCATTTATTACTTTTGTCATACATCTAAATATTGAATTATAGTTTGGTAAATAGTTGTATTTTGAGAAGAGGCAAGTCAGGATTTGTTTGAATGATTTTTGGTAAAATAATGGCCCCTTGACTTAATGTTGCCAGCAGGGGCATATGTGTCACTCTGAAACATCTAATTTGTTCCATCCATATTCAACTTGTGGATTTTGTGTGACATCAGTTTAACTTAAGTGGGGCTGCTTTGATTGAGGGATTCAAGTATTGCTGTCTAAACTATACAAGCTTTGTCTCAAAGGTGATCTTTGACCTTTTACGCCATTGATGTAAGTGAAATGTTTTTAGTTTACTGGCAGTGAGCTGATGGTATTTTTCTAAGCACATTGTAACTATTTTCTTCCCTTACCATGATAGATTGATCACCTTCATATAACACAAAAAGTTGTGGTATAAAAACTTGGCAATTGTAGAAATTTATAGTTGTTTGACTCTCTTTACCAATATAATGTGAGCCGGCCTGGCTCAGTCGGTAGCGCGCTCGACTCTGGATCGTGAGGTCGTGAATTCGAGTCCCGCCGGCGACAGGTTGGTTTCCTGTCTTTCGGATGAGACAGTAAAAGCTGGAGGTCCCGTGTCACAGTAGGTGTTGGCATGTTAAAGAACCCTACTGCTCAATGGCCGTAAGTGCCGAGCATAGGCCAAACTTTGAAGCCCTTCACCGGCATTTGGTGACGTCTCCATATGAGTGAAATATTGGGACGTTAAACAACAATAAACAAACAAACAAACCAATATAATGTAGACCATCAGTCTAAGATAGGTATAAAATATGTCAGCTTTTCTTTTATCACTAATTTATGTATTAAGTGCTTTGATGCAGTATCTAAAATTGACCGTTATTGTGTGTTTCAGAAAAAATAATTCCACGTCTGCTTGGTGTTTTATGTTCAAATGAAAAAACACCAAGACAACATCTAGAGACTCAACAGGCGCTCTTCAAACAGTTTGCAGAAGTGTTAGAATTTGTCTTTATATTTGATGAAATTAAGGTACAGTATTGCATGTAATTTACCTATTCTTTTAGTGAAAGTAATCTTTATCTTTTTTAATGGTTTTATTTGTCAGTTTTATGTCTTTGGACATGAATGCACATGATTCAGCAGTTGTAGGGGACCATTATGTTGGTGTATTTCTACAAAGTGATGTACTGGCAGAGGAACTGGCACTCTATTTTCTGTCACTTTTAAAAGTATGAATGAGAACAGAGAACAAGTTATTGGAAGATATTGCTGATAACATAATTTATTATTAATACACATTGGTTGTTACACCAATCTAACTGTAGGCTTAACTAGCTTTATGACGTTATATATATACATGTATATATATAAATATTTAAAGTATAATAATTTCCAAAAGATTATGGAAAATAGTAATTTAATAAATGATTTTGCAAAATGTTTTGGTATGGAATTGCTTACTTAAGAATGGAATAAAAACATTTTGCTGTCTGTTTTACGTGGCCACATACATAAAGATCTAATCAGATTCATTACTTTTTTCTAAGCATTTTGAATCATTGTCCTTCTATAAAAAGACGTTTAAGCATTAACAAGATATTTATTCAGAATTTATCATAAATGCTTTCAAAAAGTATTGAAATTACAAAAGGCTGAATAGTTTCATCATCAAAAGTTTGTCTCTAGTGTATAATACAAAATTGTTTGTTTTGGTGTAAAAAAAAAAACAGGCCCCAGATCAAGCACTGTGATTTTAATACCAAGGCTAGAGATATATCTTAAGTTTTATAGAAAATATTTTCTGACTCACACTTAGACAATAAATTTTCAACTTGCCTCTACAGAGTTTAGAGGGCTCATGCTATCCTTTGGCATCCGAGTCCTGATAAGGCTATGAAGACTTCGGGGTTTACTTACTTGTACTGTTCATACAGCAACTAAACTAGAATGACATATATACCTCACAATTCTTAGCACATGCTATGTTTGATGGTTTGGTCCTGTATTATTTGTAAAAATAACCCTGGTTTAGACATACAAGGTAATCTATTTTCAATGCTGTGGTTAATAAGTATAATTGAGGTCAGGTTGAATAGGGGATGCCTCCTTGCTTTGGCTTGATTTAGCAAGCGGTGTAACTACCTAAAGTCCTTGCCACTTGTTCTTGTGAGGCAGGGAGAGATGTTTAGTGTGTGTCCTTGCTTTGGCTTGATTTAGCAAGCGGTGTAACTACCTAAAGTCCTTGCCACTTGTCCTTGTAAGGTAGGGAGAGAGATGTTTAGTGTGTGTCCTTGCTTTGGCTTGATTTAGCAAGCGGTGTAACTACCTAAAGTCCTTGCCACTTGTCCTTGTGAGGCAGGGAGAGAGATGTTTAGTGTGTGTCCTTGCTTTGGCTTGATTTAGCAAGCGGTGTAACTACCTAAAGTCCTTGCCACTTGTCCTTGTGAGGCAGGGAGAGAGATGTTTAGTGTGTGTCCTTGCTTTGGCTTGATTTAGCAAGCGATGTGACTACCTAAAGTCCTTGCCACTTGTCCTTGTGAGGCAGAGAGAGATGTTTAGTGTGTGTCCTTGCTTTGGCTTGATTTAGCAAGCGGTGTAACTACCTAAAGTCTTTGCCACCTGTCCTTGTGAGGCAGGGAGAGAGATGTTTAGTGTGTGTCCTTGCTTTGGCTTGATTTAGCAAGCGGTGTAACTACCTAAAGTCCTTGCCACCTGTCCTTGTGAGGCAGGGAGAGAGATGTTTAGTGTGTGTCCTTGCTTTGGCTTGATTTAGCAAGCGGTGTAACTACCTAAAGTCCTTGCCACTTGTCCTTGTGAGGCAGGGAAAGATGTTAAGTGTGTGTCTTTGCTTGACTGGTCTGTATTTCCTATGACATTTTCAGTGCCACTACACTTGTACACTCTGATGAAGATATCAAACTGCACATCCTAGACCATTTACCCTCTATCTAGGCATAGAGCTGTGCAGACAGGAGATGAAATCTCACAGCTGAAAATCTGGCACAACCATAAATTGTACCAGGGACCTTCACGTTGAAGATCTGGCACCTTACCAACTGAGCTACTCTGTCTGCTTAAATGGGGATTTAAATATGTTGGGTGTTTAGAGAGCTTTGATTACTCTGTGTTTCTCATTGCAGATGACCACCCCATCAATACAGAATGATTTTAGTTATTACAGAAGAACACAAAATAGATCAAAAATGGCCAATGAAGTAAGTACAGGGTTTGATAGTGTTTTAGTGATTATCATAAAATTGTTATTGACATCTGAACAGACATTATATGTGGAAATATACATGTATTTATATATTCATTTATAAATCTATCGTGCTGTATGTTGATATGAAAATCACTATTGCTGAAACTGATAAAGGAAAAACAAGTATAAGACATGAAGGATGCAGTAATTGGGTGGAGAGTGAAGCATTAATTGTGGAAGATGCAGTAATAGGGTGGATAGTGAACCATCAAATATGAAGGATGCAGTAATTGGGTGGATAGTGAACCATTAATTATGAAGGATGCAGTAATGGGTGGATAGTAAACCATTAATTATAAAGGATGCAGTAATGGGGTGGATAGTGAAGCAATAATTATGAAGCATGATATAGTGGAGTGGATAGTGAACCATTTATTATGAAAGATACATTAAACAGGTGGATAGTGATGCATTAATTATGAAGGATGTAGTATTGGGTGGATAGTGAACCATTTATTATTAAGAATGTAGTAATGGTCTGGATAGTGAACCATTAATTATGATGGATGCAGTAAATGGTTCGATAGTGAACCATCAGATATGAAGGATGTAGTAATGTGGTGAATATTGAATCATTAATTCTGCAGCATGCAGTAATGGGGTGGATAGTGAACCATTAATTATGAAGGATGATGTAATGGGGTGGATAGTAAAGCAGTAATTATGAAAGATACATTGAAGGGTGAATAGTGATGCATTAATTATGAAGGATGTAGTAATGGTGTCGATAGTGAACCATTTATGATGAAGAATGCAGTAATGGGGTGGATAGTGAACCATTAATTCTGCAGCATGCAGTAATGGGGTGGATAGTGAACCATTTATGATGAAGAATGCAGTAATGGGTTGGATAGTGAATCATTAATTCTGCAGCATGCAGTAATGGGGTGGATAGTGAACCATTTATGATGAAGAATGCAGTAATGGGTTGGATAGTGAACCATTAATTCTGCAGCATGCAGTAATGGGGTGGATAGTGAACCATTTATGATGAAGAATGCAGTAATGGGGTGGATAGTGAATCATTAATTCTGCAGCATGCAGTAATGGGGTGGATAGTGAACCATTTATGATGAAGAATGCAGTAATGGGTTGGATAGTGAAGCATTAATTATGAAGGGTGTAGTAACAGGGTGGATAGTGAAGCACAAATAGGATATTCAATAGATGCACACATCAGCAATCCAGGGGGCAACAGATTTTGTCTAGCTAACAGAAGAGGTGCTTTATTTTGCTGCACTCAAAAGTCAAATTTCCACTATCTTACACATACTTAATGGTTTTCCTAGGAATAAAGAAGTACATCCGTCAAATGATATGTATCATATTTGATATTTATGAGTATTTGTTTCATATTGATAGCTGGACACCATTATATACAGCCTCAGTCTGCAGCATTATTGTATTGTTACTGATACATGTTGGTTTATCTAAAGTACTGTTTTGTCAGAAAGTTTATTGAAATGTTCTTTAAATACATGATTGTTTGTTATCCATTTAACTGTCCACATTGTTTTAGGAATAAGTTCTGTCAAGCTGGGAAATTCATATAATATTTTATAAGCTGTTTATTTTTTACAGAGACTTTTTAAAACATTACAGGTACATTTTTTAACCCACAATAATTCACATGGTCTGGTGTTTTCGCTTGCTTCCAATAATCATTAACTGTTAACTGACTGACGTATATTACAAACATGTATACACATACATTACAAATCATTCAGTTCTTTCTTTCAAAGTAGCAATTATTACAGGTAACTGTATAATCCTTTATTCCTTTGTGCACAAAATTCACACTCAAGGTCTTAATGTATAAAATAACACGAATACCAATGTAATCAGTATATGTACAAATGAAGAGGATTTACGAATGATGCTTTAATAGAGGTAGATAGCTACATTGATGTACAATGTAGTATCTGTTATAACAAATTATATGTAGTAAGTATAATGATGAACGACACAAATTCTTCTTCTAAGATTTTATCATCATTTATTTTCATGTAAGGTATGGCAGGTTGGAGAACCCTGCAATAGTCTGTAACTGATATGTTTAGGGTACGTCAACTAAACTTGTATGGCATATATGTATGATGATAAGTGCATACATGTACTTCAGATGTTACATTGGTCCTGTAATTTTTTGGCAAAATTAATCCAGTTTTGCATTTAGTTTCTTTTCAATTTTTGGTTACAGTGGGGTTATTTGTGAAGATGAAAAATTTGTAAGGCTCAAGGTCACCTGTTGCTATCGTCTTTTGTCTGTTGTCGACTTCTCATGAACCAAAGGACCAATTTCAACCAAATTTGACAGGTAGTATTCCCTTGTGAAGCTGCATAAAGTGTTCAAATGGACCAAAACTTGGTACATCATTAAAAATCATCTCGTGAACCAATGATAAGATGACATTCAAATTTTGTTTGCATGATTTTTAAGTCAATAGCTGCAAATGAAATATAAATTAGCAAGGACATGAAATGACATATGGGTACATTTTTGAAACGGCTTATTGACTAAAAAATAATTGACATTTTGTATACAAAGATATACATGTACATTTTGTATTAGGAAGTTGTGACTTTTTGTATACAAAGATATACATGCATTAGGAAGTTGTTGGAAATTATCTAAAGATCAAGATGAGAAAGTTTCATGGTCACAAGGTCAAGGGAACAAGCACCAAACTAATTAGAAAATATGTTTTTTGTCAACTTCCAGACATTTTTTACTCCTTCTGAAGAGACAAAGGTTCAATTTGCAGAAACTATTCCCATGGAAAGCCATATTATGTTGCAAATGAGAAGGGGCTAATGCCCATAGGGGCTCCAAAAGGGGCCAAATATGGATGCTATTTCACTCAGGAGAACATTAAGGTCAATTAGGCTGGGCCTCTTGTTTTGTTTTTTATCATTTTTACCTTTTCAATTAACTTTTCAGGAATTGTGTGTGTCTGTGTTTTAACATTTTTATATAGGCAGATGAATGTTTTTATTGACCACAGAAATATTATCAACCAAGGACAAGGTCCTCAGTCAATAATTTTTGGAGGTCAATAAAGGGTTGTATAAACTCATATATAGAGGATATAAGTTTTATTATTTTCATTAGTTATAATTAATTTTATGTTTATCAAAATTTGCATTGTATTAATGAACATTGTACATTGTATACAATCATGGTTTGCTTGCTTGGTATTTGTTACATTTCAAACATTTACAAAACCATGCCCATTAAATCATTTAAAGCACTAGGGTATCTTGTTGTGTATTGCCAGTCAGTATCACTTTTTCAACTCTTTGGCACTTCATGTCCAATCACTCTTTTTATACAGAATCACCTGAAATGGCTATAGCCAGTTAATTTTACAGAAAAACCAATAAAAATGATGATTTGAATGAACAATATTAATAAGTGAATATATTTTGTTTGATAAGGACGAGAAAATTATTTAAGTGCTATCATATTTCACTGAAAGTATAATTTGTATCATTTGGAAATTTGACATTTCTGTATTATGAAAATTTAAGTAAATTAACAGAATTGTATAAATTTGTGCTTATTCAACTGATACAGTCACTGACATTTCTGCACTGGTCATAAGGTCACTTGTACACACTCAGTACACAATGATAGATTGGTGGTAGAAGTTGCTATAGCTTTTAAATCTTACATATAATGGCTATACTACTATAATACATGTATATGTAAACAAGGCCAGGGCTTTTTCTTATTTTTCTTGGGAACATGGCCCATTGCACTAGAATTGGGAATTTCATGGCATTTTGGCTCAAAAATGGGAATTTTTGGCATAAGGCATTTCATTAATCTTGCTATCTTTTTTATTGTTAAGATGCTGTATTGCAACTTTCAAGAAAAACAATGATTGAAAATATCAGCATAAAAATGAGAAATAATGAAAATATGTTATGTTCATGATTGGGAATTTTGAGCAAAAAATTGGGGAAAAAAGATATGATTTGCAATTGGGAATATAGTCCAATATAAACAATAAATTTGAGAGGAAAAAAGCCCTGAAGGCATTTTTGTAGAGATACAGTTTAAGGGGCCATGTGTATGTTTCAATATTGTCATAAATATACATGTAATAAGAAATATAGGCAAGTATTTATTAGCGGTCCACAAAACAATACATTTGTCACACCTGCCTGTACATTTCATGTCGGATCATAGCTGAACTTATTTATTTAGGATATATTGAGGATAAAAATGTTCAAATACAGCCATGTCTTCAGATCACAGAGAAGGAACATTTTGTTTTTGTCTATCCAATACTTTAACTTAAGAGTCAAATATTACTCTATAACTTAATAACAAGATATTGCCATGGGGCCTCTGTGGCCTAGTGGTCAGAGTGTCGCGCTTTGATCCATGAAGTCTCTCACTTATGGTCAGCACAGGTTCGAGCCCTTCTTTAACCTAAGTTGATTTCTGTGAGAAATTTTGCTAGTTTACTTGTGGAAGGCCTTTGGTCTCATCCCAGATACATTGTAACCGGGTTCTCTTCTCCACCAAATAAAACCTGGCTGCCACCATATAACTGAAAAATAGTTAAATGTGGCATAAACTATTCATAATCAAATCAAACAAGATATTGCCTTCATATTTACCAAAGTTGAAGAGAAAAAGGCTGTTCCATCATTTTCAAGAAAAGTCTAACTTTTCTATCTCTTGTTAAGTGTAAAAAGATATATGTACATGTAACCTGAATTCCAAGCATCAGGATTGAGATTGGAACTGTGTGTTGCAACTCGGTATTCATGTTGGAAATCAGTCACATGAGGGAGTTGTGTTTAACACTTCCTGGGAAGTTTAAGTCCTAATTATAGATTTTCCTCATTGTTTTTGTTTATTTCAGGATGATACCGGTAATGAATCAGTCGTCAGCAATGAAGTAGCAAATAGAATGTCTTTGTTCTATGCTCATGCGACACCAATGTTGAAAGTACTTAGCGATGCAACAACCCGTTTTGTGTCCGAGAACAAAAATTTGCCTGTTGAAAACACAACTGACTGTTTAGCTACAATGGCAAAAATTTGTAGAGTCATGATAGATACACCGTAAGTTATTAGTTCTCAAGCTGACTTGTGATAAATATTTTAAGAAAGATCGAGTTCTGAAAATTTACTTCAATTTCTGATTGTTTTGATAATTTGCATATTAGAAGGATAATAAATTTTTCACTATCTTTGAAGTTTTATTGTAGCTTGATATGGAATTTAATTTGGGTTAGATAGTATTGTGTTTTCAAAAGCTTGAAATCTATACCAGTTACTTTTTCACAAATTCATCATAAAATTGAACTTCAATAACCTTCCAAGTAATTATTCATAATTTAACTTTACAAAATTGTTGGTCAAAAAATGTATATTTCATATAATATTGAAAATTGATCTCTGAATTTACGTTTGTTTAATCTCTTGCCTCAGATTTATACAAAATCAGCAACCAATTTTTTATAATTAATACAATTTTAATACAATTAAAAATATCAATAAACACGAAATTACCTACATCCATCATGATTTAAATCCAACTAAAAATTGATAGACCATTTTCAACTTCTTACGAAATCCGTTTTTGGATTTTTCTTGCACCACTTCAACTTTGTAAGTCCTAGCTATTTCCGGTATGTGTATTTGTGTCGATCAAGAAATAAAATGCTCAATTTCATACAATAAATAAAAATGTCACAATATTCTGTGTTTGGTATAGAGTGTAAACGTTATTTACGTATCATGATGACAATGTTTCAAGGTTATGGGGTCAAAAGTCAAGGTCACAGGCACCTACATGTAAGTAAATAGAAAATATGAGTTTTTCATCAAATTCTGGACATTTTGTACTTCCGAAGAATCAATGGTTCAAATTTAACCAAACAATTCCCATGGGAAGCCATGTAATGTTTGAAAATGAGAAGGGGTTATTACCCATAGGGATCCAAATGGAATCAAATATGGGTATTATTTCACTCAGGTGACCATTAAGGCCAACTGGACCTCTTGTTATTTATTTTAATTTTTTCACATCCCACCAAAAGTCCCAACATACATGTCATTATAAAAATCATATTTTGATGTCTCTTTATGACCTAGATTCATTTTGATACACTTAATGGTCAACATGCAGATCTTCTCCACCCTTGCTCTTCACAAGTAAAATATCAATAATATGATATTTCTTGAGAACCATAGAAAATTAAAATCATAAACAACAACACATTACTCATGTTTAATACACAATTTACTAAACATTTTCAGAGATTGATGTAGATTGTTTATTTTATCTTAAGTATTAATGTTTCAGAGAGTACGTGGAGAGATTCCAAAATAGTTATGATACAAAAAAGTTTTGCTTGCGTGTGATGGTTGGGGTAATCATATTATACGATCATGTTCATCCTCTTGGTGCATTTGTCCGACAAAGTAGTATTGAGGTAAGTGATATATGGACTATTTCTATCTACATGGGGAAGTTTAACATTGTAAGAGAGTGACAAATAGTGCTTTCAACAGACCAATCTTAACTGTGATTTTGCAATTATAGATGGCAAAATGATACATTGTCCCATAAAACAAAATCACTCAGCTTTGAATATTTATAAGGAGTAGGTGTTGTCCAGTTGTTCCAATCACAGTATTAGTGATCGGCAACAGATGTTATCCCATAGTCTGTTCATCCAATACAATTCTGAAATTGTTAAAAAAGCTTTCATCTGATTGGTTGACGAATGCAAGCACTGTTTATTCACATTGGCTAAGGTTTCATGAATAATAATATGCACATGAAACCACGGGTAGGAAAGAGCATAGCAAATCTTGAAATTTTCGCCCTGAATCACCAGTCTCGTAGATGACATGCATGTCCTTGCTTCATTTATTTAGCTTGAAAATTTAGCTTTCATTTTAAATTTGCCCTCTCATCTAAGGGCGAAAAATAAATGGGAGCAAAAATTTCAAGGTTTACAGTATTTTGCCATGCATCAATATTAAGGGACCAGAGTTACAAAAAAGGGTCATTGGTTTTATGAGGTTATTTGAAAGATTAGAAGTTAAGTCATTGATATGCTGTATGCATCAATGTCATGAACTTTTTTAAATATGTGTTACTTAAAATTAATTTGTAATTTACCTTTTCTTTCCTAACTGCAAATATTTTTCAATCTTTATCAAAATTCAACTCTTCTTTTGATAGTTTTGTCAAAGCTTATCTTTGTTGCTATCAATAACTCCTTTTTATCAAGCCTTTTTTGAAATTTGTGTGTTGCACCACTTTCAAAATATTTATAATAAACTGTTCTCTGCATTTATTTTCTTTTTAGATGAAAAGTAGTATAAAGGTTTTAAAAGACCAACAACCAAGTGAAGTTGAAGGATTATTAAATGCTTTAAGGTAAGCCTATTTATTTATCATTATTTGAATGATATTATGTGATAACATTACCATTATCCATAAGTTGTCTAATTTACATTTGTCTATACATTTATTAGTCTCCACCAGGATTTGAAAAGAGAGGACATAGTGTCTATCTCACCTGATTTTGCTTTGTCATGTCTTTCTTCCCTTTGGCTCACTGCATGTAGTAGAGATACACATTTTATGTAACGTTTATTTCTAGAGTTATTCACCCTGTATAATATGATTTGTCCAGGTAACAAGTCATTTCTGTACTTAATCTTGAGCTTGCTTAGTGAGTATATACATCCTTGGTAGACAATTGTGTTTTGCACATAAATTTGTCTCATTCATATGTTATTCCTGGGGACCTCCGTGGCCGAGTGGTTAGAGTATTGCGCTTTAAATCACAAGGACTCTCACCTCTGGTTCGATTCCCGCGAGGGTCGTTTCGAATTATGTGGGAAAGTTTGCCAGTTTACTTGCAGAGGGTCGGTGGTCTTTACCCGGGTAACCGGGGTTTCTCCTCCACCAATAAAAACTGGACGCCATCATATGACTGAAAGATTGTTGAGTATGGCGTAAAACAAAAAAATCAAATCAAAGTTATTTCTGGAGTTCATTCCATCTTAAATTTTTTTGATTGCGCAATATCTAAGTCATTTCTTCATCTAGACTTGTCATATTTAATGCAAATACCGATCTTACTGCATACAAAAATTGTGCTGGTACACTGTATACATGCACTTTTTTGATAAAGTATACATGCAACACAACTTATGTAATTAAATTATAATTGTGATGTATTTGTTAAAGAAAAAACATTTGTTGGCATTATCATAATGATGAATCACAAGAAGAACCAGATGTTTTAATCATGTTTTTCACACTTAAAAGAGCATTAGCTGTGGGTTTTTTTTTTGGTTTTTTTGTTGTTCTTGTATTGTTTTTTTCTTTCTTTCTTTTTTACTACTTATGTTGGTGTATTATAACAAAAAAGGGATATACACTGACTTAAAAATTCTTTAATTCCTATATATTTTGTGAAAATTGCTTGAGAAACTTGGTTTGACAATTATTTGTTTGCAAGTGATTAATTTGACCTCAGTATTTGTATATGCATAAGGTATAGGACTTGACCTTATTTTCACAAAATATATAGGAATACATGTATAAGAATTTTATGCCTGTGTATATCTTTTTTTTTTATTGTACATCAATTTAAGTTGTATAAAATGAAGTAATTGTTTTGTAATAGACAGCTTTTGTCCTTTATCAACTTCTTAAGATAAGAGGCCCTGTGTGATAAAGCACTCAAGGGAAAACTGATTAAAGTCATTGGAATTTTCAAGACATTTATGATAATTACAGTATCATATATATATATATATAATATATATATATATATATATATATATATATATATATATATGGACAAGAATTCACTAATGGTCCAAAAAGTGTGACAATTGCAGCAAAAATTAAATTAAATATTTAAATTAAAAAAATATTGCCAATAAATAGTATATCCGTGGAGGCATTAAAAAATATATAATGATTTATGATCGAAGTTAAAAAAAAATGTACAATGCTCAATCTCTAATAATTTTGCAGTATGTAACGTTGACAAAATATAAAATTAAAAACACAATTGAACTGCCTATCAATTGTCTTCAGATATTTAATTTTGGAACATCAATTTCTATTGGAAAACACTTCTAAATGAATAGTGATTGCATTTAATTACCTCACAATTTCAGTATCAAAAGGAACAATACTTTTTTTTCTTGTCAATGTTACATACTGTTTTATAAAGTTGCTTTGCATGAAGAAACAAGAAAATATTTTAAAATGTTTATCTATAAATTCTTAAACTTCATTACAAAGATGTTTTTAGAAAATAAATCCATCTTTTTATCCTGCAAGAAATGGCAATTTTATTTGTAAGTGGTGTACGTAACATTGACAAGAAAATTAAATTAAGAAATAATGGCTGAACCTCCTGTGAAAACTGATTATTATAATGTGATTTTAGTAACAAACAAAACCAAAATCTATATGATGGTTTTTGACCATATTTTTTTGTATACGTAATTGGTTGTTTCCCATGAAAATGAATGGAATGAATATTTTTTAATGAGTCCGTTTCATAACTATCTTTTGTCATTGTCCCAGTAGGTAACTTCTACAAATATTTGACAAAATAACAAACCTTTGCCCTCAGCGTTCTCCATGCTTTTTTTCCCCCTTCTTAGTTACCTCTTGTTGCCAGAAATCAGTTGTCGCAAAATTACGTCGGATGTCGTAAACGTTAACATTCGGGAGAGAAAAATACTTTTTTCATTTTTTACAGTACGTAATGTGTGTTTTTGACGTGAAAATGTCATTATTAATCATGAGATCGAATATTTTTTCAGTTCACTGGGAAGACCCAAACTAGGACTTGATCTAGCTATCGAGTGTGTAAACGACTTTATTTACGACAATTCTGATCACCTTCCGCAAGTAACATATCCCTCGTGGCAGGTTTCAGTACGTAACCTGCATTTGACAAAAATACGTTACGTACTATCACACTAATTTAATTTCACATAATTTAAAAATGTCAAGACTTAAAAGTAGAAACGCTACACCACTTGGAAACCATGTTTTTAGTCAACATATTACTGCCATTAGAATTGCCAAATGACATGAAGCGGCGATGTAGCGATCAATTGAAATACACACGGTATCAAATGTCACGTTTTTTTTCCTGATTTTGTTTGTGGATGCCCTTATGAAATATGATGAATTAAGCACAGTTGAAGAATGAACTGCATATTATTATGATTTTTTGATAGTTTATTCATTAAATCGTATAACAAAACACAAAAAATGTCTATGAATTGTTACCTTCTCCATGGTTTAGGTATACAAACTGTTTTGACAAGAAATTATTTCAAATTTCCCCTTAGTGAATTCTTGCCCATATATATATATATATATATCTATCTGCAGAACTTACCTTATAACTTACTGTTTCTCCCAGTTTTCCAATTAATATATATACATCTACTTATTTGTCTTTCAGGTACACTACTAAACATTTAAATGATGAAACTACACCAAAGGCAATAAAAACTATGCTAGCAGTGTGATTGGCATACTATGTACTAGTGCCATCTATTTCCAAATATGTGATGTAATTTTCTCATCCCATGTGACTTTTAGTACTTACAACTTTCCATATTGACAGTGCTTGTATGAGAGGACTTTTGTGATGTATAATGTATCTGTATGTCATGAACAGATTAGAAGAAGAGGATCATTCCTGAGTCTGATGCACATACTTATATATATCTAAATATATATTTTTTATATTTGTAAAAGGGTCTTTTATTTGCATCTGCTACATGTTCTTTACAGCAACACTGGTGAAATGGCATAAATAATGAACTTCAATGGGTTCTCATAACTTATGTCATTTCTCTACATTTGTCGTAAAATCGGCTGTTTTTCATTGTAGAGGTAGATGTTTTCATGCTTTATTATCAAAAAAGATCTAGGAAACATCTAATTGTAGTAGAAGAAACACCTTGATGTAAAACCCAGTGACACTGACTGCAATATTGCTGAAAACTGTATTTGACTGGCAATATTAGGTCTCAACATTATAAAACTTTGAGAAGATCCTTAACTGGGCCTGCTCAACTAATAAGATTTCAGGATTGACTGAAGAGGAGAATTTTATGATGCACATTTTTAAGTTTCTCAAGTTTTATGGTATCAGGCCAAGGTGTAAGATATCATGTAATCAGTAGTTAGCAACTAAATCCATAGATGGGCAAATCAATTACATTGATGTTGAAACTGTATTATTGCGAGGTTTCTTTTATCTCTATCAACATTTTATTACATAATTTATACATAAGTTTTCGTTCAGGTTTTGGGGGGAACTTGTTAAAATTCTATTTATACCCCTTTTCATGTGCCAAGATTAAATCTACTTTTAAATGTCGGTCTTGTCAGCCTTACAGACTATATTGAGATCTAGTAATTGGAGCATTTATTGTATATGATTAAAGATGACACATTAAAACCTCAAAATAATAGATAGTCTGTTATTGTACAGTCAGACTGCTTTATAATGATCGTTGTTATTCTGACAAATTCACGTACAGAGATTGTGATGTAAAAATTCAGAACAAACAGGCAAAAAATCCTGTAATACATCATCACAGACATATCCTATGGAAATTATTATTGGTAGTTTGTATTCAAAGAATGTGTTTTCAATGGAATTGATAAATGGTACAATGTTTATAAAATTATGCAAAATTCAAATAAATTTTATTCCATCTATCAATAACAAAATAAATCTCTATTTTTAGAGAAAAAAATGGTTATTGTGATATATTTGCTATGAGTTTCTTCAAAAGAACAAATCCATTACAATGATTAAGTTTCAAAGTAACGAACATGGTCATTATAAAGATTGTTCTCTGTATCTACATGGATGTCAATCATTTTCTGTTTTAAGAAAGAGAAAAAAAACGCAATATTTTATTCATATGATCCATTGTTACAGTGACAATGATATATCTTTGAGCAAAGTTTATGTTATATGAATTACAAGAAATGTTAGAATGTTACACATGAATTTTATCACCACAAGAAGATAAGAAAGGGTAAACCTTGACATAGTCAAGAGTTGATGAATTTATATCTTGGTGTTTTACATACCTTGCATTCATTGTAATTGCTTTGCATATGGTTAAATATTTTATTGCTGTACAAAATATACAACTCAACAAATGCTGTTTTAGGGATTTTTTTCAAATTCTGTGCCAATACAATATTTTGTTTGACTGTATGAATGAATATAAGATCAGATAAATTATTGTGACATCACAAAACTTAGAATTAATCTGGGATTTCCATATTTGTCTATAGTCTTGCAATATGAAATTGCACATATATTATTAGAGGCAGCTTCAAATGTCTATTGTTTGTTTCATTAGAATGTCTAGAAAGAACAAATGGCTTCCAGGAATATTGATAATTTTCTCACCTGCGATATTGTCAATGTAGTAATCATTGTAGTAATTAGTAAATAGCTATAGAATTAAACAAGAAAGTGTTCTTGTATATTTTTGTCTTTTTCCTTAAAATTGATCTTATGAAAAAAAAAAACACATGCAGCTTCACAGCCAAGCATCAATATTAGTAACAACATATGAACAGTGTATGAGTAGTTTGTTATCATAGTTTTGTAGTGAATGTATGTGTATATAGCTGTTAGTATACTCCAGTGCTTATCACTCAGATAAAGTGTACTTGTTCAGAGTATTCACCAAAATTTGGATAACAATATATAAATGACTTTAAATATACATTGATTCTGGAAAGTTTTGTGAGCAAGGTTCAGTGTTCAACCAAACATTGTTATAAATTTTATTTCCTCCTAGGCACTTTAGAATCTTCAAAAAGTAAATAAAAAATTGAATAAGTATTTTGAATATCTGAAACACCACAGAAACTTTCACTGTATGTTTTTCAAGTCAAAATACCATTGGAGGTAATCCTTTTCATTTAGTTTTCCATGACATGAATTGTAGCTTTGTATTGTAATCAATATTTTGCTTTTATTAATTTTGAAATTCAAAGTTGCTTGCTTACAGATATACAGGCAATTATGTCAGAATTTAGTGAAAATAATGTTTATGGTATTTACTTGACAAAATTAACATAACTACATCAACTAAACACAATATACAATTAAGTCTCGTTATGTCAAAATCAAATGAGTTGAAATTCTGGTTATGTCAAAATCGAACACTAGTCCTGATTTTTTATTATACATTTTTGTTACTTTTACTCCAGATATCTCAATATTTTTATCTCAGACTTTGGCTCATGTCAAAGTAAAATTGCGGTCCATAGTACTGAAATATTTTGAGAAAAAAAAACACTCATTATTTCAAAATTACTTTCCATGTTCAATGGTTAATTTTTGTAAGAGCATACCTATAAATTGCCTGTAAAATAATCAAAGAAGTGACCTAGATATTTATTTGTTGTCTGATTAGAAAAATGCTTTAATTGAACATTTTGGTTATCTTGAATTCTGGATATCTGGCAGAAATAGGGGACAGTCGTGTGAATTTTGAGATAATGAGATTCCACTGTGTAAAACTAAAAAGCCTATAATAAGTCTAAAGGGCTTGGTGTGTCTAAGACACTTTTGCTCTTTTTCACACCTATGTCCTAATTTAAAATTAAAAAAAATTTCAAAATAATGCAATTAATTATATTTTTCAGTTAATAAAAATATTTTTAATGGAAAATGTTCATCAAATTTTATGACCTTGTGTAAAGGGGCAGTTTTTATGTCCAAGCATTGTATGTTGAGACTCTCTACCTGCTGGCAGAGGATGATTTGTGCTTGTTTTGTTTCCTGTTGTTTTGCTCAGTTGATGTATAAAATTATAATTACCTGTAGTTTGCATCAATCCCACATTGCATCTAACCCACAGCACCGAGAACAGGGTAGTTGTTGGCAGAGTTTTCTGTGTCCTGATATGTTGTAATACATGTAATGTAATTGTTGACTGACATGTTTTGTTGTGGACAATTACCTCTTGCACATTTGCTCAGTGTGCTTTATGATTAACGCATAATTATACAAGACATTCTCCTGTCTTATTCAGTTGGTTAATATCTTTTTCTACTTTGGTAAATGAATAGATCTATTTTTAAGAGTGCTTTCTATTGAACTCCAAATATCAGCCATGTATAAATGAAATTTGTTTTGACAGAGCTAATTAAAGGATTTGTTATTGAAAATCATTTGAGTAATCAATTACCTTATTTGTCTTAATTTCAATAATTATACTCTTTAAAATTGTTCTATGGGGATTGACATTTTTTGTTGTTGATATTTTCATACATTCCCCATATTATATCCTTCTAATGTTGTAGCGATATTAATAAACGTTTAGATATTTGACTTTGATCTAAAGTACATATGTGAGGCATTGGGTTTCTTCTCTTGGAATTGTATGTATAATTGTCTGAAATAAAATTTGCACTGATTTAAAATGATCTGAGGGTTATTCTGTAATTTTAATATGGTGCCATATCTGTGAAGAGTCATATTTATTTTCTTTTTCATTCTTTCCATTCATTTAGATTTACTGATTTCTGAATTAGGTAGTTTGTTGTAAAACGATATGTATTTGTATGTTTTAAATCAAATCAATATGTACAGATATCTGTCTTTTTTGTTATTCTTGAAAATATAACTTTTTTTCAAATGAAACCACAAATGTGAGCAGAATTTTTCATGTTCTGTAATTGTATATATTGAATATGAAAGATGTATGTATGTGGTTTTGACAGCACTTGCCAATAGAATTTCAGTCAAAGTGTGAAACAAAATGGACATCGATCAATAACTTTTTTACACTTTTTCTTACATCAAGTTTCCACATTCAAAATTTGAGATGAATCTCAAAATCTTACTTTACACATGAATTCAAAATGGTTCACTTTTTGACACTCATCTTGTTAAAGAGTATGAAATCTATAACTGTATCATTGATAAAGATTACATGCCATTAGTAGCAGTACTATTTCCCCTGGCTTGTAGTAACAAATTTTTAGTGCCTCATGCCTGTACATCATTTCATTTTCACTTTAAATGATGTTTTCTTTTTTTATAAACAAAAATGACAGTTGACATTTATAATGTCTGACCAGGTTTTTCCTCTCTATTGCAAGTTTGATTTTTATTTGTTTTATCAGAGAGAGAAAAAAATACTGACTATGCTGTTTACAAATTTATATAATCATTCTTCAAACAGACTTTCAACAGCTGGGTGTTATGTTGAAATAAATGTCATGTTACTTTAGCTTTTGTAGTTTAATCACTTTTCCATTCTTGATAACAAAAATGTTTAAATATCTAGATTTCTTATTTACTTTCATTTCTGCCTGTGTTGTACTGACAGTAGTAAAAAGAATCTTAATTTGTATACAGTGAGTTCTACCAAAGAAAAAAATATTTTTAGTGAATGTCAGTTCTCAGAAGGAATGTTAAAGAGCAACATGGGTAATGTTTATCCAACAATACATTATAACTGATGAAGATGTTATTGATAGATATATCAAAGTACCAAAAATATATAAAATGCAATCATTTTATGATATCTAAAGGGATACTTTTTTTTTAAATATTATGTACTGGACGGTTACCATTGGTACAAAAGATGATAGTGATGTCTGTCTTTTTTATGTTAGGATTTCTTGACATATTGATATACCTTAAAGTCACATTCAAGGGATGTTATTGTAATTTTTGACAGGCAACACCTTATCAGTTATAAATAGATCAATGTGTTCGGTGTCTCCCATGATTAATTAACTTATTAGTTGGAATAGGACTTTTAAAATATGATGAAAGTTCATGTGAGTATGCATTAAGAGAGTATAGAAAAGTTTATTTATGGACAATACTCCCAGGAATGTGGCTTTAACTCATATAATTAATATCTGAAGATAATCACTGTACATGACCAAAGTATCTATAAATTTGAGATAGTTAGGTATTGTTTTGCTGGTGAGCTAACATTTTTAACCCGCTCAAATTTCCTATTCAAGCCTTTGATCATGTTGCTATTTCTTTGTGGGGTAAATGAATTTTACTTTGCAAAAAGCCAGATATTCCACTCTGATATATGTGATTGTATCATTTATTAAATTAATTTGTAAAACTGATTCATATATTTGTTGTTGTTTTAAGAGATACAAACTTTTCAGCCTTATATGTGAACTTATATACAGTGTCCATTGGATATATGTAAACTTACAAATGCAGTGTCCATTGGATATATGTAAACTTACAAATACAGTGACCATTGGTTATATGTAAACATATAAATAGTTCTTTGGATATATGTAAACTTATAAATAGTTCTTTGGATATATGTAAACTTACAAATACAGTGTCCATTGGATATATGTAAACTTATAAATACAGTGTCTATTGGATATATGTAAACTTATAAATAGTTCTTTGGATATATGTAAACTTACAAATACAGTGTCCATTGGATATATGTAAACTTACAAATACAGTGTCCATTGATTATATGTAAACTTACAAATACAGTGTCCATTGGATATATGTAAACTTATAAATATACCAGTGTAAACCATTAGTTATATTTGTAAACTTATAATAATATTAAACTTTGGTCTATTGGATATATGTAAACTTATAAATAGTTCTTTGGATATATGTAAACTTACAAATACAGTGTAACCTTTTAAATACAGTGTCCATTGATGTAAACTTACAAATACAGTGTCCATTGGTTATATGTAAACTTATAAATAGTTCTTTGGATATATGTAAACTTACAAATACAGTGTCCATTGGATATATGTAAACTTACAAATACAGTGTCCATTGGATATATGTAAACTTATAAATACAGTGACCATTGGTTATATGTAAACTTTTAAATAGTTCTTTGGATATATGTAAACTTATAAATAGTTCTTTGGATATATGTAAACTTACAAATACAGTATCCATTGATTATATGTAAACTTATAAATAGTTCTTTGGATATATGTAAACTTACAAATACAGTGTCCATTGGATATATGTAAACTTACAGTATCCATTGATTATATGTAAACTTATAAATAGTTCTTTGGATATATGTAAACTTACAAATACAGTGTCCATTGGATATATGTAAACTTACAAATACAGTATCCATTGATTATATGTAAACTTATAAATAGTTCTTTGGATATATGTAAACTTACAAATACAGTGTCAATTGGATATATGTAAACTTATAAATAGTTCTTTGGATATATGTAAACTTACAAATACAGTATCCATTGATTATATGTAAACTTATAAATAGTTCTTTGGATATATGTAAACTTACAAATACAGTATCCATTGATTATATGTAAACTTATAAATAGTTCTTTGGATATATGTAAACTTACAAATACAGTATCCATTGATTATATGTAAACTTATAAATAGTTCTTTGGATATATGTAAACTTACAAATACAGTGTCCATTGGATATATGTAAACTTACAAATACAGTGTCCATTGGTTATATGTAAACTTATAAATAGTTCTTTGGATATATGTAAACTTACAAATACAGTGTCCATTGATTATATGTAAACTTATAAATAGAGTGTCCATTGGTTGACATTATCCATCCAAATATGTAAATGTGTATTTTTACATGTATATCCACCCCTGTAAAATTATTCAATTTATCATATGTCTGTACTAGATACAACTATGCCAGGATGTTAATGATGGTAACTGTAGGGGGATTTTATGATGGCCTATGTGTCACTGTGCATGTGCATTTGAAAAGAAAAATTAAATCAGACCTGAACAAGTAGTTTTATTGTTCAAATATAGTATATCTATTTAAAATATAATATATTATATCTTAGAACAAGATGTGCTTGTGAAACACAAATGCAGGTCGGGGCATCTATTTACAATGTTTCTGTTTTATTTAAATTTACATTTTGTCCTGTATTTAAATAAATATAATAGATCTCTCTCTCTCTTTTTTCTCTCTCTCTCTCTCTCTGAAATTTGTAAATCAATTTTCCCTTAGATCTACAATCACAGTAGTAAAACATTCATATCTCCGCATTATTAATGAATTAATTTTGTCCTGTTCATCTGTCCATCTGCTTAATTCTAAGTACGAAAATATTATTACATTACCACATTTATGTACGACTTTTTTTTCTTCCTTCTGTTTCTTCTTACAAATTAAATAAAATATGTTTAAACTAGATAGTAAAAATGAATATTTGATATATTGTACATATACTGTTTTAAAGTGGTAAATAGATAATGATTTATTTATCGGTCATGAACTAATCTACATTTGTTGTTTACACACCTGATAATACTTTCCATTTGCACTGTTTAAGTAAGACAAAATTATTTAATTGATGTTTTGTGTGAAAACATGGTATTGATTTATATCAAATGTTAAACAGTAAAAGCATGTTGGGGGATATTTTCCTTCCTACCCAATTAATTGTTTTCTGTAAACATAAATCTTCTCCAAACTATTTTGGTAAAATTCTTGGTACATGTAAATAGAAAAATGAGAAATGTATTATGATAAAATGGATAAATTTGTAATAATATATATATATATATATATATATATATATATATATATATATATATATATATATATATATATATGTTAATCATGTAAAGTGACGGGTAGTTTCAAAGATTAGTTTCCCGGGTTACAACCTTTGGTTCCATTTGCTAGAGGTGTGGGTTCAACAGTCATTATTCTCTCCAAGACCAATATCAAGACAAATATATTTGCTAACCAATAAGATGGGATAAAAACAAAAGTAAATATGTTACAGGAAGAACATTTTGATAGTAGGATATACAGTTTAGGATATAACAATGTGAGAGAGGAAATACTTTTTTGGATGCTTCAAGGACACGTGCATATATATCAAGAGAGAAATTGTCGTGTACAAAAGTGATAATCTTCTTGTTTTTATTTTAATCAGACTGGTAAACATTGAAAAATTTTCATGGGGGAGATTTTTCAATTTCAATTTCATGGGGGAGATTCTAATTTGTATTAAGAATTAATAGGAAAATTAAAAATTTTCATGGGTGAGATATGCATTTTTCTTGAAGAAATTATCAAAACTTTACATAAAAAATTGGGAGTAAGTATGAAATATTATGGACGGTGGTAACTAAAGAAACGACCTAGGAAAATCCCTACATTGCATTTAAACTTTTTAAATCTCATCTTCAGTTAAGACACGGGAGATAAATAAAAGGCATGTCGTCTACTTTCAGATAAGAATATTATTATCCCTCTTCACCTTAAATTGATAACAAACGTTTGAATTAAACAACTAATTGACCAAAACACAGTCATGTCCTGTATCTATGAATGAATAAATCGTACTAAAGTTCACTTCTGCACATAATCATTCAAAATTTGGGTGGTCGCCGAACACGTAACAGTATCGCGTACTTTGTAGAAGTTGTTTCAGTATGCTCATTGTTTGCATCACCATTTTCAATTTCATCACTTTGACCTTGATCAATCTCATCTGAAATAACATATAAATTTTTCTCCACCATAACTTTTCTGGCGCGAAATCAGTTGACAATTTGTTTTTCTTTGGTGCATGTTCGTCTTTTGTTTCTTGTACAATTTCTGGCATTTAGTACGAATTTTGCGATTGTATAACATTTCTGCTGGACTCTTTCTTCATGTGGCATACCTATATGTTGACAAAAATTGTGTTAATTCCTTTTTTCCAATCTTTCCCCTCTGTTTATGGAGTGCGTATTGCTTTTAACAAAGTACGAATCTTACGCTTTATCTCACCATTTTCTTGAGGTCAATATGGAGTTGTACACGTATGTGCTTATAATTCGGATACTGTTTGAACTCTTTTCTTACAAACCGTGGACCATTGTCACTACGTTCACTATACGGTAATCTGTGTTTCGCGAACATATTTTCCAAATGAATTATGATCATTTCACTAGTGATCTTTTTCATCATTGCGACCTCTTGGAATCTTGAATAATAATCAACAACTACAAATAAATGTTCTCCTGATGAGAACGATCCCATTAAATTTATAGCTAGACCTTGCCATGATACTGTATGTATGATTTCACACATTTTTTGGCTCCCTGTCCTCCAAACTTTTTCAAGATGTCGTTGTTTTGTACAGACTATCCCCTTGATGTCCCTTGTGTGCTAAGCGAATAGTATTTTTATATAGTATGAATACACCAGATCCTCTCAGTACTATGCCATTCACTAAAGATAGTTCTGATGCTATCGGTTTGATACGTCCACTTAGTATTCCTTTACCTGTATTGAGCCATCTCATTACTTCGCTAATTTCGTGATCCTCTGATTCTTGCGGAAGGTCGGTGGTCTTTACCCGGGTAACCGGGGTTTCTCCTCCACCAATAAAAACTGGACGCCATCATATGACTGAAAAATTGTTGAGTATGGCGTAAAACAAAAAAATCAAATCAAATTAAAATCAAATCGTGATCCTCTGACGATTTCTTTCGAATTTCCTCAATAGTAAACGCTCTCGGTATGACATTTTCTGCAATGTTATTAACATAATTATCTGCTACCTTACATTTTTTACTTCTATAGTTCTGACATAATTTCGAAAGTATATCTGCAGCATTTTTCGGACCTGGTGTATATGTAATTCTGAATGTAGTATCATGATCCAATGTTCGATTCTTGCTGGTGGTTTTACTTTGTCGAATGTCAATGGTTTATGATCCGTTATAATCTCAAAATTCATTCCATATATGTAGATATGATTTTTTTTTCACATGTATGGTGTGTATACCTTTTGATATTTGTCAACGATTTACTAGCATAACCTACAGGTTTGTAAGATCTATCGGGATGCTTCTGCATCAGTATGCCACGTAGACTAACAGAACTTGCGTCTACATCAACATTAGTGTCTGCCTTAGGGTTGTAATACGCCAAAGTATCGACGCTGATTAAAGTTTTTTCAGCTTGTCAAACGTATCCTGATGTCTCTTGATCCATCTCCAACTAACATTTTTCCTCGTTAGTTCGCGTAATGGTGCAGCTATTGTGGAAAAGTTAGGTATGAATCTACCATAATAATTTGCAAGTCCAAGGAAACTTCTTACTTTTGAACTATTGTTTGGTATTTTAGTCTTTACTAGTGCATCGACCTTATCCTGATCCGGCTGAATACCTTAGAAGATACAATGTGTCCGAGAAACATGATTTTTGACAGACCTAATCTGCATTTTTTCACGATTCAATGTTAGGTCTTTCCCAAGCAATGTCAAGCACTTTTGCCATTTTCTGTCGTGATCAGCTTGATCCTTCCCATAAACAACATGTCGTCTGACAAATTACGCACATTCATTTTTTTCATTCGCAGTCTTGTTATACTTGACCAATCACCCTCTGATATACTAGTATTTCTGATGTAGATGATATACCAAATATTAAACGTATTTCCCTCGACTCTTCATCTAGCTCAATTTGATGGTACCCCCATCGCAAATTGAGTTTTGAGAAAACCTTCCTCCCATTCATATCCTCCAACATTTCATCTACTGTTGGGATTGGATGATACCCAAGCTGACAGATTGTTAACTTTAACAATTATATCAAGTCGATCAAGTTTATCCAACTTTTCCCGTCAATGAGGGGCGTAAATTGTTTTTTTTTTTTTTTTTGGGGGGGGGGGGGGGACAAGACGCCATGCGCGTAAAAATGGTGTGTTCTTTATGCAGTGGTGTTGGAAGTGAATCCAAAGGTGGTTAGGTTTGAGGCTGGTGACATTAATAAAACTTGTTTACACTCTAAAATATAAAATTTAAACTTAAATTAAAACTGATATGCAATGCATACCTCAGCAATAGTAGAGTGATGATTTCAGCAATAGTAGAGTGATGATTTCAAGCTGGACTGGTGTTAATCTTAAATAAAGTCGCACAGCGGAGCGGGGAGCGAAATTTTTTGGAAATTTGTCTTTTATTTTTCGACATTTTGTAGAAAAATTAAAGGTTTTACACCTATTTTAACAACTTTAGGCAGCACTCATCACTGCACATATTTCTAAGTGTTTGATTAATTGTGGGACAATATTTCATTAATGGGTAGGGTTTTTCGCATTTTTCAGATAGTTTTTGTTTAATTTGGAACCCCTTTTTCCTGCATCCAGACGCGAAAATAAGCATAGCAATCCGCTAATAAACCATTTTAATTATCCTTCTCAAAAGAAGGTTGGGTCAGCAAAAAAAAAATACTAAAATCGGGACAGAATTTTGGACTTGTATCATCCATACATTGAATTATGACGTCTTTATCGTTTAAAATATCATCGATGGATTAATTTTGAAGCCCGATGAGGTATCCTGTAGCTTCCAGATACAAAAATCGCCATTTCCCCGCGGTCAAGAGTATGCGTCCCAGAAATGTTCAATCATTAAAGCCCAGAGAGATAATTATCACATTGCGACTCGTTTTCATTCCGGCCAAATATTGCATTAAATTGACATGTGTGTCATTTATCAAAAAAGGCGTAAACATTTTGGTAATAATAAGTACGGATCCCGGAAAATCAATTATTCAAGAATTATTACTCTGCTTTGAAATAAAAACAAGTACATGTACCTAAATTTAAAAAAAAAAGCGGCTGTGTGATAAAAAAAAATACGTCAAAATGTGGGATGGCACAAACATAACTGTGACCTGTGACCCCCCCCCCCCCTCCAGTTTCAAAAGTGGGGGACGTTCGTCGTGCTCGTTTATCTGACATGTGATAATTTTTGCAAAATCTCCCGTTTTCCCGCATTTATTGCAAATTTTATCTCTGGATACTATGCACTCTTTCGCAATATATTCCTTCCTTCCACGTCGAAAACATGTGGTATCATTTTTATTAGCTCACCTGAGACGAAGGCTCAAGTGAGTAATTGTATTAACTCCCCGTCCGTTGGTCACTAAACTTTTAATATTTTCTACTTCTTCTCTGAAACCACTGAAGGGATTTTGACGAAACTTGACAGGAAGTGCTCAAGGTCCTCTACCAAGTTTGTTCTTTTCAGCGAGATTGGCCCAGGGTGGATCCAGGGGTGCAGAATAGGTCCCAAAAGGTACCCCTCTTTAAAAATCTTCTCCAGAACCGCTGCATGAATTCAATTGTCTCTGAGTGATCTACATGGATATATGATTCAAGTTTGAATTTTTCATAGAAATCGGAATATTAATTTTTGACACGGTTTGTTCTTTCTTCTTCAATATTTTTTTTTTAGGTCTTTTCAGACTTGGTCATTTTCATTCACTTTTGCATGATTTCCTCGATTATATCCCTTGTATTCACTTTGATGCCTTCATTTAATGTGTTTTACTTGTAATTAGGTGAAGAAATGTTTTGTGCAAGAAGTCTAAATGTAATTTCTAGAATTTTTTTAGACTGGAAAAAAGAGAGGGTGCAATTGTCACACTATCAGCTTTTGTTTCAAAACCACTGAAAGAAATTTGACAAAACTTTACAGGAAGCATCTCTACCAATTTGATAGTTTTCATCCACTTCGGCCCGGGATGGATCCACACTTTTCAGTGTCGATTTCAACAGAAGCATCTACCTCTTCATTGGACACTAGCAAGTTTAAACGATCTTGGTGAAAGAAATAACGGACCCGAGTTATGGCTAGTGTTCGAAGAGGATGACAGGCAGACCACAGACGGGATTGTAAATTTTATCTGTAAATTAAAATCAAACACCCCATTGTCGTGGACAAACACCTTTAAAGAACTTTATGGGTGTTTCAACTTTGTCGATCAGGTAATGGGTGTTTGACTCTTGATTTTAACTTACAGATAAAATTTCCAAGTCTTTTGGACAGTCAAAAAAAAAACGGTCGCGACAGAATCCCCAAAGGGATTAGTGGATAGACACCTTTTAGTAAATTCTGTTGAAAAGAAACCGGCGTTAAAAATTGAAAAAAACGAAGTTTAAGTTTGCCTCAATATTGGAGCAACAAATAGCCCTGGATTGATTTTTAAAAATGCACAAAACGGTCAGCAGTTAATAGCCTTGTTTTAAATGAAGTGAAATAATTAAAAGTAATGTCAACTTAAAATATAATGTGTTTTATTGCATTTCATCCAGCGGATTCTCTTTTAACAAGAACACACACACACACACACACACACACACACACACATATATATATATATATATATATATATATATATATATAATATACATACATAGGCGTCGGAAGCAAATTGAGAGTGTGGGGGCTAACCCAACTTAAAACACACACACGCCAGAAACGTCTAGGCTAAGCCCCAATTTTCAACACATGCCTATCTTTGCAAAAAAGGGGGGCTTAGCCTATATAAGTATATATATATATATATATATATATATATATATATATATATATATTGACGAGTAAAAGTTCGTGGCTGGCTAGTAAAATGTCTGGCTAACTGGCCAAATGAAGAGTGGATTTTTTTTAGTGTTGTAGAGCCTTGTAAATAAATGATGCCTATCGGTGAGAATGAGTGAAAATGATTTACGCCACATGGTTTACAAATTGTATACTATCATGAAAATAACATGAACATCATATACGGTTATAGCAACATAGAATTGTCTTTTACCTACCCTGTGCAGAGTCAAACACCTATTTTAATGGAAAGTGAATTTTCCGACTCAACATTTGCAAAGATCCGGGTAAGTAATATTCTAAACAGAAAATTCAAAGATGGATGTTAAAATCGGGACACCGGTAACAGTACAACAGTACTCAAATTTGAGTACGTACTCAATGAATTTTTTAATATTTATGAAGTTTTCTGAAAATAATAAAAAATTTATATCATTATTTACAACAGTACGCCGTCAATATACAAACATGTCCAATTACAGTACTGAGTAAATTTGGTGACTTCGGGCCCTGATCGGCTGATGCAGTGAGATATACCTCAATATTTTTTGTCCACTTAATCCACCTTTGTGACACACTAGCTTCATTTCCACCGACATCAAAATGACTACAAGCATTTAATTGAAGTGCTTTTGTCATACTTTACTTCAGAGTGATTTTTTTTATTGTTTTGTTTTTTGTTTGTTTTTTTGTTTATAACGTCCCACTCGAAAATTTTTCACTCATATGGAGACGTCAACTAAAGCCGGTGAAGGGCTTCAAGTTTTGTCCTATGCTCGGCACTTGCGGCCATTGAGCAGTGAGGGTTCTTTAATGTGCCTGCTGTGCCTACTCGGGACCTCGGTTTTTACTGTCTCATTCTAAGGACAGGAAACCAACTTGCCACCGACTGGACTCGAACTCACGATCAAGAGTCGATCGCGCTACCGACTGAGTCAGGTCGGCTCTTTAATCCTCGTCGCCAATGTAATGTCACCATTTGTCTTCATAGAACATGATGCTCTAAGCATGTACACAGATTAACACCACGCCAGTCTTTTCTAACTAAGCAAAGCTACATACATTTAAAATAGCCACAGAGCTGTCAACATTGTTTACCCCAACATCATTGTTGGTTCTCTCTTCTTTTACTATTTGTACTTTATTTACAGTAACAAATAAATGCTTTACACAGGCATAAAAAAACTTATACATGTGTATTCCAATTCAGTTTATTCATTTAACTGCCTTAAGCCTTACGGCTCATCAGCATAAACATAGAGTATAATATACAATGTTGTGAACATGCACATATACACACATATATACATGTGCAATACATATAAATAAATAATTATATACCAATTAAATTGAGAAAGTACATAAAGTAGATCAAGAGTGATCAAGAGTAGACATGAAAATGAAAATGGAGGAAGAACACTGAAATAAATCAATTATTTTTCCTCTGTGCAAAGGCATTGGTAATAAACCTAGCTAGGTTACACAATTTTGTTTTATTTTTAATACCTAATAAACATAGAAGGTCTTTTGTAGTAATATTTATTTATGTATTTAGACCTTAAATCTGTATAGAAAGGGCATATAAAAGGAAATGAAATTCATCCTCAACTTCATGACTGAACACTTTTCACATATTCTGTCTTCTCTTGGGATATTTCTGTATCTACCTTGTTCTATCATTAATTCATGTGAGGACGTCTAAATTGTGCAAGTGAAAAAATGTACTTCTCAGGTAAAGACTTACGGATATAATATTGTATCATATGAGTATCTGTTAAATACTTATAAAGGTAACATTTACTAGAGTTTTCAAAGTATGCATTCATTTCTTGAATGAATAAATCATTTAAAACAGTATTTACTTGTGCAATAAAAACTTAACCATTGGGAACATACTGGTTATACCAAACATAGCCAAAGCCAAGAGATAAAAGCAACTCTTTGACTTGATGTAACCAGTTTTGAGACTCAATATTTTTTTAAACATGTCCTCATACATTCCTTTCAAAATAATATTATTAGTATTTAATAATTTAACCCAATATTTCTGAATTCTCATTTTTCTACTTATCATTAATGGAAATCTGCCTATTTCTGCATAAAGCATAAAATTTGGAGTACAATTTTTTAACCTCAAAATTCTCTTACAAAAATCTGTATGTATTTTCTCTATATCTTTGGCTATATTAAATCCCCAAACTTCACATCCATAATTTAAAACACTTGAGACATAAGTATCAAAAACATGTAGTTTAGTTTCAACATTCAAGCATTCATCCTTACAAGTTTTCAGTATACTAAACATACATTTTCTTCCTTGTTGACTTAAAATATGTTGTGTTCGGGTGAATTTTCCATTATATAATAGAGTAATCCCTAAATAATTAAAACAATCAACAATTTCAATTGGTTTTTGATCATATTTCCATTTTGCTTTTTTAGCAATTCTACCATTATTTCTAAATACTACAATTTTGGTTTTGTTTACATTTACCAAATTATGCAGTACACATGTAAATTATCCAGTAAATTTTGTAGACCAGAAATAGATTCAGAGAAAAGGACAGTATCATCAGCATACATGATTAAAATAAAGACAGATCTCTTAGTTCTACACTTTCACAATTGCTGTATAACATGTGATTTTCAAGATCATTGATATAAAGAGAGAACAAAAAGGGAGACAACCCTTCACCCTTCACCCCAATCCATTTGGGACACTGAAAAAATCTGATTTTACACAATCATGTCTAATGCATGATTTAATATTATTATATAAAGATTTTATAATCGTGAACATTTTCCCTGTTACCAGGGATCTACCCAGTTTATAAAGTAACTTTTTTTCTATTTATAATATCAAAGGCTTTTTCATAATCAATAAAACAGCAATACAGCTTCTTTTTTTGTAAAATCATTTTGTTACCTAAACAATGGAGAGCAAAAATCGCATCAGTGGTAACAAGATCCTGTTTAAAACCAAATTGTGCATCAGATATTACATCATTTTTATAAGACCAATCAAGTAATCGATTATTCAATACCGATGTAAACAGTTTTGACAGACAGCTAACTTGTCTGCCATAAAGTCTCTAATAATGCGCTCTGTTGTCTCGGGCGTTTCGTCTTGTGCCTCGGGGATATGTGAGAAAACTAGGTTGTCCCTCATCGAACGTGCCTTGATGTCAGAAATCTCCCATTTTAACTGCTCATTTCTCTGTTCCAAAGCTTCCATTCGGTCGTCCATACTTCCCATTTGAAATTCTAAATTTTCTGTTCGTTCTTGAACGACATTCACCAATTCGTTTGTCTTTTTTACACTCTCCTGGATTTCTTTGGTGATTTTACAAAGTTTCATTTCAACTGAATCTACTTTCTTTTCAACACTTTCAAGCTTTTCAATACGTTTTGCAATAGAGTCAACTTTGGTCGAAAGCACTTTAACACTCTTGACCAATGCATCGGCCCAAGGTGGGGGGTGTCCTGGTCATTATTATCATGGATAACACGAGCTGGTGTAGATGTCCGCTGTACAGAGTGTACATTCCCTGGTGTATTTATTCCAACAGGTAAATCAACTCTGTGTGTAGTGTCTCCATACAATATCTGGTGCGAAGCACTTAAAACGTTACTTAAATTCACTTGACTATTGTTCGCCGGTTCACTGGCGGTACTACTGTCTGAATTTGGCGCCTCTTTTCGTTTTTTAGATCCTCTGTTTCGTCCCATACTTATTTAAAGACATAGGATGGAATAACTACTGTTATTTACTGCCAACTAGGAGAAGCCCTAGAATATGAATCCATAGTAGATATCTCCTGGCAAACCCTATACAACTTAAATTTAAACCAAATCTACCGGAGCTTACAAAACATGTCTACTCTCGTGAACGATCACTCACTCAGACATTTTATGAAAATAAGATCAGGTCCAATGTGATATTCATATACAAATAGTGAGGTTGAGTTAATCAATTGCAAGTGAAAAAGTGCCAAACCTGGGTTTCTCAAGCAATTTTCACAAAATATATAATTCATAGGCGTCGGAACCAGGGGGGCTTAGCCCCCCCACTTTTTTTGCAAAGATAGACATAGGTGTTAAAAATTGGGGCTTAGCCCCAGACGTTTCTGGTGTGTGTATGTGTTTTAAGTTGCCCGCCGGTTTAGCCCTCCCCCCCCCCCACTTTCAATTTGCTTCCGACGCTGATGTAATTACGGAAGCGTATTATGCTCACCTACCGAAATATTTTTCTTGAGAGTGAAAATATTTTATCTGGCGGTCGCCACTTAATTATCTGGAGACCTTCACATAATTATCTGCCAAAATATTTTTCTTGAGAGTGAAAATATTTTATCTGGCGGCTGCTGGATAATTAAGGGGAGAGAGAGAGAGAGAGAGAGACGTCGTTTTGTTCAGCAAAAACTTTTAATACTGTTCTTTTAATTTCTATTAAAACTGATTGTACAAAATATTTACTTGGTAACTATTTATATTACAGTCACTTATCTGGTGCTTTATATACTTATTGGTATTTTTAGATACGAGTACACGGAGTACTGTAGGCTATTCCCTTCATATATTTTCACTCTTTAGTTAATAAGTTTGTCGATGTGAACACTTATTTATGACTCATAAATGAGTAAAATAATTGTGTGTCTGAACGCTTTAAATGTCCTATCGGGGGCATGTGAAATTAAAAAATTTCCATCGGAGAACATTTGCCTACCTCTACCCCTTCGCATTTGTTGCTAGGAGTATTGCTGACACAACCTTCTTTGAGAGATGGATAATATAAAAATTAACTTTAGTTTAAAGATCTATAAGTTGCGGTAAACTTAAAATATTAGGTTTCAATATTCTTGAAAGACTCCTTGTTTGATTTAAGGTTAATGTCCTGGAACCAGAAGCATGGTCCTGTAGGCTGGGGCCTATAAATATAATAGAGATCTGTTATAATAGGCCTATACATGTCTCTGATGGAACTTACAATAAACATTTTAAATAAAAAATCTGTTTCGGGGTGACAAATTACCAAAATTGACTTTTAAGTCGCGACAAAGCTTCAGTAGATAGGCATTCTATAAGAGAGTTTGGTTGTTTTATTTATTCTTACATATCCGCCCTATCATTGAGTTGTGCGGTGACCTCACTTTAAATTTCCCGCTTTCTGGTTTTGCCAATGTCATTCCCACAGTTCAGTGCGCAGTAACGAGCATGCGTGTCATATGTATTGCAAATGGCGGCACTTGTTATTGTTCCATGGCGTTGAAGATACAATCACATTTTAAGTGATTCTTGTCACCCACGAAGGTTAGTGGAGTGAAGATAGACCCATGCATGTTAAAAAATTACATTTGATTACCCCTATCTATATGACAGTAATTATGTTGCTCTCCGCATTATGACTGTAAATAGTCTGAGCCAGGCGAGGTGTTGTACGGTGGGGTTCTCATGACATCACTCCCTTATTTCGCATCAAATATGCTAGATGTTTATATCAGTTGCAGATGATTCTGCGTGCATACAATTGTACATTTACACTTTTATATTACGCCATTTTAAATTTTAACCTGCATTCAAAACATCCGTGATCCAATTGCTTTGTATTTAATGTTGACACAAGATAAGACTTTCGGTCGGCCTCTTCCGGTCAAATTATGCAGAAAGATGAAATTTCTATTTCCGTATCTGTTTTAGTCGTAAGCTGAAGACATCGTTGCAATTTTTGTCTTCTTACTAGTCGTAATAGTGCAACGTTACCAGAAATTTTGCACGTCCATACTAATCTGTATCGCATTAGGTAAGATTACACTTTTCAAAGATGGCTGCCAGTGCCAATGGTTTTATGATATCAGGCCATTTACTCTTCAATACCTTATAATAAAGACAGAATAGTGTTTTACAGGTGCTTGTGTAACTAGACACATTATTGCCTCCATGTGTTTATTGAAGTCAATTCTGTAAAGAAGTTTAACTTTTGCTTTATAAGTATCACAAAACATCATTTTTTGTCTATTCATCAGACCCAGACATTAACAACTGTTACCAATTTCCTTCAATCCTTGGAACTTTGTTTTTATTTAAAACATGGGGGGAAAATTCATGTGTTTAATGAATAAATTGCAGTTTTGAGGTGTAAACATGTATTATGCATGTTATTTTTATTTCTTGTTTGCACCACATAAGTGCATTTTACTCATATATTTTTAATCCATTATGTTACTTTGGAGTATGGATGAACTTTGAAAACATAAAATTATCAAGAAAGAAAAACTTCCAACTTGTCACTCAAAATTATGTTAAATTTCTTTAAATATCTTGAATTCACATAGTGAATCATACCAAGAATATTTAATCTGCAAATGATTTTTTTCATTTCTGATTATGAAATGTACCAGGACTCCAGTATCAAAATCTGGGATGTCCCATTCAGAAAATGAGGAAGACCAGTTATTCAAAGTCTAATGCCAAAATCTAACTATTTCTTTGGTTGTCCATTCATTTCCTCTAAGTTTTTTTTTATCTATTTCTAATCAGTTGATCAATTATTTGACAGACTGCTTTATAATGTCCATCATTTATCTGACAATTTCACCTACTGACAGGATTTTCCTTAGAACAAATGTACATGACTTTATTAATCGTCAACATAAAGGAATTTACAGCTTCTGACACCAACAGTGAAAATTCAGAACACGCATGCATTTTCACTCAAAAAATTCTGCAATACAAGGACACAAACATACCCCATGGATTAAAATTATTGATTACATGTTTGGTTATTAAGGGGTTACAAATGTTGAAACAAAGACCTGTTAATGACTCGGTAACTTGTGGAACCATATGCACATGACTGTTACAAAAAGGGTGCTACACTTACTGACCTAGATCTTGACCAACTTTTGTGTACACATATCTCTGCAGAGATGTTTTCACAGAGCTCGAACATTTGTTTTTACGTCGACAATATTACTTTAGTGACCAAATAAAAGATGGCATGTTATTAGTGTAAATAATAATGCTTGTTTAAATCACCAGCATCGCCAGCTGGATAATTACAGTAGCAATTGAAATGTGTCTATCAAAACATGATGGTCCCAAGATTATTTCAGGTAAAAAATGTAAACTATTACAGTAATATATAGTCAAAGAATATGTTGTTAAAGAAATGATATCATAATTATGTGTTTATGCAGGCTCCAGATAAACTGTATTTCATCTATTGACACCAATTAAAAAATAAGTGTACAGAAATATGAATTACAACAAAGGACAATAACTCTGATGTTTTTTATGAGAGTAAATTCATTACAATGACAAAATCTCCAAGGGACGAACATGGTCGTTATAAAGAGGGTTCATTGTATGATTTTTCTATTTGTTTATTTTTCAATCATTGTAATTTATCTATTATATTTTTATTACTAATTTTGCAGTGCCTGCTCACTAATATTTTTATATCAGAGTTTTTCCCTTTTGACCCTGAATTTCCATTTCATTTTGATGCATGGTAAATTTGCTACAGTGGTCAATTTGATTCAATGATTTTTACTCAAGAGTCAATCTGAATTTTGTCATGAACATGTAAAGCACAATTGACTGGTCTAGAAAATTACGTGATTTTATAGCCATTTATTGACATTGGTCAATGTAATTTAATCTCACAATTTACCAAATCATCACTGCTGATTCAGATTGTAAAAGTGACTGACTGTTTATTATATGTGCCAGTGTCTGAGAAAAAGGTCCTTGCAACATAATGAAATGCATGATAATACGGAAGTCTGGTCTGACATAATGTTTCTAATTTTGAGCAAGTCAGCAATGCACTGATATATCTGACATGGTGAGATGCATGAAAGTGGTCAGCATGTCACAAAATAACTGAACAGGTTTATGTATTCAAAACTTTTCCTATATAAATTAATTGGTACACATTCTCTTTACTATCATGGCTTTAGATTTTAAATATTTAACACTAATACCAACACTGTGTAACTTTACCATAACAAAAGAAACTAAAAACATGACTGATTGATTGTAAATGAAATAACTGATGAAACTTCATAGATTTATGTTGAGTTGTTGACATGTAGACAAGCAAAGAACTTACTAGAAGAAAATAGTGACCTCAACATAATATTCTGAAATACAAATTTTAAAAAGTACATCATTGTAAAACATCCTGAGTGGATGAACATTTACAGATTGTGTAAACCATGCATTTACAATTAAATTAACAAAACGTAAAATGAAATGTGTAACTTTGACTTGCAAACAAAAATTTATGTCATATCAGTTTAAAGATTCTTTACCCTGAATATTTTCACTGAGGGGTCTTGGGTCCGCCTGACCCTTGGCTTCAGTTCTAGTGGAAACACTGCCATATATACATGTATCCCTTGGCCTTAAAAACCTCATATTGGTCTCCATTGTAGGCCTTGACAAATATTTCTGGAGTCAGCTTGTCAAATTTAAGTCATTTTCACTTTCCCTGACCAATAAGCTATTACATGGCAAGTTGATTTGTCCTGCCCTGCACCAAAGAAATTTTGACGCCCTTGATTTTTATCCTTTGGTCTTCCTTGCATGATGACATTCTTGCATAATCATGGCAGGGCCTAAGCAAATACAGTAAATGACTGAGAATTTTGTCAGAAAAAATCTTTGGTATGAAAGAATTAATGCTAATTGTTTTGTAAATCATGAAGTGAAAATTTCATTTGTTCATGTATTTGCTGTGTCAAGAGAAAAAGTAACTTATTTTACTATTACATGTCATCATAACCTTCGAAAGAATGCAATTTTAAACATAAACCAATATTCTCTTGTATAATGATCATTTTCTGTTTGGTTGTTTTATAGCACTGCGTTAAGAAATAATGTTGACCATTGATTAAACATTTCCATATCTTTATGCTTTTCATCTGTTGTCTTTTTACTGGCATGCATGTCAAGTAAAAAAAAAACTGTCAGCAATGATATTATTAAAAGGAATTTGGTTTATAACATTACAGTCACTTTCAGTTGCATAGGTATTCATGTATAAACTCAAAGTATTAAATTGAAAACTGATCCCTCACTGCTCCTGTTTTCATATATGTTGTATAGAGAATCATGGTCCATTATGACTATATGAGGTCACATGGAAATGACCTCATAGCTGTGTCATTTTCGACCAATGAAAATGCAACCTACCAGATTATGTACATGTATGTAAGTTTATTAAATGGCAGAGATGTTACTGTCAGTCCACATAATTCAGTCAGTATATATCTTTGGTGATTTCATTTGAGGTTGTGAAAATAATTCTCTACTTTTGGTTCAGTGTTGTTTATCATATAAAAAATTTTAACTTGTCTTTGCCATTTTCATTTGTCGAAAATGACACACCTATGAGACCATTCACACATGACCTCATACTGGATTGCATTAGATCCTCTACACGACATCAGAAAAAGGGAAGCAATGGGAAATCTGTTTTTAATTAGATTGGTATAAACTCTAACTGGTTTATTTACTGCCTCAAAGGAAATGAAGTCTTCTTTGAAGGCATTGTACTGTTTACATGTCACTTGTACATGAGGAAAAAAAATATGCACAGACTACACTATTTAAAGATCAAGAATATGTCATATACATGCATGTACATATATATATATATATACTTTCTCACAGTCACTAATCATTTTACATGTTATGTATGTATTTATATGTAAACATCAATAATTTTTGTCATATATTATTTTACACTCAAAGCCACTATTGACTAATCATTTTACTATATTACAGGTGGTCCTATGCCATCGTGGTGACAATGGGTCCTCAAGAGGACTATGTGGAGACTGTGTTTACATGTGAGGGTGACATAAATGATCCCAATCTTCAGACACGACTAGAAGATTTTAAAAAAGGTCTGAGAGATCTTCTGTCAACAGGTAATACAGGTTCAGCTTATTCCCCAAATCAGTGTTGTTGTATTAGATACAATGTGAGAATTTTCATTTGAGATCAGTAACATTTTTAAAATAGCAGACCAAATAATGTCATTCTTGCATTAAAAAGATACAGCACCTTGCAAACTAAATAACAAACTTTTTGAAATTAAAAAACAAATAACTGGTCAACTGGACCAGTGAATTAATTAATTTCACTATTACAAGCAAAGGTTTACTGGTTTGCATATTATATAGAAATGAAATAAAATGCAATTGACAATAAGTTATTATTTATCAATATTCATTTATTTACTTATCATCTCCAATTTTGCATGTCATACCACTGCCAGTTGTCCCATCATAATATTAAGACAGCCATTCACTACATTTGAGCCATGCTCGCTTGAAAATATGAACATATTTGGCTGCTTTTTAGCATTGTTTGCATCAGGTTCCCTTCCAGTTTTATGCTATATGCCAACGTGACATGAAGAGTAAACAGACATTTGCACCAGATAAACTAGGTTAAACATGTGTTTGAAGTGAAGGTTCACAACTGGCTTTTCCTGTCCTTTGGATGAGACAGTAAAAATCCAGGTCCTGTGTCACAGTAGGGGTTGACATGTTAAAGAACCCTCACTGCTTAATGGCTAAAAGTGCCTAGCATAGGCCAAAATTTGAAGCCCTTCACCGGCATTTGGTGACGTCTCAATATTAGTGTAAGATTCTTGAGTTGGACGAAAAAAAAAAAAAAAAAAAAAAAAAAAAAAAAAAAAAAAAAAAAAAAAAAAAAAAAAAAAAATAAAAAAAAAAAAAAAAAAAAAAAAAAAAAAAAAAAAAAAAAAAAATTTGAAACAACAATACAGCAATGAAGTGAAGGTTCAAACTGTACATAAGTTCCAACATCTTACTGATCATCATCTGAAACTACAGTAAAATGAAAATCAGACCACACAAAGAAGCAAAACAATCCTGATTAGCAGAAAGAGAAAATTACCAGTCATTCTGAGTGATTATCAGATAAATTTCACAAGACGATAAACTTTACTCGTTTTGCTGGTAAGACAGGTAAATTTCAAAAATTCTGAAATAATGTCATTGTATCATAAAGGAAATGAAATGGCAGACCAAGTAATGTCATTGTTTCATTAATAATTTACAATTTAGCAGTGTTTCAATTAGGCTGCCCAAATTCACTGCACATATATATCTAAGAAGACGGAGTGTCACATTAAAATTTTCACATGTACGACCCATAATATTTTTTAGAATTATTCCTCTAAGTTCATTTTATTTGTTATGGCATAGTTACTTTTGCACTTGGGATCCCCATATTTGATGCTGGACTACATCTTAAGTAATTGTATGTATGCCAGTGAATCTGATTCTGTTGTACATGTCCACAAGATGTAAATTGCCATGATGCCATTCGTTATACATAATTTTACACAATACTTCTTATAACCACCATATCAGAGTTACCACCCTTTGATCACTCTTGGATTGAAGTACAAAAATACTTCAAATCTCACAAGATCTCACAAGATTATTGGGACAACACAACAACATAAAAATAAAGTAGCTTGATAGATTGAAATGGATGTCAAATGTGCATGTGAAACACTTTATCACGGTAGACTGCATCTCTGATAGTGGGGGAAAAAACAGATATTTGATTTTACCAGTTGCCAGAGGTTGGCAATAATCACAAAAAGTGGCTACATTAAAGGTGTCATCATAACTTTTAAAAAAGTTTTCAATTCCCAAAAATATATATAATGCTATTGAAACAGTCCTGATTTATTTTTCCACAGGCAGACATATTTGTTAAATGTTATCAATATCAAACAAATCTGCAGAACGACTGTTATTTCACACCTGTACCCCCAAAGCGAAACAATGGACAAATGACATGTAATCAAAATATACACAGGGCTTTCAAAAGTAGCCAGTAGCCGGCAGAATTCCACCGCCTGTGACACCTTCATGTGCTGGCTACTTTCGGTGATGAAGAAATAAATAAAAAGTTTTTAAACTGTTGAAGACTACTTTAGTGCTAACCATGGAAGTTTCGTCTGCTCTCAGTGCCATGCTGTTTTTATTTTCGGAAATCCTAGTTCATGATGTCATCTAGTTTGAAGTCTATTATTAGCAACAATTCACTGCAGTCATGCTGTTTATTTTAAATGGATACCTAAATATCGGCATCCCTTATTGATCCGTATCTAAATGGTAAACCAATGAAATTGTAGCTTGCAACTTTGCTAATTGATCCAGCCTCCAGGTCAAGTACATCGCAACGATTCAATCTACTTGTCTATATATTTACTGATATAGATCTACATAATCTAGCAGTGACAGTGTCAGCACTTGCCAAAGAATAAAAGACAGCGATGAAACTGTCTCACAATTACACATTGTTGACTGCGGAATGAAAAAACTTCAGGTACCAGATGCTGAAAACGAGAGTACATTTCAAAACTGTATTTTTGCATTTATATGCACCTTAGTCTAAGACAAATTTGGTCAAGAGGTCGCTATAAATAAACATTTTGAATTGATTTAAACATCGATTGAATACTTCAAACATCCTGCATCACAATAACAATAACGAAACATTTTATTCAGTGACCAATAAACTGCAGCGAGATCGAAATTAGACTCACCCGGGCATTCATTGAGTGTTCACCAGCTTGTTTGCATGCAGGAATATAGGTCTTTCCTCTGCTTTATTTTTGGAATGGTACATGTATTGAACCTTGTATAGTGGCCCAGTAGTGAAATGATTAGAGACTAAAAATGATTTTTTTATTTGGAATTGACAAAAATTTATTCAGATAAAAATAAATAAATAAATACATTCACATGCCAAAAGTTTTTAGACATTATAATTTTTTCTTTGTATTGCTTATAAACCCATATTTTTCTCAAAAAAATATTTTGAAGCCATTTCTTAACACATTTTAGTAGGATTTTCACAGTTGAATATAGAATTGGATACATTTTCATTTTGTAATTTTATTTCAATTTTCCTAATTAGAAAAAAAAATATTCATTAATTTAAACAGGAAATGAAAAAAAAAAATTAGAATTTCTTTTTTGTGGAAGTAAAATTGTGATATATATCTAATTTGAACTTTTTGTTAAAATTTTCAAATTTTGAAAAATTAAGACACAAAATGCAACTTTTGAAATGCTAAAAAGGGTGCCCCAAAATGCAGGATTTTACACCATTTCTTCGTCAGCCCCAGACCTGTTTTGCCTCGCTTCGCTCTGCTTAGCTGCCTAGTTTAATTACAAGTGTATGCTACTTCAAAAACTTTTGAAAGCCCTGCATACACTGTTCTCAAATCATAAACATTCCGCATAAAATTTTACATCAAAGATTTCAATAAAGACACCTAATACAATGCATTCTCATCCTCATTCAGAAAGTTATTATTGTCCGGTCTTCAGGGGGTTCAGCTTTTGGAATTTGACCGAAAGTCAGTTTTTCCAGTCAGTTTCGGTTTTATACACTACTGTCCGTTGCAGTTTATATATGTATTGTATACTTGCCTTCGTACCTCGTTTATCTGATCGATTTTTTTTTGTCAATTCATTCTTTGTTAATCATTTGAATTTCATTATTTAGATGTAGTGTTTGTTAATTTAAAAGTTTTTATGAAATTTGACTGATGTAAACACCAAATAACAAGTATGGTTGACAGTGCCGTGCGTTCTCGCTCGCTTTTTGAAAAATCAATATTTGACCTAGATTTTGATTACAAGTATTGAGGCTCTTGTGTGATACTATCTTATGGGAGACTTGTAAGTACTTTCCATGGCTTGTCTATAATTGTTTTAATACAACAAACGCTATAAACAGCTATGTTTATCTATGAATTGTTTTAATTCATCATTTACCAGAAAATCATTTCTATAATTATGCATCGATAGGCATACGTTTGGAAATGAGAAGTGTGCCATGCATTTAAAAAAAATCAAGGTACCTTTGACTTTGTTTAATTTGGATAGAAATCCTTTTTCAAATGTCCAGTTTATTACCTTTAATATAAATCAAAATACAGCATGTTATACAAACATGAAATGACTCGAGGTAAATTACTTGTGTACATGGGAATATACTGTCATAAAATCATGCACATGTTAATAAATTCTGTCATAGTTGAACTGTATAATCGCCACAGGTAAGGTCGGTATTCAGAGGGAATTTTAACATGATTAACATGATTTTGCTGTGAAAATTTGTGCGGTGTCCAGATTTAGAGGGATCGGTTTTTAGAGTTTTTTTTTTACTAATAGAAATAAGACATATTACATTTGAACTCTGATAAGTATTTGAAGTTTTACACAATATATAAAATATACAATATAAATGTTTTTCTTGATTACAGATGGATGTCTGAGAAGTACCCAAGTCCCTTTTCAAGATTGAAAATCAATGCACTCATTTTCTCAACTTTACAGATAATAATCTTTGCTTTATTTTTATTTTTCAGACAAAAGGAAATTGATATTAAAGAAGGTTGAACCTTGGAATAGTGTAAGAGTGACATTCAACATCCCTTTGGAGGCAGCTAGAAGGTTAAAACAGTTGGCGCAACAAGGAAATTCAAATTTACGACAATTAGGTGTGCTTGCTGTACAGTTGGAAGGTGATCAGTTGATATCACTTACAATAGCAGGAAGAAATAATGAAAGGACACAGTTGATATTTAAAACAGCAAATGATACAGTAGATGCTTCAACAACAGCATTATCTGTCATTAATTCACATGGCGCTTTAGGTGGTGCTGGTGTCACTGATTATGGATCATCTGGTGCAAACAGTATAGAAGCAACTCAGAAAAACATTGCAGAATATCTTAGACAAGGGTCATCTATACATGTATTTGATTCCTTTTTTCCGTCACAGCAAAACTCAACATCTGATATTCACAGAACTCCTAATGTTGCAACCTCAATATGTGATTCTATTCCCTCAAACTCTGTGTTTGTGTCATCTGCAAATATTAGTCCAACACAGAGTAGTTCAATGTGTGGTCCTCTACCTGGACATCCTTCAGGACTTGTTTCACCTGGTTTTCTTCAAGGAAATTCAGAACTTCCCTCTCCAACATCTAATAAGCCTGGACATTCTAAGTTTGTAACATCACCTGGATTTCCTCATGGAATTCCACAATCACAACCAGGTATCCAGTTAGGACTTCCACCCCCTCCACCATATCCAATGGGGAGTGCTTTATTGAATAGTATTTCAAAGTCTGGAAGAGTTGGGATGCCAACTACTAGTCCACTCCTTGTGAATTTGTTACAAACTGATCCACATTTGGCTGGACTTAATTTTGTAAATAGTAAAATGTTACCACCTGCAGAGGCAAGTCCACCAGCCAAGAAAAAACGTAGACCTCGAAAACCAAAGGACAAAAATAAACAGACAATATCCTCGCCACCAGAAGGTGAGATCTCGATACAGAGTGTTCCTAACCCAGGACTTGATTCTTGTGGTTTACCACTTGTTACATCTGGGGGAAGCTCAAATATGCCAACCATTCCTATGGTAACTCAGGCATTACCTGCCAGTACACAACCTGCTGTTACTTTTACCACAACTCAGGGCAAACAACCATCATTAGTATCAAATAATTCTACAACTGTCAGCAGTACTGACCATTTTAGTGTAGCTAAGCAGCAGTATCAGGACTTGATTACTTCAGGGAGACATGTAGAAAATCCAGGTGAACAGTATTTATCTGAGAGCACAGCTGGAAAAATTATAAATCCTTATACAGGATTATTGGAACCAATGGAAAATTCTGACTCAAGTCCTTGTAAAAGTGATAGTTCATTAGATGGATCCTCTCCAAGAAAGAAACATAATACAAAACATTCTCCAAAGGAGAGGAAGTCATCTGCTGGCTGTGTAGCAAATAAACCTGTTGTAAGTACATTGAATACAGGGAGCATATCAAGTAATGATAATGCAGCAGTGCCAAGTAATGCATCAGCAGGGCTGGATTCTGTTGCTAGGAGGCAGCTTACTGTTGATAATCATGTGTGTCCAGTTTCTGCTAGTCCACATTCAGATCAAACTGTCTCTAATAAAATAGTGCATTCTTCTCATGATTTTCCAGCATCAGTGTCTACTTATACCTCAAAGGATTTGGCAACAATAGATGATCCCAAACAAGGTTTGTTGGATCCAGATCATAAAAATATTTCCCATACATCTGTACCAACCTCAGATATAACAATACAGAATGTGCATCTACAGCATTCTTTCACCTCAAGTGTAACTGACTCAGACTCACCTTTGAGTAATACTTCTATTAAGGTGAATGATAAAGTGGTAATGGCAAGTCGGCAGGCTTTAAGTCATAGTGCTCATAATATTGGCAGTGCTAAACCAATTCACCAGACGCCAGCAAATCATCAACATCCAGCATTTACAAGGACTGGCAAAGACAGTAACAAAATGCTCTCTGATAATACCAGCCCTACAGCAGATCCTGAACATTTGCTCAATATGCCTCATCTTCATACATCAAAAAATCCACACATAGGCAGCCTCATTATTGACAGTCCTGGTGGGGACTCTGAAAATTCCAGTCAAAGTAGCTTGCTACATGATTCACATATGCAAAATGATATTGGTGCTGTATCATCTGTATGCACAATTGAGACAAAGTCCCTTAACCATGACTCTGGTGTTGGTAGTTCATCAGAGCGATCAGATGATACTCCATCAGAGCCTGGAGATACAGACTTTAAAACAGGGCATGGTGTTGAAGAAATTTCACGTTTGCAGGACTCAGGAATGAAAAATATCAATCAGAATGAAACTAGGTCCAAAATTGTAACTGATGGATTTGTAAAAATGAATTGTGAGCATAATGGAAAAACAGGTAATCAACGGTATAATAATTCAGGTGGTAGTGTACAAAATATTGTGACACAACCGAACATGGACTTCACTGTTGGTTATGCCATTGCAGACTCGATCAATATACAGCAACAGGAAAAGAAAATGGGAACTGATATATCCACCATCATGGCCATGGACAAAGTTCTTAATCATCCTGCATTTAACAATATAAATAGTAAATCTCATCTACGTAACAATTTAGGTAAGGATAATTCTGTTACTGTTCTGCACTGGTCCACCACAGACAAATTTTTATGCAATCAGTTGGAATCCAAACACAAATCTCAAAACCAGTATGTTAAAGATGGCACAATGTCAAATTTGCAAAATTGTTTCCAACAACAACCTTTTTCACAAAGGATTATGCAACAAACTGCTCTTTCAGTGAAGAATGCTGATACTTTGCAGCCCACTAGCAGACAGAACTCGGGTAACAGTGGTGGGTATTGAGTTAAACCTGTAACATGTTTGTCTTTTTGTTGTGGTATATATTTACATATTTGTTTGTGATGTATCTTATATTTATCTTTCCTAAGCTCTTGCATGGGGAATAATATTTGGTTTTTTTTATCCTTCAGTGTGAAATTGAATTGAAAGTCCTAACATATCTAATTACATGTACATTGGGTTTGTAATCTGTTTTAAAAGCAGCTCAATATTGCTCATGTTGACAATAAAACTACCATTAAAATAACTATGTTAATTAGTGTTGGTAAATCTGAGAGTTTACATCAAACTTTTTCATTCACATTGTTATTTGAAGTATATATTGGAGAGAATTGGTATTTGGGGACAGGTCATGATTATGTAACTTGAATGAAATGCTCTAATTTGATATCAATGTAATCAGTCGGTGCAATGTATATAATATACCAAAATGTACACATACAAGTAATAATAAACTAAAGCTCATTACCTGTGTCACATTGACTTGATCACAGATTTGACCTGTTATCATTGATATGTGTTTGACAAATAATTGTTTAAAATATGTACAACTGATGAAAAGAAATGATGTAAACAAAATAATAAGTTGTAAATAATAAACAAAGTAGTGAAGGACAAGTTTAAAGGGGCATAAGCTGTGTTTACCCCCCCAAAAATTTTCAATTTTTTATCTACTTTACTCTTTGTACTTGATGTACATGTACAATAACAAATAAGAGCTAATGCATAAGCATAAAAAAACATGTACCCCTATAAATTTGTGAAAAAAAATCCAGATCCAATGTGGTATTCATATACAAATAGAAAGGATGAGTTAATCAATTGCAATTAAAAAATTGCCAAACTTTGGGCCTAAAATAAAATTAAGTTTGTTTGCTGTTTACCGACCAACCCACGGAAATCACCGCGACTCGGAAAATTTTATTGCCATTTTCAAAAAAAAATTTTTTTTTTATTGATGATCTTTCTGGAACGTTTGATTACCGTCACAACTTTATATAGTATTAGTATTACTTCGTCTTAACAGTATTTTATCTGAGTAGTGTAAAATAATGGCCATTAAATGACATTAGGGGCCTATCAAGGAGCTGCAAATTCATAATACGGCATCTTGTAACTCTTCGATATATATTACCAATCCATCTACAGTATAAGAGCATAAATGAGTTCGCTGAACTTAAGCGATTTTTTGGTGGGGGGGGGATCAGGATTTTACCATAATCCCTTTGGAGATTCTGTCTGGCATGGCAACACGACATAATCTCCAAAGGGATTTATTCAGATTTTACTCACTCAAAAAATCTCTTAAAATCGGGACATAAAGTTCGGGCTAAGCTACTGCTATATCCCAGAATGACACATGTATTTTCTCTACGAATACTATTTATAAAAGTAGGAAACCAAAAATCCTGTATGATACATGTTTTACTAAGATAAACAATTTATGAAACACCTGTGTAAATTTGTTTGATATGTTTCCTCCTTTCAAAAAAGATAAACAGAATAATGTTATAGCAAACATAAAATCGTGTAGACAGTTACGTAAGAGTTACCTCCCGTTATTTTTTTAATTTCAAACATATTTGTCAGAACATAATAATTTTACAAAAACGTTATCAAATCTAGTAAAATGAAATCAATTAAATTTATACACCTGTTTTTCTTTAACATAACCTTGTGTATTTCTCTAATTTACATTAAAAATATATTAAAAAGTCCCAGGAAAGTTATTATTTTAAAACACCGACTCTGTCGCTGCACCATGCACTTTATTATAAACACTGCCTCGCCCTGTCACCGAATGCCGATAGTTGGGAGGTGAAATTGAGCCTCTGATGTAATATTGGCTAGTCAGTTTAACTTGTAACCAGTGAACAAATTCTATGAGATGACCATTGGGATTTGATAGATAATTGTTGTACAGTGAAAACTTATTGAAATTTCACAAATAACCTCTCTCTTCTCATGCCTGTCTCAAACATTTATGAAATATTTAAATGTTTCCTCATTTACAATTATTTTCATTATAATTTGTACAGAAAATGACTGACTGCACAATGACAGAAAAATTTCCAATAAAATAAAATAATTTCCCTACCTACCTACCCATAGGTAAAAGGGTAGAGTCGGTAAACAGCAAACAGAGAATATTTTATGTCTGGTCTTGTGTATATCTCTTTCTTTGTTAGGAAATAATATATCAATCCTAATTAGTTTTGGAAAAAAACAGAGCTACAGTCCCTTTAAATTGAGTGAAGTTAAAAAAATTCTGTATGACTGTAGTCAATCAAACAATTTTCTCTGAGAACTGGTTTCAAAAGACAACGTTTTGTTTAACAGCTTAACTTGAATTGTGGGAAGTTCTAGACAATTTTCTAAGGTGAAAATTTTGTTAAAAAGTTTGTTTTTAGTTTTAGCTCACCAGGACAGGGCTTTGATATTTCACATATAGATTTCTTAGAACCAGCGCTTCAGTTGGTACCTTGCCTTTTGACCTAGTGTCCTTAACCTTGCATTTTGACCTACTTTTCAAAAACTTTAACCTCAGCTATATCTTTAAAACTATGAAGGATAGGTCTTTGATATTTCACATGTAGATTCTTATTATAATATAATCAGAGCTTTCATTTGGCATCTTGACCTAGGACTTTATTTTTCAAAAACTTTAACCTGAGCTGAAGGAATCAAAATATTTACACCCATTTCCAGGGAGCATTGTTGTCTTCTGACAACTCTCGTTCATTGTATTGTGACTGTCCTAGTTTTATTAGGCCTTATTTCATTATAATTTTCAACATTTTTATTTTGTAATATTAAAAAAAAATGAAGTCAAAATTCTGTGAGTTTTTTCTTGTTTAATTGCAGACAGTAGTAATCCAGACAATTTACTTTTGATACTACTTGTCCAATTGGGCAAATGAAGAAAAAAATCCTTATGGTAGAGCCCTGCTATCTTTAGGACCACTATAATGCATTGATTAAATTAAACAGTGATAATGGACATGTATGCCTGTCTGAAAATGACACAGATAAAAATGCAGTGTGATTTTTCAGATGTGTGTACTTGTAACTTGTACAAATGCAAATCACATAACCTCCTTTTCATTCTCAGTGAATATCATTTTTAAGTCTTGGTCATTGCAATTGTAATTATAACCTGCAGGTTACAGTAATTCCTTTTAGCATAAACTGTAAATGGGTTACAACAACCATTTGTTATTTTGTGGCCAGAAAATGTATGTAAACAAATGCTGTGATATTTCATAATCTCAGCATACATGGAATAAATGAATGTATTCATTTGATGAGCATGTGAAGTTTATCTTATAAAATGGTCCAATCCCAACATGAGATTCTACTTATTAACATGATTAAGTTTTATACTATTGAAATCTAAAATTAGATATCTGAAATTAGATATGTTACATGTAGCTATACATTTGGTAAATGCATACAAGTATACTATGTAGATGTCAAAATTTGTTACTGTAATTTATGTCTGTTTATTGATCAGTGATTTATATATGTACTATTATAAAAGTATGAAAAATAAGTTTTAAGCTTGAGATCTTAGAATACACTCATGAGTGTTTTTGGTATCAGAAGCAAGCCATTCAGATAGGAACCCCAGGTCCCCAGCTAGCAAAGGAATCAATTTATCAGTTGTGTCTGTTACATTTGACACTGTTGGCTCAAAATTTATCCTAGTAAGGTAGTAGTTGCTAATAATGGTTCTTTATTGAATAATAACTTATAGGTGATGGTCACTACAAAACAGAATATTTCGTAGGCATCTCTTTCAATCAGGGAGATAATATATGTATCGTAGTGTAGATCCAAAATGCTAGACAATACTATATTGTTTTTAGCTGACTTAGTCCAAAGGGCCAAGTGAGCTACTGCTATGGCAAAATGTCTGCTGGCATCTGTCTTTACCTGTCTATTAAAATTTTCAATTAAAAGACTTCTCGAGAACCACCGGATAGATTTCAGCTGGTCTCCTGTCTTTCGGATGATAAAAATCGAGGTCCAGTATTACAGTAGGTGTCAGCACTTTAAAGAACCCTCACTGCTCAATGGCCCTAAGTGCTAAGCATAGGCCAAAATTTGAAGCTCTTCATGATCAGCAGCATTGGTGACATCTCCATATGAGTGAAAGATTCTTGAGTTGAACAATAAACAAACAAAACGAACAACAAAAGCAGATGTTATATGTAATAAAAATCATTCCACTGAAAATGACTCATGTTTAAATTTAAGAACCTTTGTTCATTTCAAGTAGACCGCTTGTGTTGGTTTAGTAGTGCTAGTGGTACAATGTTCCACTTGAAGGCCCGGGTTCAGTTATAAATACTTGGTCATATCTAAGACTTTGATAAAAGGTGTTGACTTTCCTTCACCAAACACTAAGCATAAAAAGTAAAAGTCATGTGTCTTTTGAATGAGACCGACCATGTTACAGCTTGTGGTGGTCTACTGGTAGATCGTTCTACTCACAAGCTAGGTTTGATTCCTTGTAACCGAGTCATATCAGAGACTTTTAAAAAATGATAGTGACGGTTCCTTAGCAAAAGCTTGGCATGCCAAGTGAAAGTCACATCTTTTGGATAATGTAAAAACAACAAACAAACAAATGAAACTCTAATTCCTGTGTCACGGCAGGCTTGACATGTAAAAGAAACCTCACTGCACTGGTGTTGGTCATTAGCACAGGTCAAAATTTGTGATGCTTCACCTATTGCTGGTGACATAAGTTTTAAAGTGAAAAATTTGTTGCCAGGTGTTAACAAAAACAATGCAGTTATCATTTCAAACACTTTTAGCAGTCAAAATCATATGACTTATGAAAAGGAGTGGTTTATGTTTTGAAGACTTTGTCTTTCACTAAAACAAAGTGCTTAGTGCAGGAACACTTTTCAAAACAGATTTGACTAGGAGAAGATTGGGCCAACTGCATACATATGTCAATATAAACAGCATGTGCTCTTGTACATACCCACTTAATTAATATATATAGTCTGCAACCTTTAGGTTACATATACAGATAAATTCCCTTTAGTGGCCACTTGTGTATAAAGACCAACTGGGCATAAAAACTGTTTTTGCTATCCCCAATAATACCAATTGCGTACAAATGAACCTCTAAAGGCTCTATAAAAAGACCACCTCACTATAAAGACTGGTTTCGTTGTGTCCCTAAGGGGGTCTTTATATACAGGCTTCACTGTACAAAGAAATATTAACTGCTATATTTCATTAAACTTAGTTTTGTTTATAACATTTATTATTTTTATTAGTATCTATATGGAAGGGGGTGCAGTATTTTTCTGTGTCAGTCTTTCCAATAAAAGTTTTGTAATTGTTCATCATCCACTTAAATAATGGTTTATCAGGTAGGGGATAATGACTAAATGCTCTCAGAATGCTTGTTTATATCAGTAACTCTAACATTTTAAGCCACAGAGTCTTACCTCTGGTCAGCATGGGTTCAAGCCCTTCTGGAACCTTAGCATATTTTATGAGAAGGTTTGCCAGTTTATTTGTGAAAGTTTCTTCTGTTGACCTTGGTAAGTTGCACCCGGCCCTCTCTTCAACCATTAAAAACCATCCACCACCATAATGACTGAAAGATTGTTCAGTGTGCCATAAAGACTTTTGTACTGTAATAAAATACTTATTAAATAAACAAAAGTAAATCTAGATCTAATCATAAATCTTGTCACAACAAAGTTGTTCACAGCTATACATGCACTTCAGATTTTGACCAAATGAAATATAAACTTTTTGTTTTTAGATATAGTCAGTCTTATAGTTAGAGACTCCCTTATCAAGAGAACATCTTGAATTAGACATCCTGTTGTCTATATCCATTCTTTGTTACACTTAAAAAAGACAATGATTTCCCTTTCTTCTCCCCCTTACCAGTCAAATCACAGTTTATAAAAGTTTATATTTTGGGTCCTGATAAAAGATATATTACCATTGGTTGAAATTGACCAGTATTTGATATAGGACCCTGGTAAAAGATATAAACAGTATTTGACATAGGGCCCTGATAAAAGATTTGACCAGTATTTGAAATAGGGCCCTGGTAAAAGATATGACCAGTATTTGAATGGGGCCCTGGTAAAAGATATGACCAGTATTTGACATAGGGCCCTGATAAAAGATTTGACCAGTATTTGAAATAGGGCCCTTGTAAAAGATATGACCAGTATTTGATATAGGACCCTGGTAAATATATGACCAGTATTTGATATAGGACCCTGATAAAAGATATGACCAGTTTTTGATATAGAGCCCTGGTAAAAGATATGACCAGTATTCAATATAGGTCCCTGGTAAAAGATATGACCAGTTTTTTTTTATTGAACACCCTGTTAAAAGATTCAACCGGTATTTGACATAGGGCCGTGATAAAAGATATGACCAGTATTTGATATAGGGCCCTTTTAAAAGATATGACCAGGATTTGACATAGAGACCTGATAAAAGATATTGTATGTGTCACACAATGTGTGGATAATTTTTCACAAGATATTTGTAGTTATGATCTATGCATGACTTTAATTTCTAAGTCAAGGTTGTTAATTTTCCTTTAGTCCACTTAACACAGGTTTGACTATAGTTTACAATTTCAAGAAATTTGGATTTGACTAGAGTTGTCAAATTTTACTTATTTCTAAGCACATCAAAGTCATGAAAGGAATGTTTTCTTTAGAGTTTCAGATATTTCTTTTTGCATCATTAGCACTTTCTTTTTTGACATACCTTTTGATTAAATAATTGCTATTTTTTAAAGTTAATTCTTTTATTGTCATGTCACATGTGCTCTTATAAAAGCAGATACTTATTTACTTAATTCTAAGGTAAATCATATTTATCATTGCAGGGAGTGACATGACGTATTCATCAGATTTTGCTGCATGCCAAAGTATTTCATCTTCTGAGTATGGAAACATGTTGCAAAACTGCAAAGACAATAATAGACTGTCACCGTGCTCACAAAATCAAAGTGGTACACAGATTCCATCACCACACTTACTAACTAATCATAATGGTTCAAGTATAAAAGACAGAAATATACTGTGCAATACTGTCAACAGTTCGCAGTGCATGTTGGTAAATGATATAAACTCTTCTATCAATATGTCTTTGGCTGTTTCTAGTGAACAGCTGAAACATAGAAAATACTCCAAAAGTCCTCACTCAGATCTTAAAAACAAGTCCCCTATTTCTGCTGTGATTCGAACTAGTTCTTATGATAATGTGATGACATCAGTGTCCTGTACTTTGGAGAAGAAAAATGATTTGCATGTTACTCAGGGTTATGATGGAAATATGATGAACACTGGATCCTCTGTGCCAAAAGTTGAAAATGGTAGTAAACTACCAAGTAGTTCATCTAATAGTTTAGATGCTACAAAAACTGCAAATGTTACAAGTATGTATAAGAGAAGGTCACCAGCTGGCTCAATGTTAAACTCTCTACCACAACATTTCTTCAATCCAGCTTTGCCTTTGGCTAAAAGTCTAACGGAATCTGTACAAAAATTAGTGAAACCACTCCCATCAATTGACACTTCATCTCTACCTCATCAACAACGCAAATCTCCTGTAAGTACAGCATCAAAAAGTATGGCTGCCACATCACCACCACGTCCTGCAAAAGGCAAGTCCCCTGGCACAGACTCAAAGACGTCGCGGTCTAGTTTACCAACTCTTCCTGCATCTGTGATTTCGGGGCATGATCCCGCTTTTTCAAGTGATATTACAAATACATTACATGTTTTAAATGATCATAATACCTCTAGTCAGGGAATTGAAAATCTTATATTACCAATATTGTCCAAGACAGCTGAATTACCGATTCTTGATCTTGAGTCTAGTCATGGATTGGACTTTGGTTCCTCATTAGCTGAGGAAAATAACACCAATGCTGAAACCAGTGATCATAAAGAAAGAAATCAGAATAATTCAAACAGTTTGCTAGAATCTTCAATATCAACTTCCTCAACGTTCGATATTTTGAATGAGTTGAATGTGACTAATTGTAAAGAGAGTAATGGAACTTGTACTATTGATGGTATTACCCATGATAATCCATTTGTAGACAAACTTGTGAAATCAGAAACAAAGCAACCATCTGTTGCACAGCCTCTCCAAGGAATTGGTGAATCCAAAGACAACCATTTTTTATCTCAAAATGATCTCAAATCTAGTGTTGTATCACAAGCTAGTGATTCAATCTCCAATATTTCTCTACAGAACTTGACAAAAGTAGAGGAAATGTCAACTGATGTTCATTCAATTACACAATATACAGATCCTATACAAGGAGAAAAGTCTGCTCAGACAGTTGAAGATGTTAACATAAATCTGATCAAAAACGAAGATTGTAATGTCAGTAATATTGTTTTAGAATCAAGTCATAATTGTGATGAAAGTCTATCAACTTGCAAAATTGAAAGTGATATGACTAATAATGAGAAGAAAATGTTAAATTATGATCTCTGTGGTGACAGCAACAAGAATATAATGAAAATGGCCAGTTATGAAGAGACCAAAAGTTCTAGTTCTGTGCATAAATTGAATACATGTACATCTGATATTAAGAAACATAGTACATGTACAACTGTTGATCATAGCTTGAAACCGCAAAAGATGGATTTGGAAGATAAGAAAGTTGAAGTTACTGTTGTGACTAAACCAAAGCACTTGACTGCAGACTCAAAGATGCAGGACAAATCGGAACCTACTGTCCCACCTATCATACTTAGAGTGAGACGGAAAAGTATTTCTGAACCATCAGAATCTAGTGAAGAATCTCACTCGACCATGACTCTTAGAGGACGTAACAATAATAAAAATACAGATACAGCAACTGTTGAAGTGTCAGTCAATTCTCAATCTAAACTCCAAAAATCAACAAGATCTCGCTCTAGTTCTAATGAACAAGCAGAAAAACAGGAAAAATTAGACCAATGTAAAAGTTCTTCAGTTGATGAAGACAACACTAAGAGAAATCTGCGGAGGAGAAAGAATACTCAGGACATTGATACAGAGGCCAAAAAGATGTGTTTGGATTCTGATGAAGTTTCTAGGCATACACGATCATCAGACGTCAAAGATCAGAATATAAATGATCATTTAGCAAAATCAACCAAGATTGCTGAAAATAAGGAAGTGAATGCTATCAATGTAACCAAATTTGAAAATAACAAAGTAAATGATGGTGTCATACCCCCAGATTCTGCAGAAAATTTGACTTTGTTTGATACAGTTAAATCAGGTTTAAGAGCTCGAGATAAAAATAAAACCACTGGTCCTGAAGAGAAGGTGAAATGTGCTTCTAAGGAAATAAAGGATGTCAAGAAGGTGAAAATTGAAGATGACATAAACAACAAAAACAGACAAGCAAATAAGAGAAATAGACTGTCGCCGACTTTTCAAGCTGATAAAACTCCGGTAATAAGTAAGTATATTTGTATCGCCCTGTGTATTATCCTTCGGTGATTCAATGTTGCAATAAACAGAATTTTATGAAATTCTTTAAAAGAGCAAATTTAATGATTGTCAATATATGTTAATCCACACATTATCATTCAACGGAAATTACTCCAACAGTACATTATACATGTACATCATTCACTGAGTTGTAAATTACATTTAGTTTCTGGATCTGCATTCAATCAGTACATACACATGTAGAACAGTAGAAAACATTTCTGATTGTACAAGATTTTGATGAATTCTTAATTCTTGAAGTAAATTGGCTTTTCGAGAGTTTGTAAGTGGACGAAGAAACTTAGAGGCCAGTTGTCATGGTCTAATTCAGAATGGACTCTTTTGTTTTGAGGAAGGAAGATTACTAGGTTGCCAGGATGAAAGTCTATATAAAGCTAATGTCATACCCCCAGTGACAGCGTCATTGTTGTTAGTGTCCATAGACAAAACTTCAACTTGGCTTATATCTTTGAACTGCAAGGGATGGGCTTTGATATGTTACATATAGATTCCTTTAATTCCTTATAACTGGAGCTTACATTTGGTACCATGACTTTTGACCTAGTGACTATTGACTTTGATCTACATGTACTTTTCAAACTTACCTGAACTATATTTTAAACTGCAAGGGACAGGGCTTTGATATTTCATATAGATTCCTTTTGACCAGAGCGTTCATTTTTTGTTTTTTTGTTTTAACTGGAAGGGTTGGCTTTGATATTTCAAATATACTATAGATTATTTATGACCAGAGCTTTTATTTATGACAATATCTTTTAACCAAGTGACCTTGACCTAAGACTGATCTACTTTTCAAAATCATTAACATTGGCTATTCATATATTTGTTGCAATGGAATTACCTCAATCCATTTTCAGCTATCTTTGTTGTCTTCTGACAAATCTGGTTGTTGGTATGTTAGTATTGATATAAAATTTGTATTGATTTTTAGGTGGAGTTTACATCGAGTAAGAAATGCTAAACTAGAACTTTAGTCTATTTGGGTATTTTTTTTCATATATCTTTGTGTATTAAAATTTTCCTCAATTAAAAGCTACATGTGGATGCACTTCTGAATATGGATAAGGTTCATCATTTATTAGATGTACATCAAGAAATTTTGATTTTTCTTTTTTTAGGTTCAAGGGATAAGTCCCCTGTAAGGGGAAACAGGACAAGAGGACAGATATCACCAAATTTGGAACATCAAGATGATGGAAATAAAAGATCTACTCGTTCAGCTAAAACTAAAGGTAAGATTTTGAAGGGAACTGCAGTAATGCAAATAGATAACCAAATTTATATATGGATCATGCAGATTCCAACTCTTCACAGTTTTTGTCTACAGTCTGCAGTCTCTAAACAATATAGTACACTAAAACTAAGGTTTTAAACAATATAGTACACTGAAACTAAGGCTTTCAACAAGGATATTCAGTGTGTGTTCTTTCTATTCATGCATTTGTTGTAACTTCTACCATGCTATTAACAATATTAGCAGGTAAATAAAACTTTTATGATAACTTTGATAAATGAATTGATATATCAGGCTTACTGTATTCATTTGTACACATTAGGATCTACTTCTATCGTATGAATACAGAGATTCGAAGATAGAGGAAGAGCTAGCATTGACACTGTTCTGTATCCATGTAAATGTTAAATCATTATATCCTTCTTCACAGGTTTTACAACTTTTATTTTCTTTTTACATATTTCGGAAGTGCAATTGGAATCTGAAACTTTATTTATGATAATTTGGAATTTGTGATTCAAGACTGTGTCAGAAACTGCGTAACAAACATACATCATTTATATTATGTCTATGCTATATAGTTTATACTTTTAAACGATTCCCTTATTTCGGCACTCCGCTGTGAAGTTGAAGTCTGCATTCAGACTTTCAGGACACTACAAGCCGTGTTCACTGAAATGTGACCTTCAACTAATAAGGATCACGCGACATCTTTGAAGTATGGAAAGTTTTGGAATATGAAATACAAGCAAATTGACACTCAATCTTGAGTATTTGATTGTTTATCAGTTGCAGCTACAGAATAATTTAGGCGAATTTAAGTATGAAACAATATTGAGGTCGCTGGTGTTACAGTTGTAAATGGCATAATTAATTAAATGATGATTTGACAGGTAACATAGTAGCATTGTATATGTACATTATCAGTACACACAAGTAATATAAGTGATGTTAGATATGATAAATGCACCAGATATTAACCATAAACGATGTATTTTTTGGTTCTCATATCCATGTTTTCATCTCTGCCGACTTTGAGCTGGTGCTGTAGGCCTAAAACAAACTTGATTGAGCGTTGTCGTGATCTATGTGTTAGCACCCCTGTACTCTTTAAAACTAGAAGTTTATCAACTACAGATGTGAATCCACTTGAATTTCATTTTACTAGATTGTTAGATTTTCTAGGCATACCCACAGCAAACAGGCTTTGTAATTTTTCAAGTGCTCATTCAGGTCTTTGATATTGATATGGTGGATATGTTAATGAAAATGTGTTTTTTCAATGGCATTGAAAATTCTGAAAGATTTTGATCTGGAATTTATTTGTTTATCAGATGCAGAGGGGCATATTGTTTCTCTCAGGAATCGGGACCAAGGATGAGAAAATATACAAAATTTGAAATTTTTTATCTTACTAAAACATGTACATGCACCACCGTCTTAAAGTTTGTAAATATGAGCATGCTTTGGGTAAACATAATTTGTAAACAAGGACTATTTTATCAGAACTCTTAATTTTTTCATGTAGCCTTATTTTGTTTTAATGTTCACTTTATATAACATAATTTTTGCTCTTTCAAAGAAATAAAAACATTAGAAGATGAAATTCTCAAAAGCATGTTAACAATCTTTGAGAATGCCCTATTAAGACCTCATTTACACCCTCAGGATCAGAGAAGGAGTCGGCCTGGCTCAGTCGGTAGCACGCTCGACTCTTGATCGTAAGATCATGAGTTTGAGTGCTGGCGGCAGGTTGGTTTCCTGTCCTTCGGGTGAGACAGTAAAAAAAAAAAGGTCCTGTGTCAATAGGTGTTGGCACATTAAAGAACCCTCATTGCTCAATGGCCGTAAGTGCCATAATTTGAAGCCCATCACTGGCATGTGGTGAAGTCTCCATGTAAGTGAAAGATTCTTTAGTGGAATGTTAAACAACAATATACAAACAAAAAAGATAAAGCAGAATGTTGTTGAATGAACCATTTCAAGGAATTACTCGATATTCTTTCAACTGCTTTGCTACTGTTCAGTTCTTTGAATTTAAACATTTTGATAGCAAAGAGAATGAGTTTTCCATCATTAGTTATCTCCCTGTGTTATAACAATACTATATTCTTAATGTGGGTTTTTTAAATTACATTGATGAGGTCTTTTGTTTCTTAGTAAGAAACATAGTACATAGTAAGTTTACAATGTATTTTGTCTTACACTCATTTATTACTTACAGATGCAACCGATACACTACCTCCCTCAAGCAAGAGGCGGCGAGCAACATCTCGAGATCATAGGTAGACCTGGAGACATTATTTATCAAGACCTGTCACCCATGGATCATTACTACACTAAGCTGTCTCATGTACATAAGAAGTTTATGTATATATAGAGTCTAGATTTCCATATTTGTACATAAGTTGTATATAAAGTTTACATGTTGTTGTGATGTACTCTTGTAAAAAAAAAATATAAACACCAGGCTGGTACTGTCATTAAGGGAATATTTAATATCACTTCATTGTACATACAAAATATGTAACACTACCATTTTATACACAAGTTGGTATCAACTTGCATCGTTTAATTAATATCATAAGTGCTGATTAAATAATAAATAGTTATTTTGGATTACATGAAATAATTTACAATGATTTGTACAAGAATAGTGTGTCACAGAATCTGCATGTAGATTATCATAATGAACTGATAGAAAGTGAAATGGATTTGACAATTTGTGTATCCCAACATAATATTGATGTGATGTTTTTTTGTTGCTTTGATATAAATGAAGTGTTATTTTGTTAACTGCCATTTTCTAGAGGTTTGCATAATTTACCAGTTTATACACAAATAGCTGCTTGCAGCATGTGTGAAGAGACATTATACCCAAGCTGTTGGCTTCTACAGATATAGGGCTCGTTGGTTTTGTTTGTACTCACATTTTTCTAGTCTACATGAGTACTACATCCAGACCAAATAATGTTATTAATATAATAAATCATTTTTGTTTTATCATGTACAGATAAATAACAAAGTCCATTATGACTTAACCTATTATATATTCCTACTTGTATAAAAAATAACTGTAGGTGTCCAGAAATCTTCTTAAACTCGGTATTACTCGCTGTGTGAACATTTTCTGACTTGTTAATCAGTTGATGAATGTGTGTGGATTGTCAGCTGCTGTGGACTTGGTGTATTTATTTCTTTGTTCTTTCTGTTCTAATTACTTGTTAGGCTTGATTAAAAAGACATGTTTTCACTGATGAAGTTGTATCACTGATTACTCCTCCCGTCAAGTAGTGTCTTTTGTCGGCTGTTACTGTGTAATCCTGTTAGCAGTCTTATCGTCAGATTATTTTCCCTTGGTGTCAATTCAGCATATTTTTATTTTTATTTTTATATCCAGTAATTGTGAATAAACATAGCTCACATTTGAAAGAAACTATAATTGTTTTATTGTTTGTTACTATATATAAACAACCAAGAGACATTGTCTTAGTGCAAGCAAGTTAAAACTGATTAACTTTTTACATGTTCATCTAGGTCAGAAGGACATGGTCACCTGTATCCATTACTTGTCTATTGGTGTTAACTTAGGTCAAGTAAAATAATAATTCTGGTTCTCAGACAATGCCAACCCTTGAATATTCTTCAGAAAAAAATTTGATCCTGCCCCATATTTTTTAATAAAACATTCCAAAACAGATGTCAACATTTTTATACAAAAAAGTGAAAATTTATTTTACACTAAAAATAAACAGTAAAAAATTGGTAGAAACAGATTTCAAATCACATGTAAAAAACACTAGTGGTTGAAAAGAAACAAGCTTATGTTTTAAAAGTAATCTTCTTTCCATTTGTCACTCAAAATGGATTTCCCCAAATTAAATTTATATAGGCACTTAAAATTCATTGACAATGCATCATGGAGTTGTGATCCTGTAAATGACGAAACATTTATGGGATGGAATGGAAAGTTCGGGATAGAAATTCTATAATATTGACATGATAGTGAAATATATATCAGGAATGAAAAAATTTAAATTTTATATTTTAAGGGGAAGTTTAAAGGACCACCCACTTACCTGTACAGGTAACTCAGTTTGACAGTAAGTCGCCTGTCCATCACTCTATCATTTCAATTAGCTTGGGTATGTACACTCTGAGGGTCACCTGTGTGTTAAGTCATGTGAGAAAATACATTTATAGAAACAATTAAAATTACTAAAATTCATCTCCCGACTAGGCTAGGTACGGTGTTTTCATAATCATTTTAGTAAGTGCCATTCTGGGTAAGGTTTGTGTCTGTGCACTGATTTAAACATCGCTGGTCTGTGATGTCAATTTTCCATAATATTTCTATCGAAGTATTATAATGTATTTTAATTCAACCAGAAAACAAAAGTGATTGGCTCAATTTGTTCTTAAGTCTCCATAATCTAATTAAAAAATGATCTCTTATCGCTCCAATTTTCTGATATGTCGCATATAGGATCTAAGGCAATCCGCTGTTAAGTTGTGTGACCTTGTAGGTGTGTCATTTTCGATCAATGAAAAAGCGACTTACAGAATCTTTTAAGCGATCAAATGGCAAATAGATATAAATATTTTTAATATTATAAATAACACTGAGCACACAAATTCGGTAGTACAGAATTATAATCATAGCATATTCTGATGGGATTTTTCAGACTTATGGTTTCCATTTTTAGCTAACCTGAGCGGAAGGCTCAAGTGAACTATTTTGATCACTCCTCGTCCGTCAGTGAAGTTTTCGTATTTTCGAATTCTTCTCTGAAACCACTGAAGGGATTTCGACAAAACTTGATAGGAAGCAAGTGCTCAAAGTGCTTTACCAAGTTTTTAATTTTTAGCCACATTGGCCCAGGGGTGGGTCCAAGGTGGGGCAGAATAAGTCCCAAAAAGTACCTCTCTATAAAAATCTTCTTTTCCAGAACCACTGCATGAATTGAAAAATGGATTGTTTCTTAGTGATCTACATGGATATATGATTTGAGTTTGTATTTTTCATAAATATCAGAATATTAATTTTTGACGCATTTATGAGGTCTTTTCAGCCTTTGTCATTTTCATATTTTTTTAAGACTGCAAATAGGGGGAGGGTTTTTTTCCACACTGTCAGCATTTGTTTCAAAACTACTGAAAGAATTTAGACGAAACTTAGCAGAAGCAAGTGTTCAAGATCCTTTACCAAGTTTGTTGTTTTCAGCCACATTGGCCCAGGGGTGGATCCGGGGTGGGGCAGAATAGATCCCAAAAGGTACCCCCTTAAAAAATCTTATTCTCCAGAACCACTACATGAATTGAAAAATGGATTGTTTCTGAGTGATTTATATGGATGTTTGATTCAAGTTTATATTTTTCATAGTAATCGGAATATTGATTTTTGACGCGATTTTGAGGTCTTTTCAGACTTTGTCATTCATTTTTGGCATGATTTCTCAATTATCTCCCCTTGCATTCACAATAATGCATTAAAGTGTTTTATTTGTACATAGTTGAAGAAATGCTTTTGCTCAAGAATTTTGCCAAAATTGTATTTCTAGAATTTTTTATGAATTTCTTAAAACAGAAATATTTATGTTTCTTGGCCAGATCAGCCTATTTGTACATATTTTTCTTGGTCTTCTTTCCATATTTGTAGATGGTTCTCAGGTGAGCGATTGAGACTCTCTTGATGTAAAATAAATAACATCTCTGTGCCATTATTGGTTGAACATTACACCTCTATGACAGGTGACCCCATAGCGGATTGTGTTAGATCCTCTACGCAACACATCAGAAAACGGGAGCGGTGAGAGATCGGTTTTAATTAGATTGTGGCATCTTGCACAGATCTACAAAGAGTCAATAAGGCCTTAATTGTCAGGTTGCCCCTTATTTCCCTTATGGGAGTTATTTCCCCTTTTAGAGATGATAGTTTTCTGTATTTCGGTTTTTAATTCCCATCCCCTTACATTCCGATTTGATTACTATTATGTTATTTACTATACCCAAATTCCGGAGTTTGATTACTATTCCGATATTTAGTATAATCAAATTTCTCTGGTTCTTTTGGGTAATTAGGCAGACCACTGAGATACATTTCTGGCTTATCCGATGACTTTTTGCTATGGAATTTGGCATATAACTTGGCATATAACATCCCCATGTTAAGCAGCATAAAATTTGCAAATGAAAAAGTGGTTGGACAAATAGGGGCTTTAAAAGGGACCAAAACTTGGTACATATTTAAAAATCTTTTTCTCATGAACCAATCATCAGATGACTTTCAAATTTTGTATGCATGATGGTTGAGTCAATATCTACGAAGTTTGTGAACGAAATTGAAATCTCGCCATAAACGAACCACTAGGGGGCGGTTCAGTGACACGGTACAGTTGTATTACAAATTGTTTAATAACTTTAAAACGATTGATTTTTTGTATACAAAGGTATATGAGAAAGTTGTTATGAATTCTCTGAGGATCATTTTGACAAAATATCAAAGTCATGGGGTCAAAGGACAAGGTCACAGGCACCTAAGTAAATGGAAAATATTTGTAAAATATTTGACTACTTCTCCAGAACCATTGGACCAATTTGAACCAAACTTGACAGGAAGTATAACCACGAAAGCCGCTTAAAGTTTGCGGATGAAAAGGGGCTAGGGTCAAACATGACTGTCATGGTTATCAATAGAACAAATGAATCAGCAGATATTTTTTATTTAAATACATGTATCTCCAAAATTATGAATGCTAGAGAAAAAACTGTTGCCTTAAAATGAGCGGCTTGTAAAAATCTACAATTATTTCATTTTGGTTGAGATTATTGGGTCGACCCTTATGTGAGTTATTTCCCCTTGTTTGTGAATTCTTCATGTTTTTGGATGTATTTTGACATTATCTTTTTGATATCTTGGACACATGGGTCCTATTAAAATCTGTAGTAAACGTTTGTTCGATTTATGCATTTAAAACCAGGGACATCCTTGGTAAAGATAAAAATATGTCAAATTTTTGGTTCAGAAAAAAAAGGAGTTATGTATTAAAAAATCTACAAAATTGTTAGGTCCCACCTTATGGGAGTTATTTCCCCTTTTAAATGGATTTTCATGTTTTTGGAAGTTTATTGTTGTTATCTTGAAAATTATACTAGGTAGAGCAAAAGTGAAAGAAGCAAAAATTGTTCAGCATGCAAATAAAGCTTTTTCCTGTTATCTTGAAAGTGTTCAGCACGCGAAGATCTAGAAAAAAGTCAATAGGGCCGAAATTGTCTAGATTGCCTTTTTGGATTGTTTTTGGAAGTTTTTTTTACATTATTTTGAAAAGTATGATCGGTAGAGAAAAACTGAAAGAAGCAAAAATGTTCAGCATGCAAAGATCTACAAAAATGTCAATGGAGCCAAAATTGTCAGGTCACCCCTTTCTGGAGTTATTTCCCCTTTTAAGTGGATTTTTCATGTTTTTAGATGTTTTTTGGACATTATTTTGAAAAGTATAATAGGTAGAATAAAAGTGATAAAAGCAAAAATTTCAGCAAGCAAAAATCTATAAAAAGTCAATAGAGCCGAAAATCAGGTCACCCGTTTTGGGAGTTATTTCCCCTTTTAGTGCATTTTTCGTGTTTTTGACAAAAAGTATAGGTTTTTTTGCCAAATTTGAGACATTTTTGACTTCATCTCAAGAACCAGTGGACTAAGTTTAGCCAAACCTGACTAGAAACTTTTTCTCAGGTGACCATTGGGCCTCTTGTTCACATTTTTGACAGTTTTGTCCTATTGTCTTGAAAAGAATTATAGATAGAGGAAGAAGCATAAATGTTCTTTATGCAAAGATCTATGAAAAAGTCAACAGGAATTAAATTGACAGGTTGATCCTTATGGGGGTTATTTCCCCTTTTAAGATGATATTTTCATGTTCTGTGCTGTTTTTCCCTATTGGTCAGTGATCACCACCATGCTTTTGGTTTTTCAGTACATGTATATTGTCAGTAAAATACATTTCACTTGGGTGATTTTTAAGGTCCAATGAGCCTACTGGTTTTCATGGTTATTAGCAATTTTATTTTTTACACATTTTTTATGTTTTCTGCAGTGTTGACCAATTTTGCCAGGTGAGCAACTTAAGTCCCCTTGGGCCTCTTGTTATTTAGTCTGGACAGAGTATATGTTCATGTACCATGGTAATAGCCCTAAATAGGATTGTTTACGTTCGATATTACAAGCCCTAAGGCAGTAAGGTCTTATGTCCGACCAGAAGTTTTTTATTACTATCATTTATGAAACATAATAAAATTTGTTTTAAATCACGGCCATTTTTCACTATGTAAAAACTTATTTTACCTGTTCCAGTGTCAGGTTTGGTTTTCTTTAAGTAGGTTCCATAAATGCTCACTTTTATTTTTAAATGAGTTGTTGTACGACAGACAATATTTAAAGTTAGTTCAGAAGATACAACAAATAAACTTTAGAATGTTTTTTTTTTTTTAAAATTAATTTAGAGGCTGGAAATTGAAGTTTTTTGTTTTTAGATATACATTGATTTGATTTTTTTTCATTTCATATACCGTATTTGTCGTTGATAGGGCGCCTGCTCTAATAAGGGCGCCCCAAGATAATTTTTTCATGTAGATCTATTGACTGTTTGAAAAATTTTTACCTTTTTATTTTTAATTAGTTTAGACTACCGCCCAATATCATACGTTTTTCTTTTTTGGTTCAATAGATATCAACTATACCCGCAAAATTGCTAAAGAACATCCTTTAACTATGTTGTAAGCAATACTTTGGATTCTATTGCCGATTTCTTGGATGCAGGGATGTTACCATTGACGTTCATCAACAAACGAAATGAAACCAGTCATAGGTTCGTTTTTTTTTCTTTTGTTAAATACCTGTCAATTAAAATGTATTCACTATCGAAAAATAATACTTATCGCAATTTTTACTACATAGAAATTTGTCCAATTATTTGTTTACTTTGTAACTTAATTCGAGTTCAGGATTTCAAGAGAAGCGTTGTCAATCAAACTTCCCATTTTGTCTACTGCTGTCATTTTAAACCGTCCCCAATTACCAAAATCTCACATAATACCAGTTTTACACTCTATGTCAGAGATCGTATTAAATCAAAGAAATTGTCCAAATTGTCAGTTTCAGTGAACTTGAAGCATCTGTGTAAGGCATGTATCACTCATACTGGAAATGCCTGTTTCCTGATCTCGCAGTTCAAACGATAATTCTTAATTTGACAGTAACAAATTTTGCTACATAGTTTCTTTTCCACTATTAATACATCAGGGGGATTATAAAGTAATTAAGTCAGTGAACACAGCAATATACAGTGTAGATAACATTACATAGTGGAGTATTTTACCATTTTTTGCCACATAATCAAAATGTGCTTTATGAAAGAAAAAATGTCGAAAAAAGGGTGCCCTATACTCCAATTACCGCACCAGGATTCCTTTTTAGGTAAAATACGGTATGTTAGATAGTAGTACTTTGAATTCCATGGTTATTGTGCAAAAATAACAACCACTTTCAGAAAGTACTGAAAAGATCTTGAAATTTGACATGAAAGTTTTCCATGACGTCTTGTGCATGTTACCTTTTCAGAGAGATTGGTATCCAACAAGGCTGACAGGTGGCCATCTTGGATTTTGACAATTGATGATTGTTACAGCTACTTTTCAGAAAGTACTGAAAGGATCATTTTGAAATTTGACATAGATATTCCCCTTAGGTTTAGTTGTGCATATTAATTTTTCACGTAGATTGGAATCCAACATTGCCGACGAGCGGCCATCTTTGATTTTGACAATTGAAGTTTTATTACCGTATTTCTCATAAATCACTGAAGAGATCTTTTTGAAATTTGACGTGGAGATTCCGCTTAGTTTATTTGTGCAAACTACATTTTCAGAGAGATTGGAATCTTGAAGTTTATTACCACATTTTCTTAGAAAATACAATGTACTGAATGGGTCTTCTTGAAATTTGACTTCAAAGTTTCCCTTAGAGTTAGGCTCCCAGGTACTTGTGAACAGGACCATCTAAGTATGCCTTGCCCCTAACTCCTTGATTATTTACTCTATTTTAATTATTCTTATCTTCAAAACATGACAATTTTGGGATATACAAGGAAATGTGGCCAAAATAACAGACTTAAGCCAAATATGGTAACACTCTCTCTCTCTCTCTCTGTGACAATATGAGGTACGGGAGATAATACTTTATACGAAGTTATATAAATGATGAAATTGGTGTGCCTTGGAATAATAAATGTCGTGTACATACATATAATTTGGAAATACGGGCAGCTAAATTAAGTGATTTTGTAATTCGGCTACATGAATAATGGTGACAGTTATTTAGGTATAATTATGAAAGTGAATAATAGAAATTCCAAATTCCAAATTGAAATCAGCCTTGATAATTAAATATACTGTTTCGGATAATCAACTTGTCAACATTTTCACAACTTAGAGCATCAATTGCAGCTGCGAAGTTATAAATGTCAACTTCTGTCATCATTACCAAGGCTGCGAAGTTATAAATGTCAACTTCTGTCATCATCATCCTTGGTAAACAATGGATTGCAATGTTAAATAATATAATGTATTAAAATTATACTAATTTTGGTGGAGTAAAAAGGTTATTAAAGATTAGGTTTTGACAGATTTTGATAAAATAAGTGCCAGTATTCCTATAATTGTATGTTGCACAGATGTATGGAGAAGCTTCTTGAACTTTGGTGTTTTGCCTATAAAAGCATCAAGGTTTCAAAAGTGGGAGAGACCGATTTGAGAGCGAAAGAGAGAACGCCACTACTCTCTATTACATTGTTACCAATGCTGCACCTCTAGATAAAAGACTATACGATCAGCGACAGTTATTGATATCTGTTCAAGTTGAGAAGGTTATAGGTATCGATTTGGTGCCGTGACCTGGATTTAAAGGTAAGACATTTACTTCTCTTATTATACTATTATTTGACCATAACTTGTAAAAATTTTCTTTTGACAAATTCAAAAAACTTTTATTGGTTAAAATTTCAAAAGTCTATATTCTGAAACTTAATTCGAATTGTTTAAAACATAACTAAAACTCAAAACTTATTTTTGGCAATATCATTAAAACTTTAATAAAATTAGTCAAACATAAAACAACATTTCGAAATAAAACTCTAATTATAAAAATATACTTGACTATTACATTTATCTAAAATGGCAGATAATAGTAGTAAAATTAAATTAAGTAGCCTTGCTACAGCATTAGATGAATAGAAGATGAAATATATAATAAAGAAATAGATGAAGCTAAACGAAAAAGTCTAAACCAATCAGAAGTCAGAACTGAATCAGATAACGGGTATTACAAGATAGCAGGGGGGTTAGGACCTAAAGCAACCGAAAACAAACATGATAGTGAGGACAAAGAAATGTTTGAGAAAATAATGAAACAGTTTTCAAATATGGCTCGTGCTATGGCAGTACCCATACACCAAGTAATAAAAAATTTCTCGAGTAAACCAGTGGATTTCAGATATTGAAAGATATGCTAATTTAGTAGAATTAGATATACAGAAAATGCTGGGTGTAGCATTGATAACATGTTCAGGGGCAGTGGCAGATTTCATTAGGAGATATTTAGTTGAACAAAAAAGTAACGAAAATTTACCTAGTTGGGGGGACCTCAAGAAATTGTTAAAAGATAAGTTCGGGGAATTAACAAATAGGAGACAGGCGTTAATAAAATTACGAAATTTACAACAGAAAACAGATGAGTCAGTTCAAATTTTTGGCGAAAGAATAATTCAGGCATCTGAAGATGTTTATACATCAGAACAAAGAAAAAACAAAAACACAAAATACTTAATTGAACAGCAACAGATAGATATTTTTTGTAAGGGTCTCACATTTGACTATCTGAAAATGAAGTTAATTAGGGAAGAACCAGCAACTTTAGATGCCGCTGTAAAAATAGCAACACGTGAGCAAAATATCGGGGATCAAATTTCATTGACTTTAAAATCGCAAAATGTGTTCAGATTAAAAACAGAAAAAGATGATGGAGATATTCAGCCAATTGAAGTTGATCATTTAAGAAATAAATTATGTAAAACTTGCATGAGGAAAGGTCATACCACTCAAAATTGTCACAGAAACATAGATGTAAATGCCGCGGACGAATCAGACAGTGCCGATGACATACAAATATTCCCCATAGATAAGAGTAAACAGGTCAAGTTCAAAGACGTAAAGAAAAACAAACAGAAAAATCAACAAATGTTTCGGCCAAAACATAAAATGCAAAGAAATAATCAAGTAGGTCAGAATAGGCAAAATCAACAATCAGTACCAGATTGGGTGTTAGGTGCAGAATGTTGGGTATGTCACATGATTGGTCACCTCAAAAGAAATTGCCCTAATCGCAAAATCAGTCCATGAAATTGGGTACCGTATTGGCAATATCATCAGGGACCACCATCTAATCGTGGCAGGGGTAGAACAAATTATGACAATTATCAAGATAGACAAAATTTCAATCCTCGAACTCAACAATTTGCACATAATAACTATCAAAATAGGCAAAACTACAACCCTCCACCTCCACAATTTACCTACCAACATGCTCAGCCCAAATGATCAAACGTTAGCACTACCAGTGCCACCTCAGATGCTAGCACTTCCGGCACCCCAAATGCAAGATCATACATCTCAGTCAAATAAGCAATTAGCGCTCCCTGCACCACCTGTAGTAAGTGAACAAAATTCGGAAACCCACACCCAGCGAATAGGACAACAATGGTCTCAATATAGGGAACATAGGGGACAGGAAAACTAATAGGCTCTTCTTATAATGAAGCCGATAAGAAGAGCTGTAGTAACAAATTAGGAAAAAGTAGGGTAGATAAATCAAATAATAAATTTGACAAAAATTATGAAATTCAATTGGCGGGAAATCCAAGTTCATGTGTATTATGGATTCAAAAACAAAAATTTAGAACTTTAGTAGATACTGGAGCAGAAGTTTCATTAATTAGTAAAAAGTGCTTCCAAAATCTTCCAATCAGGGTTAAGGTTATTAATGAAAAACCTATGTCAAATTTGAAGATGACACCCACATATCATCCATAGTAAGAGTATCAAAAACAACTATATTAAGACCACAGAGTAATACAATATGTTTTGTTAGGACAAATAGAGCATTTAACAGGAGAAATAAAGAAAATTTTGAAATCTCAAGTATCAATGATGGATGTTTTTTAGATGACCCAGGACTTGTAGTTCAAGAATCAATAGGAAAAGTAACGGGAAATAGAAACATTCCAGAATTAGTAGTTAATCAAACAAATAAATTTTATAGGTTAAAAAGAGGTCAAGTGTTAGGGAAGGTTAGAGCTTTAGAAATAAATGTAGGTGTAGGTGTTTCGGACCTTGTGTCAAAAGGAAAAATAAAGATAATAAATGGTCAAGTGATAGGGGAAAGGGGGAGTTGAGTCTTCCAAATCTTCCACCCATGAGTCAGAACCTTCAACCACACCAGAAACACAGTGAATCAGAACCAAACAGTCAGCCATATACAAGCACAAGGACTACAGATAATGACATTCTTAGTTACACACAAGACCGTGTTAGTCAACGTACAAGAGACACAACAGGCATACATAATGAAAACCAGGACATGCGAACTGAACAACAATCACACGCCTATCCAGACATAAAACTATGCAGAATGGACGTCAAGGACAAATATAACATGGACTTAATAACTGAATACAATCAGACCAATAACAGCAAAGATAACAGCCAAGATAACAGCAAAGAAAGCAGAGAAATAAAAATAATGAAAACAGATAAAAGGAACAAGTTTGAAAAACTGTACCCAGACTTGAAATCATGTGAAACATTTGAAAACGGTAACAATGAAGAAAATGATAATACAGAAAACAAATTGTACCAGAATCAAAAAGAGGAAACAGATGATGTAAATCAAGAAAAACTAGCCAGCGGAAGATCGTCGATAGAAGATATCGAGATTGATGAGACCAATTGGTTTCAATCGAGAAACCCGAAAAATGGATGCAATCCCGACATTTTGTTTATACCTCGCGCAATTTACCGACGTGAGCAGAATTTTTACGATTAGTAGTACGGGTCCCCGGATGTTGTAGGAATAAAAATGTGAGCTTCTCTCTATATCAGTTACCTAATACTACGTAACTGATATACAAATTGTCGTCTTTCACTTGATAAAGGCCAAGTGGCCGAAAATTTGTGAAATTTGAGTGTTTTTCTGTTTTTTCGCATACTGATAATTCCCTTTGGAGGACATTAAATTTTATTATAATATAGCAGACGTTACTTTTTCCTGAAGATGTGTAGGCTACCATAAAAAATATTCTTGTTTAAAGAGGACCATAAGATGAAAAATCAACATGGAACTGAAGCTGCGAGCACATCTTTTTGTACTACCCACAGGGAATGGTTGTGGTAGATTCAAAACAATGGAATTCAGCAAATGAAAGCAGTATTGTATGAATTTACACAAAAGTATGCATGGCTCTTTAATTTCGTAGGCAGCAAATTTTGCAATTTTTTGACACGAACTTATTCCCCTGTATCAGACTTTGCGCAATTGGTTACTAATTGTCTTTTTGATGCTTCATAAGTGTAAGGTGTTATATTCATGGATATTTAATTTCACGGTATTTTATTTGACTGCGAATATAGCGATATTGAATCACCTGCGAATAAAAGCAACTATACAGTAATTTTAGGCCAAAAGAGTACCTACATGTCAAGTATTAAACACCAAGGGGTTATTTGAAACATGTTGCAACTTACCCCAATGGTAATGTTTCAACTTGCCCTAACACACAATTTGGAGATTTTTAGTCTATATTTCACTGAACAGAAAATTATTAGCAAAATGGTTATATCATTAAATGCACAAGTATTCATGCAAATGAATGTAATATAAAGATTCTGTAGGGCCTACTTCAGCAAAAGTGTATTCCACAGAACAAAATACTATCAATGAAGATTTTTACTTTGATATATCAAAAATGTAAAATATCAACCTATCCTGCAGATCTTGATCTTGCCCCTGGAAAAAAACAATATGGCTGTACCCTACAAATATAACTGCATACTACAACAAGAGTGATGACATCATCAATTTAATACTTAATTCACAATTCTTGGTGTTCCAACTTCCCCGAGTTCCAACTTTCCCCGGTCTACCTTAGAGGGGACAGCATCGAGTAGGAGGTGCTTGTTATGCAAATGGCGCGTGAAATTCATTACGAATAAGTTCCTGTCCATTTTGAAAACTAATAAATTAACGTTTTTGTCAACTGATTGCTATACAAATCCTGCCCGTGCATATTTCATTTATTAATACACCCTATATGGTGACCAAATGCCTTACATAACCAGCGACTGCTCAATTTCAGCGGATGTCGCTTGCATACTGCGTGTATTGATATCGCAAAGGGAGGTAACTGTAACATTGAATTTACAATTTCCAGTTCTCGTTTCCGCGGAAGGGAAAGTAGCCATGTCCATTGTTGGGGTTTTAAACAGAAATTATCACAACTTTTGAAGTTAAACACAATTACAATTATAATGTATAAACCTAAACTTTTTGTGTAATCGGTCTGTTCATAATGGATTTCAAACAGAAACGATGTTTTCAACAAAAAGTTTTATCCATTGCCGAAAGCGTTGATGTCTGTAAGTGAAATTGGTGATAGATCGTTTTGTTACATCGCGTTTTTAGGCCCGAATTATGTCGATGAAAAATTATTTCTTTAACAAACATTGGCTAGACTATCTTTTTCACCCCGTACAGTTATTTATATTAATTAATACGAGATAAGAATGTTGTTTGGTTGTTTATTTAGTCTCGGCAAAGAATATGTTCATGTACCACGGTGATGACCCTAAGTAGAAATGTTTACGTTCGATATTACAAGTCCTAAAATTTGTTTTAAATCACAGCCATTTTTCGCTATGAAAAAAATTACCTGTTCCCAGTTTCATGTTTGATTTAAATTTAAGTAGATTCCATAAATGTTCACGTTTTATTTTGAAGAGTGATAATGCACGACAGACAATATTTAAAGTTGGTGTGGAATTAGCATTCTAAATCTTATCTGTTGTATCAACAGATAAAATTTAGAATGCTAATTCTAAATTTATTTAGAGGCTGGAAATTGGAAACCCATTTCATGACTTTCATTACTTTGATTAAAAAAGGAATTTTAGGGTGGGGAGGGGCGTGCGCCCCTATGCCCTTTCTAAATCCGCCAGTGGTAGTCCGTACAAGAACAGGACAAGTACCGAATAAAGAACCCACGAGTGACTAACACTAGCGCATTGCTACCGTACACGAATGAACAACTATGTACGGTGGTGTACGTTCCAAATTTTACACCTTCCACCGGATGGAACGTACATCCCCGGACAAGGAACGCAAACGCCGCATAAGAAACGGAAAAGAAATTTGTTATACATTCGGCGTGCGTTATCGCTTTACGGTGTAGTGTGACAGTAGCTTAAGCCGCAAAGTAAGAGAAAACACAGTCTGTCATAGATCAAATGAAGAACATTCGATGATGGGTGCCGAGATCCGTCTTGGATCTATTGTAAATGTATGCATTTTTGTTTTGAATAACCACTCAACACATTGATGCCAAATATTGCAGATATGTTGTTTGTTGCGTGCTTACATAATATTCATTGTTACTTTGATGCCCCTTGGTAGAAAAATATGGCCGCATTTGGATACTTTATTACGGTAATATTGGATACTAATCACTTAAGTCAACAGATATTTAGTTTGACCAATATTTTTATGTATAATATATGGGAGATATGTTGCTTGAAATTTATGTTCACCAAGTTTAACTCTCATGCTCATAAATTGAAAAATAACTTGGAATTGTCCATTTTCCGCAATTGTTAACTTATTTTAAAAATCCTTTCCATTTGAAAATACATAACCATTTATTCCAAACTTATCCACAATCATTCTTATGTTACCTACGTTCGTAATTTTGTCGCTTTTGTCCCTCAAGCAAAGAAAATGGGCAACAGCACTAAAACAGAACGGAAGATTAAACATTTACAAAAATCTTCTGAAACTATTGTACCAGTTAAAAAACATACCGGTTCGTTTTTGAAACAAAATTTCTATTCTGCCCATCAAAATATGGAGGTATGTTTAAATGCATATGTTTAAATTAATATAAAATACTAATAAAGCTACTGTTGATAAAAAAAAAAGCCCGTGCTACCCTCAAGTGATCAGCAATTCAAAATCTTTATTATTTTTATGGGTTTTTTTTAAAGTCACTTGAACCAAAGGCTCATTGCGATCGTCTTTTGTCTGTCGAGGTGAGTCATCCGTCGTTAATAGTTACATATTTCAGACTTCTTCTCAAGAACCAGTGGACCAGTTTTAACCAAACTTGGCTTATAGCATTCCCATGTGAAGCCGCATGAAGTTTGTGAAAGAAAAGGGGCTAGGACATATAGGGACCCCAAAAATGACCAAAACTTTGTACATGTTTTAAAATTTTGTTCTCTTGAACCAATGATCATAATCAAATGACTTTCAAATTTTATATGTGTAAAATTACAATTCTTTGGATATTCAGATTTTCATGATTATGATATATATATATATATATATATATATATATATATATATATATATATATATATATATATATATATATATATATATATTGTTGGTGACGGTCCTTTATTTTGACATACATTTCTCTTATCAATGATTTAGTTACTGTAGTTGCCTTTTGGTCCATTGTAGGTACAGCTAGGGTATACTTTGTAAATATATCATTTTACAACGTTTTCTCTACCATCTGACGCAGGCTCAAGGACTGTAAAATCGATTGCCAAAATATCCTGTGGATGATACGCTAGCAAGTTTCCGATTGGCGGTCTTATAGTTGGGGTTGGTGCTTTAGCGACCATATATCTTTCTTGCAGAATTTTTCAATATCATTCTGAATTGTTGGCCAATAGCATCTCTTTTTGACAAGTGATGAAGTTCGTTCAACTCCCTGGTGGCCAGCGTGATTATGGAGGCACTCTAGTACATGTTCTCTCAACGCCTCTGGTAATACTACTAGTTTCAGTGGTCCAGTTTCACCTTCTATGCACCTATAGAGTATACCGTTCTCCATTACAAGTTTATTTCGCTGTTTCAATAATTTTCTGACATTTTTATTCTCACTCTTTAATTCTGTTCCTGTTGGCTGTTTTGTTTCCTTTAACCAGTAAATCACGCGACTAATAACAGGATTAAACGCTTGCAGAGACGCGATTTCTGCATGTTCGTATTAAGGAAGCGTGAATGTAGCACTCACCAAATCTGCTTGAATTGTTTTGACATGCGCACGATTCACATCAATGTGGAGCCTCTTAAAAACAAGTTTAGGTTTACACGTCACAGTTTGTTCTTTCGGTACAGGTCTACGGCTCAATGCATCTGCATTGCGCCTTTCCTGAACGGAATTTTACCTCGAAGTCGAACTGAGACAGCTGGCTTGCCCATCTCATTTCAGTGGCTCCTAGTCGCTGAATTTATCCGTTACGGCCCATTTCAATGACAGTAGTTCTAATTTCATTGAGCTATAATTTTCCATGTTACGCTCATTTGGTCTCAATGTGCGTGACGGATATGCAATGACTCTATATCCACGTTCCTGTTCCTGCGATAAGACTGCGCCAAATCCTTCAAAACTAGCATCTACTTCTAAAATAAATGTTTTGCTTAAGTTGGGGTATCCTAAGACTGGTGACGATGTGAGTTTTTCCTTCAGTAGCTCAAACGCGGTATTACATTCATCAGTCCATACTAAATTTACTTTTTTCTTTCTTTTGGTTATCGAACGTTAAGCTATGTAAAGCTATTTTTGAAAAGCTTTCACGAATCGCCTATAATATCCAGCAAGTCCTAGAAATGACCTAAGTTCTTTTTCGGATGTAGGTTTCGGCCATGATCGAATTGCATCGGTTTTATCGGGGTCTGTAGCTATTGCTTTGTCCGAAACAATGTATCCCAGATACTTAACAGAAGTATTGAAGAAACTACATTTTGATTGCTTCATTTTCAATCCATGCGATTTGAAACTCCAAAGGGCATTCGTAAAGACCTCCTGTCCCAACACGAAAAGCCGTTTTCTCAATTGAATTCTCGTCCATAGCAACTTGATGGTAACCTTGAGCTAGATTATTTTGTTCCGTTTAATACGTTTAATGTCTCGTCGATCTTAGACAGTGGATACGCATCTTTTATAGATTTTCTATTCAGTTCTCTGTAATCGACACATAATCGGATGATTTTGTCTTTTTTTCTAGCAATGTCAACAGCCGACACATAAGGATTGTTAATTTTCCGTATTATTCCTTGATTTAAGAGTTTTAGGATGTGTTGCTTTACCTCATCGATCTGATGTGGAGGTATCCGGCGATGTGGCAGTCGAACAGGGACATCTTCCTGTAATTTGATTGAGTGTTTTACTGTTTTGGTAAAGCCTAGATCATCATCATTTTTATGAAGCTTTCGGAATTTTTTGGAATAAGTTGATAAAATTGTTTATGTTCTAATTCGCTCCCTCA